>CM068299.1:52608930-52893903 GCA_034768395.1 Linum lewisii | reverse complement strand
GAAAACATGGACGGGAAATACAATTTGTCTAAAGGGAGTCATAGAAGAGAACATGTGAAATGGCTAAATATAGAAAATTCATATCTCATATTGCCTTACTACTATAATAATTATTCATCCATTTACGTTGCTCTTCTGCTTCTTTTGAATATCATCAATTATTTTGGTATTATATTAATTGAATGTCGGAAATTATTGAGAGAAAACAAGATTTGTTTAAAGGGAGTCCTAGAAGAAAACTTGTGAAATGACTAAAAATGGAAAGTTCATGTCCCATATCGTCTTATTACTATGATGAATATTAAGTAATCCATGTTGCTCTAATCCTTTTTTTGAAAAGAATCTATCAAGTCGGTATTACGATACTTGAAAGTGGGAAAACATGGATGGGAAATACAATTTGTCTACAGGGAGTCCTAAAAGAGAACATGTTAAATGGCTAAATATAGAAAGTTATGTCTCGTATTGCCTTACTACTTTGATGATTATTTAGCCATTAACATTGCACTTCTGCTTCTTTTGAATATCATCAATTGTGTATATTAATCGAAAGTCAGAAAAAATGGATAGAAAACGAGATTTGTTTACACGGTGTCCTAGAAGAGAACTTGTGAAATGACTAAAACTAAAAATTCATGTCTCATGTTGCCTTACCACTATGATGATTATTAAGTCAATTCAAGTAGCTATTCTGATCCTTCTGATAATAATCTATCATGCCGGTATTATGATACTTGAAAGTGAGAAAATATGAACGGGAAATACAATTTGTCTAAAGGGAGTCCTAGAAGAGAACATTTTAAATGGTTAAATATATAAAGTTCATGTCTCGTATTGCCTTACTACTTTGATGATTATTTAGCCATTAACGTTGCTCTTCTGCTTTTTTTGGATATAATCAATCGTGTATATTAATTGAAAGTCAGAAAAAATGGATAGGAAACGAGATTTGTTTAAAGGGAGTCCTAGAAGAGAACTTGTAACATGACTGAAAATTCAGGTCCCATGTCGCCTTACTACTATGATGATTATTAAGTCAATTCAAGTAGCTATTCTGATCCTTCTGAAAATAATCTATCATGTCGGTATTATGATACTTGAAAGTGGGAACATATGGACGGGAAATATGATTTGTCTAAAGGGAGTACTAGAAGAGAACATGTGAAATGGTAGTTCATAGAAAGTTCATGTCCCGATTACTAGGGGTGCTGACGAGCCGAGCCGAGCCGAGCTTTGCCCAGCTCGAGCTCGGCTCGTGAGGTTTGAATGCTGGCTCGCGCTCGGCTCGAGCTCGTGTTGAGCTTTCACATTCGAGCTCGAGCTCAGCTCGGCCAAAATTTTCTTGGCTCGAGCTCGGCTCGGCTTGGTTCGAAGCTAGCTCGATAACGAGCCTACACGAGCTCGAGCTCGAATCGAGCTCGATTGCAAACTTTCGAGCTCTACTCGAGCTCGAGCTCGTTTAGGCTCGTTAACAAGCCTGAACGAGCCCGAGCTCGATTAGAGCTCGTTTGCAAGCTTTCGAGCTCGGATCGGGGGTAGCGATTAGAAAACTAACCAGTTAATTCGCAACGGCGAGTAGAGTTGAATCTCTATTGCTGCAAACGACGGCGGCAAATACTGATGAGAAGAAGTTTGAGTCACTTCGTCCGCCAGTCTCACTTCGTCCTCAGAGTGTCGATTGTCGAAGAAGGAGTCGCTTCGTCCCCCAGTCTCGAAAGAGGTGGCCGCCGCCGGCTGGTGGAGTCTCTTCATCCACCGGCCGATGAGAAGAAGGTGGAGTCGCCGACCCGCCGGTCTCTCTTCGTCCTCAGAAGGTCAATGTCAAATGGAAATTAGGTTTTCCCTATTGGGGATATTGAAATTGGGAAATTGGGGGTTAATGTCATCTACGCATGTTTTAGTTCTAGTTTTTTTTTAAAAAAAATTGTTATTTAATTGGATGGGAAATTGGTTATTTAAGAGATAGATATACACCTCGTTTGGTATCCGAGATTCATAAAACAATGTATTTCAACGTACCATGGATGGGAAATTGTTTGTTTAAGAGATTTAAACCCGTTTGGTATCCGAGATTCCTAGGGAAGACCAGAAGAATCACCCCATACCAAACGCCCTGTTAGAGTATTTGTTATTTTCTATTATAATGGGAATTGTTAGACTCGTGAAATGAATAAATTCATACTATGAAACTGCGAATGGCTAATTAAGACAATTATAGTTTGTTAGATGGTACTTGCTGCTACTCGGATAACCGTAGTAATTCTTCTAGAGCTAATACTCAGAATCGAACTGGAATAGTAGTTTGATCTTAGAGAGAGAGAGAAAAATGTACAAAAAAGTTCACTAAACCCTTAAGCCTAAACCCTAAACCCTAAATACTCAATCCTAAACCTTAAATCCTAAATCCTAAACACAAAACAGTAAACCCTAAACCCTAACCCCTCAATCCTAAACCCTAAATCCTAAACCCTAAACCCTAAACCCTATAAAATTGGTCATATGATAAACGTTTTAACCGTAAACTATAAAGTATAATTCACTAAAGCATACTAATACTAAAACTATAAATTATAAATGTTTTGTGTTCTTTGTTCTTACTTCTTAGTATTACCGAACACTGAAAGAGCAGTGGTAATTAAATAAAAATAATTATATATTCTAAAATTTAAACCTACAAATACTCAATTATGTAAATCTTGCAAACTCTTTATTAAGTTAGCATATATTAATTTTACTTTATTCAATTTCATCTCTTATAAAGTATAATTCACTAAAGCATACTATGATAAACAATGATATATTACGAACTTATAAAGTATAATTCACTAAAGCATACTATAATAAACAATGTTATATTACGAACTTACTCATTTTTCTGAATTATTACTTATCATTAATTTGTAGGCATACTCAAAAATCAAAATGAATATAACTGTTTACAAGATCTAGAATTTTTAAAAATAATCGAGCCAAAATCGAACCATTTCATGAGCCAAAATCGAGCCATTTCACGAGCTAATCGAGTCAGCTCGCGAACTCTGCAATCGAGCTAGACTCGCGAGCTCCAAAATCGAGCTAGCTCGCGAGCTACTTGATCGCCAGCTCACGAGCCATTCTCGAGCCAGCTCACGAGCCTTGTAACGAGCTCAAACGAGCCAGCTCGCGAGCTGGATTGTTCGAGCCAACGAACCGAGCTGGCTCGCGAGCCAGCCGAGCCGAGCAGGCATGAGCTCGAGCTCGGCTCGTTAATAAACGAGCCGGCTCGCGAGCTGGCTCGGTTCGTTTCGAGCCGAGTCACGGGCGAGCTTTTTCTGAGCCGAACGCCGAGCCGAACACGAGCAGCTTGGTTCATCAACAGCCCTACGTATTACCTTACTATTATAATAATTATTCAGCCATTCACATTGCTCTTCTGCTTCTTTTGAATATCATCAATTATTTTGGTATTATACTAATTGAAAGTAGGAAATTATGGACAGAAAACATGATTTGTTTAAAGGGAGTCGTAGATTATTTTAAGATTAAGATTAAGATACATTAAAGGAGAAATCCTCTTTTTCAGTGGACACGTTAGCTTTTTGAAGATTTTAGAGCTCCTCCTTCATTCTAGAAATGAGGGTATTTCAGATAAAAATTGATTTTGATAAACAAATTTTTTTTCATTCTTTATCATGGATAAGGATCGAACTCTCAACCTTGTGGTTAAGAGACATTATAAATACCCATTTAGATATCATCTCCTCAAAAATCATTGTGGTTAAGGGGACATGATCAACGTCCAACCAAACCAGGTTGGACTGTTCCAACCAAATTGATCGGAGGGGTAGTCCTGGTATTTTAAAAAATTGGCTTCGGCTTCGGCGTCGGCAGTTGGCAATCGGCAATTAGCGTAATGGAAATTATTATCCTAACTTCTAGCCACCAATCATCTCCTTTAACCTCTCCACCTCGCTTCGATGTCGTCGGCGAAGTCGACAGCCACCGTCTTGATCTCGACCTTCCCAGTTACTTTGGCCATCTCCCTTCCGATCTAACTGCCGTCGTCAAACAGAATCCAAGTAAAGCAGCTCTGATTCAGTCATCGCGTAAAGAGGATCGCCCATGGGTTTCAAATGGAACTACGAGATTGAAGCTACAGTTAATTTCATCCACAACCGCAGTTTCTCCAAGGTTGCTTTGCAGGTTTTGATACGCTCTCTTGCTTTCTTCTTACTTTGTTTGCCGAGTTCCATGGTAGCGATGAACTCACTTCTGGTATTTTAAGTGTAGCGAGACGAATACAAAGAAGGGGAAGAGTAACAATATTCGATTACATTAAGGGCGATTCAGGTTAGAAGCGGCGGAGACGGCTATCGACGTTTGCAAAATCAGTCACTGAATCGATAGAGGGAGGTTGAGGAAGAGTGATTGATTTGTTACCTAGACAAGTCAAGGCACTGATTTGTAGTTATAAGGAAATAATGGGATTGTTTAGTAATTATTAAAAGATTCAATTTGGATTGTTTCGTTATCACTGTTTTCATGTTATTAACGATTTAGGATTTTTCACCAAATTTGAATGTTTGGAATCACCTGGTAAAATAAACATTTCTAGAATAAAATTGTGTAATTATATAATTTAGTCGTCGTCGAATAACATAAGTTTGAATAATTAGTTAACTAGTTTTGATAACTAGTTATCAACTAAATAAACTTCGTTAACTAGTTATCTAGTCATGATGTTAACAAGTGATGACGTTAGATTTACCATGTTTATCTCACCATATTTCAACGAAATTCACCTCTTTGTACACCTTTTTGTGATAGTTTTTAGGAACTTTCGTGAAAAGTGCGTGTTATTGTCCTCTGGCCCTATTTTGGGCCATTTGATGTCGTTTCGTGTTTTTTTTGTTGATTTTTCAGGTTACCAAATTATGGAGGACCTTTTTACGAGCTCAACGCTTCAAACGGTGACCAATTCGGAGTTCAGACGAAGCGGAAATCATCAAAAGAAGCATGGAACTGAAATTTTTCTTCCCAAGTCCAAAAGTGCGACTTTTGGACGAAAAAGTGCGTCGGAGCACTTTTTTGTCGACGTTTCTGGAAAAAATTTTCGACCCAACAAAAGTGCGCCTTTTACAAGAAAAAATGTGTGGCACTTTTTGGCAAAAATCTGGATTAGAGAGGAAAATAAGCGAGGATTAACTCAGGAGTTTCGAAGATTCATTAGGATTAGGTTTTCTCGGAGTAAGATGTCTTCTTCTCCGGTTTTCTTCTCCAGTGTTTCTGTGATTTCTTCTGTAGTGATGTCGAGCTAAACTCTTAAGTTTGTTCAGATTAGATGAAACTCCAGTTAGATTTTGTATGGATGATGTCGAGTTTTTAACCCATTTATGGTAATTGAGGTTTATTCAGACATTTGATGCGATTTCTCCTTAACCCTAATTTCATGCTCTACGAGCCTATGATTGACCATATCTTAGCGTTCTTGCTTCATCTTTGATTTTGCGGTTCTGACCATGGACATGAATCATTCTAGAGTTTAGGAGGTCGTTAGGGTTTGCCAATGTCTTGACCATAGGGCTGGTGAAACTAATCTCTTTGCATCTCTTTGCATATCTTGACAATTTGCGAGTTATCTTGACCATAGGAACTTGTAGGTTTGTTATGATAGTTTCTCTGCATCCTGACCATGGAGTAGAGATTACTAAAGGAAGTGTCGAGTCATCAAGTCTGTTGAAACCGAATTTGTATTGCATCATCCGTCTTAATCGAGCTAGAGCGGATTCGAGTCTGGATAAACGCCTTAGTCATTCTTCGAAACCCCAACTTGTTTAATTGCTTATTTGCTTAATTTGCTTTCTTTAGTTTAATTCATTCACAACCATTCGATAAACCCAACGACAAAAACCCCGAATAGCTTATTCCACAATTGTTGAGTAATAGAAACAGAAAGTCCCTAGGGAAAACAATCTCTTTGGAGCAATCCATTGAGTAAAATTTAGTGCGCATTAATTTTGCACCAATTTTTTGGCGCCGTTGCCGGGGACTTTTCTTTTTCTAAGAAAGGCATTGTGCGTTTAAGATTTTCATTCATTCTTTTTATCATCTCTTTTCTCTCCATCTTTATCATGATTTACCCGGCTAGTGCTCTTGAGTTTTGAGATGCAAGATTACAGGTTCGATAGCAACCAAGGGTGATACAACAATGGAATGCCACTTCATTATTACAGAGTGGAGTATATCATGGCAACCATCTATGCCAAACTGGAATGAGGAACCACCAACCTTGAGTTCCTGGTTTGAACCAGAAGGTACACATTACCACCAGGATTACGAAGAAGAACCCCAACGCTCCCACCAGTACCAACATCAAAAGTCTCATACAAACTTCCTCTTAGAACAAATCTTAGCAGAAATCCAAGTTGAAAAGGTGGAGACTAAGGCCAGGATTGAGAATTTGAGTCAGAGAATCGAGGAAATTACTCGGGTGATGCTAGAAGAAGTCCAGGATAATCTAGCTCATGGTTGTTGTGAGCTAGAGTTATCTGATGAAGAATCTTTGAAAAATGGTGGTAGAGGAAGATGTGGAGCAGATCCATCTTGCAATTGAAGCGGAAGAGGAGCACGTGGATGTCGAAGAGTCAACCTCAATGGTAATTCAGACAACCGAAACTGAGGAGGGCAATGATTCTGAGGCGTATGTGCTCAACTGCCAGAGCAACTTGGATGACATTGGTGTGGAGTAGACTGCAATCATCGATTATAACACACCATACTATCTCTTTCCTCCTCCAATAGGAAAATTTGAGAAGAAAAGGTCATCCGAGCATAACCAGGATCTACTTGAGCACCATCGCCTGCATCTTGCTCCTTCTGACGTGCTATTTGGAACTAAACCGCCAACCTTGAAGAAGCTTTTTGACTTTAAGGAACTCTTGAGTTGGGGTCCATAATCATGTATCGCCTAGCTAAAAGACGTTAAAGAAAGAGCATTTCATGGGAGGCAACCCATGTCTGGAGTCTGTTTTGAGTTTTTGAGTCAGTTGTTTTATTTTGAGTTTGTGTCGAACTTTTGTAGTTCTTGAGTTAGTGGTCTATTCTGTACTTTGAATGCTTTAATCATGTTGTGGGGTTCTCTCCTATTTTAGGTTGTCCTTAGCTTCCGCTATGACTTTCCGTCGGTACTTAACTTGCGCTTTCTCCGACATCCTCATGTTCACCTTTCGGTAACCCTATACACTCTATTTCTACATTTTTGATGTGGTCCATTGAGGACAATGTCCAGTTTAAGTCTAGGGTGGGCTTATACTTATGAGGGTTGCTACTTGAGTGATTATCTGTGTTGGTTTCTCTGATTGGAACATGCTCTTTTCTTGACTTGCAATGCTGAACTGATTTTCAATCTTTCACAATGACGCTTAGACTGTCTTATCTAGAACTTGTAACCAGCATGATTGAATTGATATTAAATGAATCCGGTTAGAACAAATTTTAGAATCACTCTTCTATCTTCACTTTGAATTGCACGAAAATGATTCGAACACGACTACAGCCAATTGTGAGCTTTTGATCCATTGCATTTAATTAGCAACTTGTTTCTTTTTGAGTGGCTTTCTTGTACTCTGAATAAGTTAGAATTTGTAAAAGACCTATTTGAGACTACAAAATAACACGAGTTCTAGGAGGATAGAGGCACCTAGAATTGCTACCTAAGCAAGAAGCCAAGCCGACATTAATTCCCCCAGGTGTAAACCATTGAGCTTGGCATGTTCTTTCGGTTTGATACTATGTTATAGCTTATTCCCATATTTTTGTTTACCCCGTTGATCCCTTGTGGTAGTAACCTCAATTATCTTTCTAGAAGTCGGTTTGTGGTGACTTGCCTATAGCCAGAAACCGGTGGTCTTAGCTAGTATGTCCAAATGTATAAACCCCTCTAGCAACTAAAAAATTTAGCACAAAAAAAAAGAAAAAACTAAAAATATAGAAAAACAAAAAATTCCAAGTTACAAGTCTGAAGTATAAGTAGTTTTTAGTTCAAAACGTTCTTCTCCCTACATAAGGAAGAACGAGAGCAATATGTAGTTCTAAAAAAGAGAAGAAAAAAAAGGAGAAGAAAACAAATAAATGAAAAGTGCTAAGTTGCTTGAGGGTATCCTAGGACGAGCGTACATTATTCCATCCTAGTCTGGTTAGACGGTAGGAATCCATAGATTTTGATTTTAGGGAGGTTAGTTGATTGTTGCACCGCACCATACCTTACAACCATTCATTCCTTCATCCATTCATCATAAGCCCATGTAGTATAGAATCATTACAGTCCCTTGCAAAGTCCTCTTGACTAGTTTCTCGTGTTGTCACCATGGTGGAGATTGTGGTCGAAGTGCAAACCTATGACATAATTCGGTCGAGAAAGTGATTGAGAGCATAAACACGTCCCTAAACACAGAGTGTGAGATTCCCTGTTACTAAATATTTTCTGTGTAAGGAAGTCTGGTCGGCTAGGTCGGCATCGTGCATGATTGGTGATTTTTACTTGTTGTGTGTAGAGAATTGTGAGACTTGGATTTGTTTTGTTGACATTCTTTCATGTGTAGGTTACGCTTTCTAGATGAAACAGTGTAGGTTGAATTGTTACAGATTGAACTTCAATTTGGTTAATCTTGTCACGTATGAATTTGAGTGTGATTCCAAGTTTTATTTGTTTGAGGACAAACAAAAGCTTAAGTGTGGATTGATTTGATGACGTTAGATTTACCACGTTTATCTCACCATATTTGAGCGAAATTCCCCTCTTTGTAAACCTTTTTGTGATAGTTTTTAGGAACTTTCGTGAAAAGTGCGTGTTATTGTCCTCTGGCCCTATTTTGGGCCATTTGATGTCGTTTCTAGTTGTTTTGTTGAGATTTCAGGTTACCACATTGTGGAGGACCTTTCTACGAGCTCAACGCTTCAAACGGGGACCAATTCGGAGTTCAGACGAAGCAGGAATCATCAAAAGAAGCATGGAGCTGAAATTTTTCTTCCCAGCTCCAAAAGTGCGCCGGAGCACTTTTTGGGTGCCTCCAGGAGCACTTCTTCGTCGACGTTCTGGAAATTTTTTTTTGACCCAACAAAATTGCGCCTTTTACAAGAAAAAGTGCGCGCACTTTTTGGCATAAATCTGGATTGGAGAGGAAAAGTAGGGTTTTTAAGCCTGAGAAACAGACAGAATTCTTCATACTTCATTCTGAGTTCGATGAACCATACACTTTCGGAGGAGGATTTTGAAGCTTTGAAGTGACGATTAGCGAGGAGAAGCGAGGATTAACTCGGGAGTTTTGAAGATTCATCAGGATTAGGTTTTCTCGGAGTCAGATGTCTTCTTCTCCGGTTTTCTTCTCCAGTGTTTCTGTGATTTCTTCTGTAGTGATGTCGAGCTAAACTCTTAAGTTTTTTCAGATTAGATGAAACTCTAGTTAGATTTTGTATGGATGATGTCAGGTTTTTAACCCAATTATGTTAATTGAGGTTTATTCAGACATTTCATGCGATTTCTCCCTAATTTGAAGTGCTACGAGCTTGTGATTGACCATATCTTAGCGTTCTTGTTTCATCTTTGATTCCACGGTTCTGACCATGGACGTGAATAAGTCTAGAGTTTAGGAGGTCATTAGGATTTGCCGGTGTCTTGACCATAGGTCCGGTGAAACTAATCTTTGCATCTTTGTGCCATTCATCGTTCTTTGTGCATTCTTGACAATTTGCGAGTTATCTTGACCATAGGAACTTGTAGGTTTGTTATGATAGTTTCTCTGCATCCTGACCATAGAGTAGAGATCACCAAAGGAAGTGTCGAGTCATCAAGTCTGTTGAAACGAAATTGCATTGCATCATCCGTCTTAATCGAGCTAGAGCGGATTCGAGTATGGACAAACGCCTTAGTCATTCTACGAAACCCCAACTTGTTTAATTGCTTATTTGCTTAATTTGCTTTCTTTATTTTAATTCATTCACAACCATTCGATAAACCCAACGACAAAAACCCCAAATAGCTTATTCCACAATTGTTGAGTAATAGAAACAGAAAGACCCTAGGGAAAACGATCTCTTTGGAGCAATCCATTGAGTAAAACTTATTGTGCATTAATTTTCGCACCAACAAGTTAACTATTTAATCACAAAATAACTAGTTAACTAATGTCACCTAAATATGTTAACCAGTTAAGCTATTAAGAATAATTAGTTATTTGATCATGATGTTAACTAGGTAACTTGATAGGTTAACTAGTTATCAACTAAAAATCTTGTTAACTAGTTATCTAAATCATGATGTTAACTAGTTATTAGTTAATTCACTTGTTAACTAGTTAACTAATCATGATGTTATGTAGTTATCAAAGAATCTCGTTAACTAGTTACATAATAATCTCGTTAACTACTTACCCAATCATGATGTTAACTAGTTAATTTGATAAAGTTAACTAGTTAATAATAAAATAACTAGTTAACTAAATTAAAGATTTGTTAACTAGTTATCTAAATCACGATGTTAACTAGTTAACTAGTTTGATAACTGATGACGTTAGATTTACCACATTTATCTCGCCACATTTGAGTGAAATTCCCCTTGTTTGACACCGTATTGAGATGATTTCGAGTGAGTTTTGTGAAAATTGTGTTTTATTCCCCGTTGGCCCTCTTTTGGGTTGTTTGATGTGTTTTCAAGTTATTTTTGATGAGATATTAGGTTACCATATTGTGGATGACCTTTCTACGAGCTTGGCGCTTCAAACGGGGATCAATTCGGAGCACAAATGAGGTTGGAATTGCAGAGAAAGAAGCTTGGAGCTAAACTCAACACCAAAAGTGCGCGTTTTTTGACCAAAAGTGCGCTGGCGCACTTTTTGAAGGGGTCAGGCGCACTTTTGCAATTAAGCTTCGGCGGAATTTTTCTTCAGCTGAAAAAGTGCTACTTTTGGGGGTAAAAGTGTGCAGGCGCACTTTTGGCAATTTTCAGTTTTTTGACGAAAAAAGGGTTTTTAACCCAATTTTGAGGAGTTTTAGAGAGAGACTTTTGACTTCAATTTTTTCTCTTCTTCCCCGACGAACCAGACACTCTCGGAGACGAAGACAGAGCTTTGCAGAGACGATTGGGCGAGAGGAAGCAAGGATTAGCTCGGGAGATTCTAGGATTCTTGAAGATTAGGATTAATCGGAGTAAGATGATTTCTTCTCCAGTTAGCTTTTTCTCTACTTCTGTGATTTCTTCTCTGGCGATGTCTAGCTAAACTCTTAGTTTGTTCAGATTAGATGAAGTTCTAGCGAGATTTTGTATGGATGATGTCCGGTTTCTAACCCGTTAATGTTAATTGAGGTTTATTCAGACTTGATTGAGATTTTTCTAAAACCCTAATTTGAAGCTCTTGAATTCGCAGATTGACCATATCGTAGAATCTGCTTCATCTTTGTCTTGCGGTTCTGACCATGGACGTGAGTCATTCTAGGGTTTAGAAGGTCATTAAGATTACCCGGTGTCTTGACCATAAGGCCGGTGAAATTAATCTCTTTGCATATCTGTGTGGCATTTATTTGTTCTTCGTGCATTCTTGGCGATTTGTGAGTTATCTTGACGATATGAACTCATAGGTTTGATAGGATAGTTTCTCTGCGTCCTGACCATGGAGTAGAGATTGCCAAAGGAAATGTCGAGTCTTTAAGTCTGTTGAAACCTTAGTTGCATTGCATCATCCGTCTAAATCGAGCTAGAGCGGATTCGAGTCTGGACAAGCGTCTTAGTCAATTCTTGAAGCTCCAACTTGTTTGCCTGCTTTAATTGGTTTAATTTGCATTTCTAGATATTTAGTTCATTCATCACCAATTCCAAACCAAATGTTTAAGACCGATTGGCTTTAATTCACTTTTCTGAGTAATAGAAAAAGGAAGACCCTAGGGAAAAACGATCTTGCTAGAGCGATCTAGTGAGTAAAACTAGTGTGCATTAATTTGCGCATCAAGTATTTGGCGCCGTTGCCGGGGACATTTCTTTTTCTAGGAAAGGCATTGTGCGTTTTAAGCTTTTCATTCACTCTTTTATCATCTCTTTTCTCCCCATCTGTTTCATGATTTACCTGGGTAGTGCTCTTGTGTTTTGAGATGCAGGACTACAGGTTCGATAGCAACCAAGGATGGTACAACAATGGAATGCCACTTAATGATTACAACCAAGAGTGGAGTACATCATGGCAACCATGTATGCCAAACTGGAATGAGGAACCACCACCCTTGCCTTCTTGGCCAGAGCCACAAGCTACACACTACTACCGAGATTACGAAGAGGAATATCTACATTCGCACCAGTACCAACAACAGGAGTCTTATACAGATTTTATGTTGAATAAGATCTTATCGACTCTACGAGCTCCTAATGTTGTGAACGTCGAGATTGAGCAACAATATCAACTGACGGAAGAAGATTCTCGAGAGCTGTTCGAAGAAGAAAATGATAACCTAGCCCATGACTGTTGTGAGCTAGAGGTATCTGATGAAGAATCTTTGACAATGGTGGTAGATGAAGATGTGGAGCTTATCCATCTCTTGATTGAAGCTGAAGATTAGCATCTGGATAATGAGGAGTTATCCTCATTTATGCTTCCGTCGAGCCAGCCTGTAGTTCCAGATAGAGATGAGCACATGGATATCGAGGAGTCACCTTCATTGGTAATTCAGGCAACTGAAATTGAGGAGGGCAATGATTCTGAGTTGTATGAGCTCAACTACTAGAGAAACTTGGATGACATTGGTGTGGAGCAGACTGCAATCATCGAGCATAACACACCATACTATCTCTTTCCTCCCCAGTAGGAAAATTTGCGAAGAAAGTGTCATCCGAGCATAACCCAGATCTACTTGAGCACCACCGACTACATCTTGCTCCTTCTGGCTTGCTATTTGGAACTCAACTGCTAGCCCTGAAGAAGCTTTTTGACTTCAAGGAACTCTTGAGTTGGGGTCCATAATCAGGTATCGTCTAGCTCAAAGACGTTAAAGAAAGAGCGCTTCATGGGAGACAACCCATGTCTGGAGTCTGTTTTGAGTTTTTGAGTCATTTGTTTTATTTTGAGTTTGTGTCGAACTTTAGTGGTTCTTGAGTCAGTGATCTATTTTGTACTTTGAATGCTCTGATCTTGTTGTGAGGTTCTCTCCTGTTTCAGGCTGTCCTTAGCTTCCGCCATGACTGTCCGCTGGTACTAAACTCATGCTTTCTCTGACATCCTCATGTTCACCTTTCGGTAACCCTATTCACTCTGTTTCTACATTTTATTATGTAGTCCATTGAGGACAATGCCTAGTTTAAGTGTGGGGTGGAAGTTTGGGTATGGGATTTGGGAACTCCCATTCCCAAATTTAAATTCCCAAATTATTTAGGGAATTGGGAGCCCATATCCCAAATTTAAAATGTAAAATTGGGTTTGGGTTTATCAAAATGGGAATGGGAATTTGGGTTTGGGTATGGGAAAGCCCAAATACCAAAATATTGGAAAATAGGTTTACTGGTGATTCCTCAACAATCTCTCCTTCGACATCGCCCTCTCCAAACCAACCCTCACCGTGACCCCCACCCTCCTCAATCGCTCCGGCGACGCCATCACCGTCACCGTCACCTGGTCCAACGTCCCCTCGCCGTCAAGCCTCGACTGGCTCGGAATCTACTCGCCGTCGGACTCCCGAATGACCATTTCATCGGTATGAATTCCTCTCCTCCACCCCGGGTTGGGAGTCCGGGTCGGGCTCGCTCACAATTTCGTTAACGAATCTCAAATCCAACTTCTCGTTCTGGATCTTCAGATGGACGAAGGACGAGATCAACCCGAAGCGGCACGACCATGATCAGAACCCGATCCCGGTGTCAAAGCACCTGCTCACGAAGTCCGGTCGGGTCGGGGATGCCAGAGCAGATCCACTTGGCGTTTACAGATTTGGAGGATGAGATGAGGGTTATGTTCGTGGCTGGTGATGGGGAGGAGAGGAAGGTGAGGTGACGGGAGACGAAAGGCGCGAAGTGGGATGACGTGGCGGCGGCGCGTGTGGGGAGGTATGAGAGGGAGGATATGTGCTATTCGCCGGCGAATAGCTCCGTCGGGTGGAGGGATCCTGGGTGGGTTCATGATGCTGTGATGAAGGGTTTGAAGAAAGGGTTAAGATACTATTATCAGGTGAGAAAATTTTAGGGTTTTTGATTTATTTGTTGATGAATTTCAGTACTTTGAACTCCCGATTAGCAGCTAGCTTACTTGCAGAGTGATTGATTCAGAGTATGCTGATTGATCAGTTCAATCAATGTCGGTGTTGTCCAAGTGGTTGATGATCATTTCGAGCTCTGAATCAACTGGTCTAGATGAATTTTCTTATTGTAAAGTCGAACAAAATCGTGATGCAGAACCAGAAATTGATTGTTGCTATTGATGCTTTATGAACTGTTCTTGAATGACATTTCATAATAGATTTCAGTAAGCTAAACACCCATTTAGCAGCTAGCTTCCTTACAGAGCTATTTGATTAGGAGCACACTGATTCAACACTGATTTAATTTAATATCACGTTTTTTATATAACAAATACACAATTATAATAAAATAAAAGAAAAGAATTCGGGAATTTGGGATCCCGATTCCCAAATTAGAATTCCCGTTCCCGAATAAAAATTCCCAAATTAAATTCGGGATTGGGAATGGGATTCCTAATTTGGGAATTGGGAATTGGGATTTTGGAAATATGGGAATGGGCTCCCAATTCCCTCCCAATTTCCACCCCTATTTATTTGCATGTTTTGTCATTTGATGGGCGGTGATTGCACCTTGTTTTGTCTCTCTTTCACTACTTCCCATTCTCATTGGCAATTAACTTTTCACATTGCATAATATCTTCTTGGATTTGCTTACCGTGTTCCATATGGTGAGATTGATGTGGTTCTTTTGCTTGACCAAATGTGTGTGTGAGAACTTGTATTATGACCATCTCCCACTCTTCTTGCTTGCAGTATTCTATAAACTTGCCCTTATCTTGTTAGAGAACAATTGACTTGTTAATGTGGAAGACTTGGTCTGTCTGATGCTCGAATTCTCTAGTTCAATGCCTTGATCGAGTCTAGATAAGGGATCTTTTAATTTCGTATTTTTAATTGTTGTTAATGTTCCCAATCAGAGAAAATCTGATAAGTGAATGGTTTGGTATTGAAGTTGTGGGTCGATTCACGAGCTGGCATACGTGCCTGCCCATTGCTGTAGTCCCAAAGGGAAGTCTCAATGTGGCATTCTTCTTCTAACCTAATCCCGATCGTGGCTGGGGTCTAGGATAACGTGGAATTCCAAAGGTTTCCGGCTGCTCCATACCTGGTGGAATCCACACTGTACCGACCATCTAAAAAAACAGAAAATCAGAACAAGAAAAGACAAAGAAGAAAAGAAAGCAAAAGAAATGTTCTTTAATTTTGTTTAATTCGTGTTCCCTTATCTAGCAAGTGTCGGGTTGCGTCCTAAGAGTAAGTGTAGCGGAAGTAAGTATTGTCTTGCCTTTATCAAGTCAAAATGCTCACTAGCCCGTTAAAGTCTTGTTCCTATTTTACTCCAGCAAAGGTTTGGTTTTAATTGTGTGGTCAGTCGAGTAATCCTCTTGTTTGATAGAAGCACCATATACATCATTCTAGGACCCAAGAGGTTTTCGGTTTGCTCTTTCAGGTTGGTGCAGAGTTGTGTTAGAGTTCTTGTTTGAGGACAAACAAACGTTTAAGTGTGGGGTGATTTGATGACGTTAGATTTACCGCATTTATCTCGCCACATTTGAGTGAAATTCCCCTTGTTTGACACCTTATTGAGATGATTTCCAGTGAGTTTTGTGAAAATTGTGTTTTATTCCCCGTTGGCCCTCTTTTGGGTTATTTGATGTGTTTTCAAGTTATTTTTGATGAGATATTAGGTTACCATATTGTGGATGACCTTTCTACGAGCTTGGCGCTTCAAACGGGGATCAATTCGGAGCACAAATGAGGTTGGAATTGCAGAAAGAAGCTTGGAGCTGAACTCAACACCAAAAGTGCGCGTTTTTTTGACCAAAAGTGCGCTGGCGCACTTTTTGAAGGGGTCAGGCGCACTTTTGCAATTAAGCTTTGGTGGAATTTTTCTTCAGCTGAAAAAGTGCTACTTTTGGGGGTAAAAGTGCGCAGGCGCACTTTTGAAGGCTCCAGACGCACTTTTGGCAATTTTCAGTTTTTTGACAAAAAAAGGGTTTTTAACCCAATTTTCAGGAGTTTTAGAGAGAGACTTTTGACTTCAATTTTTTCTCTTCTTCCCCGACGAACCAGACACTCTCAGAGATGAAGACGGAGCTTTAAAGAGACGATTTGGCGAGAGGAAGCAAGGATTAGCTCGGGAGATTCTAGGATTCTTAAAGATTAGGATTAATCGGAGTAAGATGATTTCTTCTCCAGTTAGCTTTTTCTTGTTTCTGTGATTTCTTCTCTGGTGATGTCTAGCTAAACTCTTAGTTTTTTCAGATTAGATGAAGTTCTAGCGAGATTTTGTATGGATGATGTCGGGTTTCTAACCCGTTAATGTTAATTGAGGTTTATTCAGACTTCTAAAACCCTAATTTGAAGCTCTTGAATTCGCAGATTGACCATATCGTAGAATCTGCTTCATCTTTGTCTTGCGGTTCTGACCATGGACGTGAGTCATTCTAGGGTTTAGAAGGTCATTAAGATTACCCGGTGTCTTGACCATAGGGCCGGTGAAATTAATTTCTTTGCATATCTGTGTGGCATTTCTTTGTTCTTCGTGCATTCTTTGCGATTTGTGAGTTATCTTGACCATAGGAACTCATAGGTTTGATAGGATAGTTTCTCTGCGTCCTGACCATGGAGTAGAGATTGCCAAAGGAAATGTCGAGTCTTTAAGTCTGTTGAAACCTTAGTTGCATTGCATCATCCGTCTAAATCGAGCTAGAGCAGATTCGAGTCTGGACAAGCGTCTTAGGGGTTGTTTGTTCTAGGGGAATTTTTCTTGAGTTTCAACAAAACTCTGCATTTCATAAAATCATTGTTTGGTAGCCGAAGTAAAGACTAGTGTTTTGTATTTTGAGTTCCCCAACAGTAGAAAATGCCTCTACTTTTTGTATTTCAAAAAATTCTGCTGCACCCCAAAAATTGTGAGAAACACAACTATTTAGTGGGCCTCAATATTGTATAGCTACCAAGTTTCCCTTAATACCCTCATGAGTCATGACTCATCTGCTTCCACTTCTATCTCACTATTGCCAACAATTTCTCTTTCCTCTTTGTATTCTTTTTCTCTTTCCTCATCGGAGAAGAAGAAGAAGAAAATTTGACGACGGGGAAGGATTGAAACATTCAACTTCTTCGACAGTAACGGTGACGACAAGATCGCGTCCTTCGAGTTTGGGATCTCGATGAGTTCCTTGGCGGGAACCCAACACAAGCCCCACTGAAATTAATTATCGTCAAGGAGAAGCTGACTTCGCTCTTCGATTTCCAGATATTCCTTGACCTTACGAGGAAACACATGAAATTGGAGCCATTCGGTCGCTAGTTCTGCGACTCATTAAGGTGCTGGACATGGATTTAATTGACTTCGTATTCATACAGGACCTGCAGAGCTAACGTACACGGTGTTGATAAGGATTCAACGGTGGGTGGCTTGGGGGAGAAGGCCTCCTGCTTTGTATTTACACAGATTAGTTTTTGCAATGGAAAACATATAAGGGTTGTTTCGTCAATACACATTCAATTGATTATTTTATAAATTTTAAACAGGAAAACAATTATCAACAATATTTGGTCCCAAACAATGTATTCAATCTTTCTCAAATCACCCTAAAACTCAATTCCTCAATCCTCAATACCCCACTCTGCCTTACTCCAAAACAAACAACCCCTTAGTCAATTCTTGAAGCTCCAACTTGTTTGCCTGCTTTGATTGGTTTAATTTGCATTTCTAGATATTTAGTTCATTCACCACCAATTCCAAACTAAACGTTTAAGACCGATTAGCTTTAATTCACTTTTCAGAGTAATAGAAAAAGAAAGACCCTAGGGAAAACGATCTTGCTAGAGCGATCTAGTGAGTAAAACTAGTGTGCATTAATTTGCGCATCAATAACCTATTACCAAAAAATTTAGTTAACTTATCATGGTAATTCGTTAACTAGTTATCAACAAAATAACATGTTAACTAGTTCAGTTAACTAGTTATCTACTGATAGTATGTTAACTAGTTATTAGAAAAAAAACAGGTTAACTAGTTATCTGCTGATAACCTGTTAACTAGTTATTAGTAAAAACCCAAGTTAACTAATTAACTTGTCCTCGCCGGTTAAAATTTTGATTATATGATTATTCGTTAACTAGTTATCAGGTTAAAATCTATTAACAAGTTATCAACAAGAAACATTGTTAACTAGTTATAAGTTTAAAAACCATGTTAACTAGTTATTAGTAAAAAAAAACATTGTTAAATAGTTATCAGCAAAAAAGGTGTTAACTAGTTAGCATGCCTTCGCCAAAAAAAATTTCGAACTCTCGTTGGAGGTTGATCGGTCTCTGGAAAAGTCACCGGCGATCGATCGCCAGAGAGTCACCGGCCTGTCACCTGAGAATATTAAGTATTTAATTACTTTAATTTATTATATTTTGTAGTATTGTATGTTTAATACATGCTATTACTTCGTAAAAAAATAACTATTACTGCATGAACATGTTAATTAATCAGTTAAGCTACTTGACTTAAATGGTAAATGTGTGGTTATTTTAATTTGAGGACTAGGGTTCAAATCTAAGGAGTTACAATTTTAATTACACATTTGAGAATTTTGTAAAAATCTATGGAAATATGTAGTATTGGGCCAACCGAAATTATGGTTCACCCAAGTAAACTGGCCGGCTGGTTTGATTTAAAATTTTAAAATTAAAACATGTGTGAAATGTCCTATATGCCCCTAATAATATAGACCATTAGATTGGTCAAAAAGTCAAAAGTGATCTAATTGTTGAGATGAGGGTTGGAAGTTTCCAACCCTTGCAAAAGGTTGGATGGGGATCAGCAGCCGTGGTTAAGAGAAAAAATGAACAACCATCAATGTCATACCTAATGGAGCCAGCTACCAAAAAAATGCCGAGGAAAACGGCAGCAATATTTTCCATGGAAGCAACTGCTGGTCTAAGAACTGAGGGAGAACGAAATGGATCGATCTGGATCGACAACAAATTCATCGATAGTGTGTCTAAGTTCAGGAGAGTAAATCTAGAGGTTATCTGGATGGGATTTTTTGGATCTTTTCAGATCTATTGAAATGGATGGATCTGATCGGGCAAATCCAGTTGGATCTGGTGACGGAGGCTTTTCTTTTTCGGCTCCTTCAAGCGTCTGGATTGTCGATGACGACGATCCCGGAAAGAGAGTCGATGATGGGCAATGGGCAATTGAGATTTGGCAGTCATGGTGCGTCCATTAGAAGGATGAAGCCGAGATCCAGGATGGATGGAAGAAGGAATCAAGCCATGGTGAGGCATGTCTCATTACATGGTGTTGAATACGGATGGGTTACAACCTATTCCGATTTCAGGACTTTGCTTGACTAATTCCACCTTGTGGATAATGAATTTGAACTTGCTATATTACAGATTGGATAAGATTGATTTAATGATTTTTCCTCAAAGAGTTGAAGAAGTTAAATGGTATGTGTTAAGAAATCGTGGATTGATGAGTGTATGTTTTCCTCCAAAACCAAGTTCTAATTGAAATTAGATACTCTTTCACCGCTTCGACATGGCTTGAGTTTGTTCTGGTTTTGTATATGTCGATTTTAGAAACAATGTTGACTGTTTTCAACTCCGATTGCCTCATGGAATTTTGGTTTTAAGGAGTATTTCATTTGGTTAACCTCCTTCTTTCAGTTCCTCGACAAGTGCTAATCTTTGTTGTCAAGAGCTTGTTTTCTCGCACAAGTCTCACCGAACCTTGCCTGAACTCCTATCTGAGCTGAGTTTTTCTGGTGGATGATCCTCTTAACTGTTGTGATTTTGGCTGGAATTGTGTTATCCAATATTGTTAAGTTTTCGGCTTGTCCACCCTCAACTCATACTGCCTTCATTTATCTTTCTAGTTGTAAGTTGGTGGTTTTATCCCGGTATCTCAAAGTCTTGATATAGTTCTTTACACAGGGACTTTTTTCTTGGTTTGTTTTTGAATTGGAAAGCGTTTCGTTAAAATTCCCTTCAAATCAAACTTTGTTGGGACCTGCTTAGATAATCGAGTTCCTTTGATTTTTCAACTTTGATTTTCCGATAATTTGAATCTCTTTGATTGTCTCATAGATTTTTATTATTAATTGCCTTCCCAAAATTGTCTCTTTCAATCACGCTTAATAGGAATTTGCCGTCAGTTTTTTTGGTAATAATTATGAATTTTCTCCTTTGGCATTTTAATGCATTAGGCTAATTGTTTCGCTTGATTAAGGCTGGACTGGCTGGTTGATTGATTTTGAAACATAATTACCCCTGATTTTTGGCTCGAATAAGAATCAGATTTATTATGTTATAATTACCTTGCTTCATTTCGGGTATTTTAAATGCTAGGACTAAAGATTCACTAGGTTGAGGTCTGATTGATTACATTTAAAGTTTAATCCCCCTTGTTTTTAGTGTGTAATTAAATCAGACAATGAAAGTTTCTATTATTGTGGTATGAATAATTTTGGGAAGCTACCCAAAGGAAGTTCATTGATATTACCGTCCTTTTAAATTGAGTAGTTGTAGACTTTTTTTGAAATTTCATAGCACTTCCTTTCAATTCTAATCTCTACAAAAACTTGATAGCTATGTCGAATGAAACTGCTCCAGTTCCAATGGTGGAGCCATTGGTGGCCAATTTAACAATGAGGTGTTGCTGGAAGCTGACGAAAGGGCTACACGCAGCTGCTTAGTCCGGATCTTCCGGGATTTCCCTACACCTTTACCAGCTGCTCTGAGAGTATAGGACGATGTCTGGAAATGCAGAGGAGGGCTTCGAATCTACGAAACATGCTTCAGGCTGCACCAGTTCATATTCCCAACAGTGCATAAAAGAAATTGGGTGCTCAAAACACAACCATGGTCTTTCGAACTCAGCATCATGAACATGGTTAGGTTCGCTGCTCCTTCCGAAACTCTTTTTAATCAACTTCAGTTCATGGATATTGCTGTTAAGTTGGCAGGAGTCCGAATTGATTGTCGAACCTTTGAGTTCGGACAGCAAATGCTGAATCAGATAGGGAAGGATCAGAAGGCTAATCTCTTTATTGCAGACAGTGCAAAAGCATTTTTCATCAAGGGCTTCGTCAATCTTGACCTCCTTGGATCAAGGGCGGGTAGAGTTACTGCTAGACTCCTAGAGGGGCGTTCCTTCTTTGTTTACTACCAGTATATTCAGATTGCTGCTATCTGCTACAAGTGTGGAATCATAGGTCACATTTATATGCAATGCCCTCACCAACATCTGTCTCTTGATTTGGAAGTAAGAAATAGGTGGATTTGCATTCCAGACTGTGGGAAACTGGTTAAAGGTCAGAACCTAGAAAGGAAAGTGAAACCAAAGTATCAAAGTCAGAGGGGTGTTCCACTTTTACCCCCTACAGTATTGGCATCTTTAGCAAAGACACGCATGGAATAACAGCAGATTGGACAAGATAAGAATCACAATCAAGACCCAAAGAAGGATGGTCAACCAAGTCACATCCCTGCTGAAGTGGCTCTTGAATTTGAGAATGGTAAACCCCCTAACTTTCTCTTCTCCTTTTAATTTATTGATTCATTCACAGAAAGCAAACTTGAACGAATAAAATAATAATGGTAACCTTGTATGGTTCATGTCAATTTCAGCCTATGTCAATTTCTTTTTGGTGTTTGTATGGTTGATGGCACCTACTCACAAAAAATCTGGGTTAATCATAGTGAATGTAATTGCCTTGCGGAAAATGAATGGAATTGACATGAAGATGGTGATGGGTAGATATCAGATGGGATGATAAAATTTAGACTGATATTAATGGGATGTGTCTGGTTTGAATACAAAAACTCATGTGGAAGGTGGTTCCAAAGAGCTATTGGGAATGGGAAAAGGTGTTGTACCAAATCCAAAAGAGGTGGCTCCATCTAAAGCTGGGAAACAGTAGAATCCGCTAAAGAGAAAGAAGGAAGCGGAAGAGAAAGAGGAAATAGAGGTGTCTGATTTGGAGAAAGAACCAAAGAAAACAGTGCAAGGGAATAAAGGGGTTGCCACTCGGGTGATGGACAAGAAGGATACTGGTACGCAGGCAATGGTCTACAAAAAGGAATCATCATCAAATATGTTGATTAAGGCGGTTGTGTTGGAACCTGAACATGATAGTGCAGGATCTGAGAGCCAGGTCCTGGGCCTGAAGGAACTGGAGGCCGCTAAAACAGACTTGGTGGAAACCCTATTCGGAGTACAAGGGGCTGATACAACGGTTAATTGGAATGAGCTTGAATCAGGTGAAGAAGATTCGCCTTCCTGGGTGAATACAATTAATACATATGGATCTAATGAGGGGACTATTGGTGATATCTTAAGGGAAGATGAAGAACTTGAAGATGATGATGGATGATTAAAGACATGAAGGATTTTTCTGTTGGTCGAGTGAGAAGATGAAGTTGGTTTTTTCTGCGGGAAGAAGTTCATGATCATTTCTGCTTTTCAATAAAGAACGTTGGATTGTTAGATTTCAATAATGGGTTGTGTGCTGGTTTGTTCATCTAGCTGAGAATTTTTTTGTTGGTTTTTTTTTAATTTAGTTCATTGTTGGATCATGTTGGGCGATGTTCTATTATTATATTGTTTTTCTAAAACCTTTTTTATTCACGTGATTTGTATGGCATGTCTGTAATGACGAAGGTTGTCCAACGAATACACATGCTTTTTGAATGTTCTGATCTTTATTAATGGTTTGCATCGGAATAAGACTGGTTGTCTAAGAATTTATGTAAAATAAGATCAAAAACCTCCTTCTTCAAATTGCTTAAATCAAAATCTGTAACAATCAAACTCAACAAAATTTGAAGTTAGTGACATATGGGCCCAATAATCCAAATCACGCTAGTAGGGTTTTCATTTGCATTCCTTGTCTTTAAAATATTCAAATGGGTAGATAGTCAATGAAGATATCTGTTTTGGAGGCGAAAATTGGATTTCAAACTTTCGTTTGGAGGCAGAATCCTTTGCCGGGATAGCTAATTGAGTTTCTTTTTAATAGGTGGGGTCCTGCTGTTCCCTGTGGCTTTGAAATTAGAGGAAAGAAAGATTTGATTCATTAACAATTAATTCATAATATAAGATAAAAAAGATTTGATTTCTTCGATTAAAAAGATTGTGTGGAGTAGTGGAATATAATCTTTTTTCTTTGTCTTGGGTAATGTGCCAAGCATTTTGATGGTATTATTGTGAGTCTCTCATTTTTAGGTGGTCCAACTTCCTTTTTTTTATGAAATTGAATCAATGAATAAGAGGATTTCTTCCCTTGATCTTCGATCCCTTAAGTTAAGGGATTCGATTCCATGCCTAAAGATTTATCTTGTTTATATTGAGCCTTCGCCTTCCCATATGACTTGCTCTGTTTAATCAATTACAAAGCTGAAATCTTCATTTTGTCGACAGAGCTGGAATTGGTACCAACTGTCATGGTGCCTTTGTTTGTAGTGGCATTTGTGTGGAAACAATCTGTGGTGAGTTTTCGGCTCATTACACGGAATTGAAAACGATTTGAATTTTATTCAATGTCGGTAATCTGGACTCAGTCCATCAAATTACTTCCTTGTGAAGTTAGCATCGATACATTTTTCTTCCTTAAGAGGTGTAGTTGCAATTAACCACGATCATTGGCTTCAGGTGGCTTGTGGTGACGACTAGAACTAGCCCGCTAAGGGACCATGACAACTCTTGCTTGGAACTAACGCGGTTTGGGCGGAGATGCGACATGTGCAAAGTTCAAGAAGTTGATACGTCTTCACTCACCGTCTTTTATATTTTTATGTGAAACTCGACTTGATTTGCCTACTTGTACTTCTTTACTTCGTAGTGTTGATTTCTTAAATTTCGAACATGTAAATGGGGAAAACAATGGAGGTGGGTTAGCCTTTGCGTGGGCAGATTCACTAAGTTGTGTAGTTGTCTTTTCTTATGATTATGCAATTTGTGTATGTTGGGAGTATGATGATTCGTGTTTTGCTTATTTGGTTGGAGTCTACCTGTCCACTAATACGTCCACGTGACATACTCAATTTTTGCATATTGTCTCCCTTCTACAGACGGTTTCTGATCCCATGGCCATTTTTGGGGATTTTAATATTATTATGTCTGACACTGAAAAAAGTGGGGGTCGGCTAGTCCCTCGGTCTCGAATTAATGCTTTTCTTGACTTTATTGACGAACTACAATTAATTGACATTGGTTCTACGGACGAGCATTTCACTTGGTCAAATGGACATGAGGATTCGACGATCATTTACGAGCGCCTCAATTCTGAACTCAGACTGGTTATTTGTATGGTCAGAGTCGGCAGTCTCTAATCTGCTCCCTGTTGCATCTGATCATTCACCAATCCTATTGCATCTTCATCCTCCTTCACCTCGATCGAAGCGGCTCTTCCGGTTTGATTGCCGCTGGGTAGACAATCCTGAGGTGAATTCTTTAATTCGTCATTATTGGATAGAGCCAAGAGGACCAGGTACTCCACAGTTCCAGTTGATGTCAAAACTAAAAAATATCTGTCACGCTCTTTTTGACTGGTGTCGTGTAGGGACTTCTAACTCAGCCCGGTTGATCCACGATTGTGATTCGCTCTACGGATGGCTCTTCAGGCGATCCAAGTAAACTGGCCGGAGGTGAGACGCTTGGAGGATGAATTGAAAAATGCTCATCGCCAGGAGAACCAATACTGGAGGCAACAATATAGACACCGCTGGTTGGAGGATGGGGACCAAAACACAAAGTTCTTTCATCAATCAGTTTCTAAAATGCAGAAGCGACGCCGAATTGATTCACTAGTGGATGATGAAAGGATAACACGAACGTCTGAGGCTACCAAAAGCGAACTGGCAGTTAATTACTTTCGCTCCTTATTTACTTCTGAAATCCAGCAAGGACTTCCGCCTCTTGAGGCTTTGAGACTCAGCCCCATTATCATTGAAGATATGAACCAGATCCTTCTAGCGCCGGTTACCACAACAGAAATTAGAAATGCCACATTCTCCATAGGATCCATCCAGTCTCCAGGCCCAAATGGCTTCACGGGATTATTTTTCCAACGCTATTGGGATGTGGTAAGCAGTGGGGTCATTGATGCTGTTCTGGATTTTTTTCAAGATGGGAAACTCTTGCGTACTCTCAATCACACATGGCTAACCTTGATTCCTAAAGTTTCAAACGCGAACACGATGCGCCAATTTCCCCTATTGGACTATGTACGGTTCCTTATAAGATCATTTCTAAAATCTTATCCTCCAGGTTAGGAGGTATTCTACCTCAGATAATTCATCCATCCCATAATGGTTTTATTAAAAGCCGATCCATCACGGACAATATCCTTCTTGCTCATGAACTTACTTATTTCCTTAAAACTCATACTGGGGACCAACTTCTAATGGCTCTCAAGATTGACATGGAGAAGGCTTATGATAGAGTGGAGTGGAGTTTCCTTTTCGCTGTTATGTGTGGGTTGGGGTTTGCCGAGTCCTGGGTGTCTTTAATTCAGGAATGCCTATCGTCCGCTACCATAGATGTCTTAATCAATGGAAACCCGAAAGGGTTCTTTTCTCTTTCTAGAGGACTCCGACAAGGGGATCTGTTATCACCTCTTCTGTTTGGCATCTTCTCGGAGGGGTTGTCTCGTCTCCTCATGACGGCTACGACTACCAAAGCCTTGTACGGCATTCGTATTAATCAGTGTTATCCATCTTCTCGGAGGGGTTGTCTCGTCTCCTCATGATACTATCTTGTTTGTCCGAGTCACTGACAATTACATACGCACGCTTCTAACCCTCTTCCACCAATACAGGGGTATGAGTGGGTAGAGAGTGAATCTAGCAAATTCGGCCGTCATGTTCAACCATAACACCCCCACTCAAATCCAACAACGGTAAAGACTCTCTTTGGGAGTTCGGTTCCTTGACCGAACGGAAAAGTACCTTGGAGTACCCTATATTATTCTTTGATCTAAGGAAGAAACGTTCCGATTCATAGAGGACCAAATGTCATTACGCCTCCGTAGCTGGAAACGGGAGAGTTTGTCACCTGCAGGGGTACACACACTTCTGCAGTCAGTCATTGCGGGATTGTCTGTATATGCAATGTCTTCTTTTAATTTAACGGACAAGATGTGTGAATCTTTGAATTCTTTGATGGCCAAATTTTGGTGGGGGCAGGTCTCGGATGACAGGCGGCTTCATTGGCTCTCCTGGGCGAGGTTAAGTCTCCCTAAGGAATCAAGGTGGTTTAGGTTTTTGAGATTTTGCCACATTTAATCGGGCCCTACTTGCTAAACAGTGTTGGCGTATTATTACGAACCCGTATCTTCTCATTTCCTGGGTGTTAAAAAGTGTTTACTTTTCAAACACGACCCTGCTACAGAGTAATGGTCGGGGTCGTCCGTCGTGGGGAAGGCAGAGTTTGATGGTGGGTCGTGATTTCCTTGTCCCAGGATTGCTGTCGCAGATTGGGTCTGGGTTACAAGTGGACACTCTCCAAGATCATTGGCTGCCTGGTGAACTTCCATTACGACCTCACCTTCGCGGAAGTGAGATATATTTGGGTCCCCCCACGGTTGCTGGTCTAAACTCCCAGGGGCGATGGAATGTTCCTCTTCTCCAGTTTTGGTTCTCAGAATGACTCGGTCTGATTGATTCAATCTATCCCGCTACCCTGGCACATGCAAGCCGACCGTCGTGTTTGGCATCACTCTCCTTCCGGGGCTATACGGTCTCTTCTAGATATGAAGACGGCATGCGATCCAGACCGGACCTGTACTCCGTAAACTTGACTCCGATGGATACTCCGACTTGGATCTCTATCTGGTCAATGAAAATTCAGCCGAAACTACGCTTCTTTTTGTGGAAAATCCTCCACCGCATTCTCCCAACTCTCCACGGAATTAAAATTCATCTCAAAAAAGAAGCCATTGATCCTTTGTGCCTGGTCTATCATGGTACTCCAGAGACGGTGGAACATTTGCTTTTACATTGTGCGATTACTAAACGATTTCTCCGCATGTGTTCCCTTACCCCGCCTGATCTGGGGGACACACATATTGCGATATACTGGAAATTCATCCTATCCAATCAACCGCTTCTAAAGGATATATGGATTCTGGCTTAGTGGCGTTTGTGGAAGGGCCGAAACAGAGTGGTTTTTGACAGAGCTCAAACTCGACTAGAAACTTTATTCAACACTTTCATAGTCAATGGTGGGAGCATAGCCTTATCTACGGTCCTCCCCTCTCTCCACCACCCCCACCATCCCCACCTCTCTCACTACGTGGCTCCCTCCCCACCCGTCGCGTCTCAAGATCAATGTCGATGGCGCCGTTCGTCCCAACGTTGGTGGATCTTCGGGATGGGTGATGTGCAAGATTTAACTCACAACTATCAAGGTCGTATTCCACGAGGGCTCTCTCAAAAGATAATACTCACACGGTTCCTGGATGGTCTATTCTTTTGAAATAAGTTTTGGTTTGAAATAAGAGCAAAAGAAAACATAAAGGAAACTAAACAAGAAAGCAAAACAAAATGGTGCAAATCAAAGATAAAGGCGGTTCACTTGGAAATCATAGGTTCATCATGCTCAAGAGGAACAAATGCACAAACAAGCCAAACATGATCGAGGTTGCAATCGAATGACCACGCAAATCCCATCTATAGACTCAATGCACTCTCGTCGCACTAAATCCCTATCCTAGAACCACTCAACTTAGGCTCTCGCTCTCAAGCTAAGTGACTAAGGATGCATTAAAGTTGTTTGATGAAATGCCAAGCTACAAAACCCTCTCCTATGACTCTATGACCACTAGGCTAGACACCACACTCTCATGTCAATGTCCTAACACTAAGAGAATCATCAAAAGACTAATCAAAGTTCAATTGAATGAAAAACCTAATACACGCCAAGTGTTCGATAAAATGCACAAGTGAGAAATCATGCAACTATGGTTGAATTGAGATGATCTAATCTCTTAGAACACACTCCCTTCAATCCCTAGACCTACAAGCCATGTAATCTAAGCACTCTCATGCATTACATCACAAATGATAGACCAAATCAAGCCATAACACAATTTGGAATTAACAACAAGTCTAGAGACCATCTTCTTACAATCCAAGATCAATCATGGCAAATTTGTACAATCAACCTCTATCCTAGCATAACTATCTATCAATCCAAGGAAACCTAGGAAATCAGCCACACATGGCCAAGGGTACAAAAGAGAAAGAATGAGAGATGGTCACCAAGAGCTCCATGGCAATCCTCTTCTTGCAAGCTCCTCTCCCCAAGGTTGTGGGCTTCAATCCAAGCTCCTTACTCCAATTTGCACCAGAAGTAGCTAGGGTTGATGATGGATTGGTGATGGAAGAAAATTGAGAGAAAAGGGAGAGAGGGTTCGAGTGTTATAAAAATAATTTGATCCCCCTTTAATTTTCGCCGGCTTCCCTTTATATACTACACCGATTCTGCTTCACATTTTCGGCGAAAACTTCATAAGTTTTTCGCCGAAAATTCCTTCATAAATCATCGATCCAGCCTTCAATTCCTTCTAATGTTTTTAGGCGAAAACTCTGAATGTTTTCGCCGAAAATTGCTTTGAAAACCTCACTTCAGCCGTCTGTAATACTTGGATGACACTTTTCGGCGAGAACTTAAGGTTCTCGCCGAAAATTCCTTGAGGAGCAGATCTGCATTTTTCTCAAACTTGCATCGGCCATATCTCCTCCGTACTAGCTCCGATTGACCTCTCGTTTGATCCTACGTGCTCCTTGTCACCAGTACTTCAATGCCAAAACCTGAAAATGCAAAGAAAACAACTCTAATAGACATAGAATTGGCCTCAAAGTGGCAACCGGACAACAAAATAGCACTTTGCATAAAACTTCAATAAAAGCATATAAATCACAGCAAAATGAGATCAAACATGGGAGATCCTTAGGCTAATCAAAGGCTTAAAATGCACCAAATAAGGTCACATCAATGGGTCCTTCGGAACTCGGACGTGGTAGTTCTGCGTGCGATAGAAACTACATATCCAGGTATTGTTGATCCTTTTGTCCTTGAGTTGTTAGCTTTCTGAGATGCGTGTATTTGGTGTTTGTGGGCTGGTGTTTTGCAGGTGGACATTGAAGGAGATGCAGAACTAGTTTCGACGAAGCTGCTGGCCGGTCAGGTGCTTTCCAACCCAGGAGGGGCTATTGTAGAAAAAATTATGCAGCTGCAAAAAGGAGCTCCTGCTTGGCGCTTCATGACGGTTCGTCGTTCAGGTAACAAGGCCGCCCATTACGTGGCTCGCATGGCCCTGTCCAACCTCCCAGGAATCATGGAGGTAGACATGACTTCCTGGGTTGGGACTTGATGTTCTTTTCTTGTTTGTGCTGGCTATCTTTGTCTCTCCGCAAGGAGCTGTCTATGCCAAAAAAAAAAAATTAATGTCATACCTAATGATTAGAATACTTTATTCTTTAATCAAAGAAAAGTGGCAGTGTTTGCAACGTAACAACAAGAAAACATAACTATAATGCTTTTGTTTATCATATCCACAACAATTGATAACAAATTTATAATTTTTTACCAACATATGAATTAAACTATTATATATTAAAAAGTAGAAATAAAAAAGATAGAAAAATTTCTTTTTTTTTTTTTTGCCAAAGAAAGACCAATACGATTAAGAGTGAAGGTTCAACGATACAAGCCAGTGGGAGAAATCCACTGAACCATGCAAAGGGTACATAGAAAGAGCTTTTTTAGTCACAAAGTCGGCAGCTCTGTTACACAAGCGGGGAACATAGTGGAAAGAGTAACAAGGAAAAGTGGAGCAACTGAAGAGGACTTCTTCGAAAATGGCACCACACAAGGAATGGAGGGGATTCCGGTTACGGAGCTGCGAAACAACTTCAAGAGAATCACCTTCAAAGATGACACACGTAAGTTTATGTGAATGAGCCCAAATGACTGTCTCTCGAAAGCGGAGAAGCTCCAAATATGTCACGTTGGTTTGGCCTTGGAAAACTCTTGCTCTTGCTTCAACCACCTGCTCTTCAGCATTTCTTGTCACAAGACCCACCGTGCCACCCGACAAACTAGGTCGTGTACTAGCATAGACATTTATCTTGATCCAACCTGGAGGGGGGCAGACCATTCTCTGATGGTCACAGAGGGCCTAGGGGAGGCAGATGGGAGAGGGGGTGTACGAGAAGCAATGGCGTTCTGAAATTCCTGAGAACAAAAGTTTTGAGAATAGCTGTAGTAGAATGGAGGAATTTAGAGAAGCCAACGTCATTGCGGACTTTCCACACCCTCCACCAGAAGAAAGTGACTGACACAAGCAAGTCCTGACCAAGACGAGAGAGAAAAAGCCAAGACAACGAGACGTTTGACTCAGGACAGTCACGGAGGGCAGAAGGTGTGACATTATGCCGAAGACACAACTGAATAAGCTCGCATTGCAAATAGAGGTGTTGCGGGGTTTCAACTGCGTAAAGGCAAACGGGGCAGCACGAGTCATGAGACTGGACTCTTCTGGACAGAAAAGGACCAAGTGGAAGGGCTGACTTGAACAGCCTCCATAAAAATGTACGAATTTTTGGAGGGACCGGGAGGGTCCACACCGTCTTCCAAAAAGAGTGATCGTGAATATAAGGTCCCAACTGTGTGTTTCGAGCAATCAAGGAGGAATGCTCTTGGTGGGCGAAGTGATACGCTGATTTGACTGAGAAAACACCATTAGTTGTATAATGCCAGATAATTTTATCAGGAACATTTGTAGATGGGAGAGGGATTTGAGTGATTTGAGAAACTGAGTTTGGTGTGAACACTTCGGAAAGGCGGTGGGTGATCCAGGTGGATCTAGTGCGAAAAAAGTGGAGGCCAGGAAGGGGACTAAAAGTAGTTGGAAGGAAAGTGGGGGCAAAGGGGATGGATTCACGATCCAGGGGTCATCATACAGATGAAAGGACGAGCCATTGCCACCACCTGATTCCTTTGAGGAAGAGCTCTCTACCATGAAGGATGCTTCGCCAGAGCCAGGAGGGACGGATGCCCAAATTTGCTTTGAGGAAGGAAGTCTGCGGGAAATAGTTTCCTTTAAGGACTCTTGCCGCAAGAGAATCAGGGTTGGAGATGAGGTGCCAACATTGTTTATCCAAAAGAGCCTGATTAAAAGAGTCAAAAGAACAAAACCCGAGTCCTCCTGCCATTTTACTTTGACATAAATCGGTCCATTTTAGCCAATAAATGGGGTGGAGTGGGTTTGACCATTCCACCAAAAGCGAGCGAGATGAGAGTTAAGCTTCTTGCAGATCGAGGTGGGAAGACGGAAGCAAGACATCACATAAATTGGAAGTGCACTTGCCACAGATTTAATCAAGGTTTCCTTTCCAAGGGTGAAAGGCAAGATTGTTTCCATCCTGCAAGCTTCTCCAGTAGTTTGTCTTCAACAAAAAGAAACATGTCTCTTTTGGATCTTGGAACCAAAGAAGGAAGACCTAAGTATTTATCTTGAACACCGAGCGACCCAACTCCAAGCAGAGATGCGTAATGAGAGGTCAGTGTCCGAGGGAGGTTATTACTGAAAAGGGCCACAGACTTAGAGAGGTTAATCTTTTGTCCTGACAGGGCTTGATAAGACTGAAAGATTTCTTGAACACATCAAATTGCCCGTTCATTGACTTCAAGGAAAAGGAAATAGTCATCTGCTGATGACACTCATTTGACGTGATTATCAGCCTCATTTAAGCGACATTTCCTTGCTTAAGACATGGTTTTTAGGGTAGAATAACGAATATTCAATCGATTGCCCTATCTCGTGCCATTTGTGTTACCTTGCCCCGTTTCGGGTCTATTTGATGGTTTTCTAGTGTTTTTATGTTAGCACAGGTTTTTTCCGTCAAATAAGTAGCCAAGGACGTGTCTAAGGCGTTGGAACCTCGAAGAATTGCACCAGAATCAATCTAAGGAGCCAATCAAGTCAAAACAATTCCTGCCCCAATTTACAAAGGAATTTTCGCCGAAAATCCTTCAGTATTTTCGGCGAAAATATCAGCACAAATCGGCGATGCTCATCAACAGAAGTTTTCGGCGAAAACAGGAAATTTTTGACCGAGAACTAGGGGACCGAAATTTACAGGAGAAATCAGCCGGCGGACCTTCCAATTACCAAGGAATTTTCGCCAAAAATTCCTCAATATTTTCGGCAAAAATACCAGTTAAAATCCAGCTGAATTAGGGTTAAGTATAAATACTTAACCGGCGGCCCAATAAAGAATATACCTCATAATATACACAATACATCAGAATTTAGAGAATCCTCTCAAGTTCTGTAGCAAGGAGTTAGAGTTCGTAGAGCCGGAAAGAGATCGTGATGCCATCCCTTCCACCTCGAAGACTCGGAGCTAGGATTACAGTCTACCGGAAGATCGAAGTTCTGCTGGAGTCGTCTAATTAGGTTTTTCAGATTCTTTTCTGTTCTTCCTTTGTTTGATGAACTCTTTCATTATCTTTGATTCTTTTGTAATGAATATGCGTAGCTAAACTCCTAGAGCTTAGACTAGATGAACCCTAAGTGACCCAGGGCTTTAAAGCGGTCACGGATCGGCGGTGATTAGATTCGAAGTTCAATCAGTTTCTCTTTCATGTTTGGTTTGTTCTTCATTGTTCATGTTTCTTGTTTGGATTGATCACCTAGATTAGATTCTTGTTAAGCTAAGGATAGAAGCGAACGCTCGCCTTACTTTAGAACATCAAATTGAACAATTAACCTTATAATTGGAGTGTGCCTTTCGTAGGAACCGGTTAGGGTTAATCCACTGCAAGAGTAACTCAATAATCGTTAGTAATTCCACCAGTTAAGTTAAGTCGTTGCGAGAGGCGACCGTACCCGGGCGACTAATTAATCTTGGTAGCTAGAATGGATAGAGCGAACGTTCGCCGGTCTTAGACCTAAGGGTAAGGAGTTATGGTGGTGTCTTAGAATTGATTGAATGAGAATCGAAATCCGCTGATCTGTTGATTGCCAATGCTCTGGGGAACGAAGGGGGATTCAAAGTCTAAGTTCGTCTGTCATCTCTGTTTTAATCAACCAATTTTCCAATCTGTTTTTAGTTTCAATTTTTAATTTCTCTACATTTCTTAGATTAGAAGTTGTGGAACTCACACCACGCACGAAGTGTTTAAACCCGAATATTTTGCTAGCTTATTTGAGTAGTCAATCATAGAAGACCCGTGGAATACGATCTACCCTAGCTTTTGTAGTTGTGTTAGTTATTTGTTTGAACCCGAACAACGATCTTAGGTTCATCATCTGCAAAGAAAAGATGAGAGATCATAGGGGTTGATCATCCGATTTTGTCCCCTTTCAGGGTTCCTTGGTGTAAGGCGTGGTTGATGAGTCTCGCAAAGCCTTCTGTACGGATAGAAAACAAAAGAGAAGAAAGGGGATCTCCTTGACGAAGGCCGTAGGTAGGTTTAAAGGATTCATGTAGGAAATCGTTAATGGAGACAGTGCAAGAAACTGTGGTAACACATTCATGGAGAAGGTGAATGAAATGGGGATGAAACCCAAGCTGTGAGAGAGCTTTGAAGAGGAGGCCCATTCAATTCTATCATACGCTTTTTCCATGTGAAGCTTAAGAGCCATAAATCAAGCCTTCCCTAATCTTTTGTTCTTCAGAAAATGCATGACTTCATGGGATATAATAACATTATCCATGATTCTCCTATTTTTCACGAAGCCAGACTGGTGAGCGTCAATGATCGAAGGAAGAATGTTCCCAAGTCTAGAAGCAAGGATTTTTGAAATGATCTTATAAAAGACCTGACATAAGCTGATCGGACGAAGCTATCGAATAAGGGAGATAACTGTATGGTTAGTCTCTTTAAGCAGCTTCCCTGAGTGGAAAAAGCTTCTAACCGCATCACAAACATCTTTTTTATGATTGGCCAAAAATTTTGGAAGAAAGCCACGGTGAAGCCATCAGATCCCGACTCTTGGGAAGGGCCCGTATCGATCACTGAGCGACGAATTTCTTCATCGGATAAAAAAGCAAGGAGGCGAACATTCATCGAGGGAGTAATTGGTCCAGGGGAGCTAGAAATGGTCGAGGGGAGGAGATACTTGTGGGGATACTCGGAAGAGAATAATTGTTGATAGAAGTTGACGGCAATTTCCCGCTTTTTATTTTCCTCAGAATGAGGAGTACCAGACGGATCGTGGAGGGTGTGAATGTGGTTTTTAGTGTGACGGGTTGAAACTACTTTGTGAAAGTAGGAAGTATTGCAATATCCTTCAAGAAGCCACCTTTGACGAGCTTTCTATTGCCAATAGATCTTTTCTTGAGCTAAAGCTAAGTTGATCACTCTTTCCAAGAGTCAAATTTGGTCCCAGTCAACCGGGGAGGAGTTTCTAAGCTCTTGAATGGTGTGTCGGAGGGTACCAATACAGCAGGGAGAATTAGATTTCTCTTGTTGGGCCCACTAGATAAGGAGGCGACGAATTTCCTGAAGCTTTTCCTGGACAACGAACATACAAGAGCCAACTGGGTGAAGGTGATTCCAAGCTGATGACACAATGTTACAAACTTCCTCATTTTTATTCCACCGAACATCATAATAGAAATATTTTCTAGGTGAGTCACGAGGAACATAAGGGAACCAAACAATTGCTCTATGGTCAGATCCCAAATCATTGAGGAGTCTCACTGAGCCTTGGGGGAACAAAGAGGCCCAACATTGAGAGGCAAGGAAGCGATCAAGCCTACTTTGAACCTCCTCGGCTTGCTTATTAGTCCATGTGAAAAGAGGGCCTCGAGGGTGAAAGTCATAAAGTGAAAGTTGATTGACGAAGTTCTGAAAAGAGTGAATGCTTCGAGAAGCATTCCAACTTGAGTGGGAAACTTTCTCGCTATTTGAGAGGATATCATTAAAGTCACCAAAAATAAGGAAGGGCTTTCTTAAAGACGTGCAGAAGGAGGAAAGAAAATCAAGTTTTTTACTACGCTCATGCCAATCACACGACAAATAAACTCCAATAATAGTAACATTAATATTATGTGGAAAAGTTATATCAACAACAATACAGAAGTGGGCACAATCAAGGACCACACAAGAAACTGAAGATCACCATGCAAGTGCAAGGCCACTAGACAAACCACGAGGATCGACTAAATGAAAATTACGAAAATTAAGATTAAAAAGCTTCTAGCTCACAAAAGACGACATACTCTTGGTTTCTGGGAGAAAGAGGATAGCGGGACAAGTTTTAACACATAATGTCTTCAGGGAACTAGAAGTCAAGGAAATCCCCAACCCTTGACAGTTCTACGCCAAAATGTTCATTGGGCACCTTGGGGCCATTCTCGGCTGGCTTCCTCCACCGTAATATCAGTAGTAGTTGGTTTTTTAGTCGGACGTTCCTCAAGCTTACCCTCACTTGCGCGCTTCTTATCCCAAAGATCTTCTTAAGCGAGCCTGAATCGAGTCCCTTTAGGCTTTGGTTGGGACCTAGTGAATCTCTTTCCCTAGGGTGTGGCTTTTGACGAAGAGGTTGAAAAGGTTGCATAAAAGACAAGGCAAGGGAAATAGTAAATCCAAGGAGGAGCCCTCGGAGAAGAAATCCATAATAAAAGAGTTTGTATTTGTGAGGCGGGCAAATATCAAAGAGCTCGTAATGATCAGATTCCTCAAAGAAGGTGTAACCAGAGGTCTTAAAACTCAACACACCCAGAAGTGTATGTAAAAAAAAAATTAATGGAGGATCATGTGCTTGTGATTGTCACAAAAATTTGAAATGGAGATTTCAAAAGAGAGGAGAGGTGAGGAGTACTATTGTTATTGGCGAGAGCGTTATGTTATTGGTTATGCATCATTCCCATGACTTCATATGTGGATAACTGCATCGATGGCTGTGGATTGCTAAAGGAGATCTGAATGAAAGGATCAGCTTGATTGATATCTGGTATTGCCATGCAGTCAAAAAGTGAGGGGAGTTGAAATTTGTTCAGAATAGGTGATGGAGGAGATTGTTTATGGGAGTCCTGTTGGATGTCCATAGGGCGCATGGTAAGTTCATTCAGCTGCTTAATAACTTTAACTCCTCGAAGTTCACCAGAGTACTTTGAAGGAAGGTTGGTGAGGGTTTCCTTCTGGGGGCAACTATCAACGTCAATGGGCCGATAGAAAAAATTCAACGACTCATCTAAGTAATCTAAATAAAAATAAAAATAAAAATAATTTTCCACTAAAATATTAACACAAAAAGTCGGCCAATGGGCCGATGATAATCTAGTAATCCAATTATGGCATTAAGACATGGGAAATTTTGGATTAGAGCTAGGATTTTAATTATATAGATTTTGTTTTTAATGGGTATAGTGGGTACCCCGACCCAATCCCATTTTTGTTAGTGGGTACCCACTATCCGTACGGGTTCGGGTTTTGGTATGAGTTTCGAATGGTACTGGTACCCACTACCCGTTTCTTAATGGGTACGGGTACCCGTACCCATCCCATTAGCCAGCCCCTACTTAGGAATAGTGTCTGTCAAACCCTTTTCTACCACGTGTTATTAGTTTATTCTAGATTACTTTTTAAAATTTTGTCAGAATTGACACTCCCAAAATTGAAACTTGTGATTTCAGTATCCCTCTGTCAGAATTGACACTCCCAAAACTGAAACTTGTGATGCATAAAATTACAGATCTAAACTAATACTGAATCAAACATTCAATACTAGTATTAGTGATCAATGACAGGATAAAAGTAGAAAACAAAACTCGCCTGATAGTAGAAAGAGTTCATGGACAAGATACCGAAAACTATAACTTCGAAGTTCACTACCAAATTTTCATATTTGTGCCTGAATCTGCAACTTTTACTGTTCCGAATACAATCTAATTCCCATTCAAGCTTGCAATACTAGTATTAGTGCTTTTTTACTAATAAAAAGGATAAATCAAACCTCACCAAATAGTCAACAGAGTTCATAGACAAGATACCAAAAAATAGATCTGTTCACTGTCAAAGTTGCATAATCTAGCCTGAATCTGAAATTTTTATTGTTGCGAATCTAATATAATTCCCATTCAAACTTGGAATACTAGCATTAGTGCTATTAAATTGTCAATACTAGTATTAGTGTTTCTTTCGAATTCAAGGAGATATCAAACCCCAACAAACAGTCGAAAGTGTTCAAAGACAAGATACAAGAACAATAACTTTGAAATTGACAGCCAACTTTCATAATCTAGCCCGAATCTGAAACTTTTATTGTTCAAGAGTCATAATCCAATCTAATCCCCATCAAACCTCAAATACTAATATTAGTCCTATTCAACTGTCAGAACAAATTTCAAACAGCAAAAAAAGATATGCAACATAAACTTTGAAGCACAAGAGATATGCACAATAATTCCAATATACAACACAATACCAACTATTGCTCTTTCCTGAACTTTCAATCTTCAAAACAAGTACTAGACAAAGCATCACAGTTCCAACACAGCCTTCATAAACAAAAACCTAATATCGAAAAAACAGAGCTCATACACAAAAATCCCAATTTCAAAAAAATCTTTTACTTTCTGGCCTCTCAATCGAAGTCGATTCCAACACGCAACACCCAAAACTGAAAGAACATATCAAAGAAAGAGTGGATTACCTGATCGGACCTCCGGCGGGGATGTTTTGCTTCGACAGTAGAAGAACAACGAAGAGCCTCTGTTTCCTTCGACTAACGAGAAACACTGCAATGGGAACCGTCTACCGAAGTAGGAAGACTTCTGCGGGAGTTCGTCGCCTTTCTTCACCGCCGGCGAGCCCTAAACGGTGACGGCCGAGCGATTTCCGGGAGAGGTTTTGAGAGGAATTTTCCGGCGGCGGTTTTGGTTAAAAAGTGAATCAAAGAAGGAAGAGGTAGAGTTTGAAAAGGGCTCCACATAAGGTAATTTTATTCAATTAAATAATTAAGTTATTATGGGTTTTAATTATTTAATTGTTTATTATCTCCTACCATTGGATCTTTAAGAAGGTGATCCAAGGGCTATTAGGGTTATGTCTTAGGGACATAAGCCCCCCCATGCCAGCCCACATATAACCACTGCAATGATAGATATTAAATTCATAAGTTTAAAAATAATTAATTGCATGGCATACGACCGACACTAAATGAAATTTATATAGTTTCAAAAAATTATACTTACTATGTACCCACAACATTTCTAGTATTTTCTTGAATTGCATTTCCAACAAAAGTTTTAGCCAACCCAAAATCTGAAACCTTGGGGTTCATATCCTTATCTAGCAACACATTGCTTGATTTATACTATGTTTTGTTCCTTTCATTTCCATGTTGTTCGCATATGACTAGTAGCTTCCAGCCTCTGTTTTGTTCCTTTTCTTTTGCACTTCTTTGTATATGGCCATTTGTTTCACTTTTAAAATTTATGTGCTTAAACCTATTATGTTGCATCTCTAGCCTTTGTTTTGTTCTTTTTCATTTGCTCTTCTCTTTGTATAAGACCATTTGTTTCTTTTCATGTGTACACCAACACTATCAATCAGTTAGATTACATATTTAGTTTGCTTTCAAACCGTGGCCCTATTAACTGATTTTTTCGCTACTACCAGCTACTCCTTTACATTGCTTAATTTTCAAACCAATGTTATGAACTCATTGGAAGCATATTACATTTTTTTTTTAGATTTGTTTTTTGCTAGGGCAAACCTTGATAGTAAATCGTCGCTTACTTCTTTGTTTTCACCCTAAACTGTTCTATGCTTTTTAGCATTTAAGTTTCAAAGCATTGTCATCGAAAGTTCCAAATTTAAACTTATAAATATCTCGTGCGAGTTAGCAACGTTTAGATAAAATTGCTTTCATCTTCCGCGGCATCGCACGGCCACTCATATTAGTAAAAAATGAAAGTTAGAAAAACTATGTGACAACAACTTCATCTATCAAGCATATGAAGCAAGGCACACTAGATTTTGTAAGATTGAACACATTGTTTTATGGTTAACATGAGAATTATAGACATCATTTTCTTAAACAACCTCCATAATTTGAAACATTACATTATACATGGACACATCTTGTAGTAACAATAACTAGAAAGTATATAGAAAACCTTTAAAAGAAATGAATATACAAGGAAAACCAGAAAAAATCTATCTATGCTACATGAGGTAGACAAGTGTAAAATAGAAAAGCCTTCTCTAAACTAAACCTTGAACCAAGCCCTTTTGGTAATCTATTCTATGTTTCCTTTGATGTACTTGTAATTATTATTTTTCCTAGTCTTCATCTTGCTAGTAATAGAGTGATTGTCATGGAAGCATTAGTACATGATCCCTTATTATTCCCGCTAGAAGAAGAACTTTCTTCGGATAAATCCCTTTCCGTGAAGAATCCAGGTTGTTTCGGTTCTACGAGATCTCCTTCCCCATCTAACATATGCATTATTGCCGACATGGTTGGCCGATCTTCAGGACTCTTCTGCACACACAAAAGCCCAATGTGTATCAAACGCAGCACCTGCCACTGCTCGTAGAATTCTCTCATTTGTTCATCTATTAGTTCCGTAGCCCTATCTTCCCTTTGTAATGTCCATGCCTGTGAGGGTAAAAAAAACCGAAGCAACAAATATTATTAGAATGTGAAAATTTTGCAAGATACTTGTAGTAGACAATATGAAAACTTCATTAGGATAGTCTCGTGTATAATATAGTTTCATGAGAATACAATTTAACAAAAAGAGTTAGTATGATAGTGATAGATTCCACAATAGCAATTCAACACATACTTACATGGCCAAGGAGGTTAAGTTGATGATCAGGACGGCTGAAGCCTCTGTTTCTTTCCCCACTGACTACCTCCAACACCATTACTCCAAAGCTAAACACGTCTGATTTGATTGAATAAATGCCATCTATAGCATATTCGGTGACATATAACCACTGCAATGATAGATATTAAATTCATAAGTTATAAAATAATTAATTGCATGGCATACGACCGTCACTAAATGAAATTTATATAGTTTCAAAAAATATACTTACTATGTACCCACAACATTTCTAGTATTTCCTTGGATTGTATTTCCAACAAAAGTTTTAGCCAACCCAAAATCTGAAATCTTGGGGTTCATATCCTTATCTAGCAACACATTGCTTGCTTTGAGATCACGATGGATTATTCTCAACCTCGAATCTTGGTGAAGATAGAGAAGCCCTCGAGCAATCCCTTTGATGATGTTATATCGCTTTGGCCAATCTAGTAAATGGCTTTGTGTTTTATCTACAAAACATGTTTCAATGGTTCTAATCATCAACTTCACATTATTCAATTCCTATGTATACTATAATAGTGAAGGTATAAAAGTAAAAAACACACTAACCAAAAATAAAGACGTCCAAGCTTCTGTTAGGCATGAACTCATACAACAACATTCTTTCACCACGTTGTACACAACATCCCAAAAGTCTCACTAAGTTGCGGTGTTGAAGTTTGGCGATGTTGATTGCCTCATTCTTGAATTCATCTGCCCCTTGTTTTGAATCACTCGACAACCTCTTTACTGCAATCTCGATTCCATCTCTTAGAGTCCCCTGTTCATACATTTCGATAACAATGTAACAAGAGAATAAATGAACCTTAAATTCAAATCTAAGCATCATAAATTACCTTATAAACAGTTCCAAAACCACCTTGTCCAAGAATATTATTGGGAGAGAAGCTATTAGTTGCAGAGGTAATGGTTGTCAAATCAAACAATGGCAATTCAAGATCTTCCTTGTCACTGCTCATATGAGTTGACCTAAGACAATGCAAACAATCTGAACCTGCAAGTTCCACATTAGTTTAAAATCATAGTTCAATTCTTCCCATTACCAAGTCCATTATAAATTTAATACTCAGTACCTTTGGGAAGCTGCTTCTTTCTCTTAACCCAAATGATCATCCCTAATGTCACTAACAACCCTCCAGCTGCTGACACTCCACCCACGATGATCCATACTAGTTTCTTCCCATTCTTCTCATCACTAACACTGCCACTCTCATCTGGTTTAAACAGCAAAACGAATAGGGAGTTCCAAAATGCAGCAGATTAATGTTTAAAGATTCCTCTTAAGCTAGCTATATGGTGAAGAACATGCATACCTATTTCAGAAGCAGCCATCCTTACGTAAAGGCTTTCACCATTTTCATACAACTCTCTTATATCAAGCAGCTCAGCAAACCATATAAGGCAGCCAGTTCCCCCATTCCTTACGTCTAAATTGGCATATGCAGTACATGAACAATTCCTTAAACACGCATCTCTGCACTCATCCAAACTCATTGTGACATTAAACCACGACTTGTTCCGAGTCTCAGGCAACTTCACTCCAGTGTGCTTCAAAAACCCATCTCCAGAACAATTCAATTCCGTCCGCCTGACACAGCCATTTGTCCAATCCACCATACCCCATTCTTTCGGAACTTTAGGCACAAACCCTTCAAGACAACTGCAACTGGGAGAACTCTCAATATCACAGCTAGCATAAGCACCACAGACTCCATATCTATCGCAGTTGTCGTTCTGGGCAGTGAGATAAATCATCCATCCTTGTTTACCTCCTAGCCAAGTGTACCTCTGAATCAAACCTGCTGGAGTTATGGCCATCCTGGAGACAACAGAGCTGTTTCGGAGATAATAGATGTAGTAAGCTTCCAATTCGTTGAACACGAATTCGTATGTGTAAAGAAGATTGGGTTTCAAATGAGGTGTCCCGCTGAAGCTCAGACCAGTCCAAGGACCTGTCCTGTACCTCTCCGTTGAATTTTCCCTCTGAACAATTTCAGGGTAGCCACCGATTTCCACACCATAAGTGAAATTGCCAGGAGAAGGATCTTCAGGAGATTTCCAGGAGATCATCTTCCGGTTCAGACCTGTGACAAGGTTCCTTCCTAGCTTCATTCCAGGGAGAAATGTGTCTCCCATATAATCAAAGCTCTGCCATATGGAATTATCCACATTGTCGTCTCCATGTCTTTTAACCACCAGGTTCCCTGAATTCAGAAGCTGAGCCACTACCGCTTGATTCCCAATGACGGCTGCTGGAGAAGCAGTTGTTGACCAAATTCCACTGCCGTTGATACGATCAAGAAGGACAAGAGTTCCGTCGTTGTTTAGCTGGAGAAGGCCATCGTTTGAAGGATCGGTTATGGGTTTGTCCCGATTGGCTACCCAAACAATAGTCTTGTCAGGGATGTCTCTGTACCAAATTCCCAAGTATCTGTTCTTGGAGATACCCAGATTGAAGAATCCCATCTGGTAGGTTCCGTCTGTGGAATTGATGTTGTCGCCATCTCGGAAGGGCTGAGTTGGTGTTATTGTATCGCCGGCGGCGAAGGTGGAATTTGGGGCTATGATGAGAAAACAGAGAAAGGGAATTAGAAGGAAAGCTGCAAATATCCTGATGGCCATGGCAGCAGGGGCGTATGCTGATATGTGGAGAGTCGAAACAAAAACGTACGAAAGCAGAGACAGAGAGGAGTGATGCCCATATTACTAAGCAAGAGAAGAAAGAAAGAAAGAAAGAACCTTTCTCGGTTGTCTGCTCACAAGTTCAAATCAATGAATGGACCCTCTTTGCAATTAATTATACTAGCAATCCGTCATCATTCCTATTCCTTGTTTGCTAGATATATATGGATCATAATAAATATTCAAGTAAACGGATTTGAACATTAGTTGGGGGTTTCCATCTTCTAGCTAGTAGAAGCCAAAAATAGTGGATTGAGATGATGTTGTTAGTAATTCCAGGATTCCTGGGATATGAAGCATGCACAAAGTTACAGCATGCCTTAACCAGAAGCAGGTGTTGAGACTTGAGAGGATATGATATGGCTCTGTAAGTAGTAAGTCAAAACAGTACAAGTATCTATGGAAGTAGTTATTTTTATGGGTGATGACAGAAACAGAAGATGGGTCCGGAGAGGGTGGCTGCGCAGAGAAAATTAAGAGGGTCAACTTCCATTTCCATAATAACTAACGTAGGACAAAGACCTTTGCAAGTTGCAGCAATGCAATAACACCATATTATTTTTATTAACAACTGTTCCTAGATTACAATAAGGGGCGACCATCTTTCTTGGCAACTCCTATTTTATTCATAGATAGCTAAGGCTTGATTACTCTTAATACAAGCCAATCCACAAGCTTAATTACTTGAAGTTATCCTGCTGGTGACTCCATAAAGAGTGTGTTGGACTTGAGTTATTCTCTGTTTTTTTTCTCTCTTTTTCACTTCAGGTCAGTCATCCATCATCATCATTCGATGAACTTGTGTAATAATTTTTCTAGCTATCAATATGTTAATATAGTTGTGCTTATGCATATCCATTTTAGTTCTTACTAACAACTTGGACGCACCCAGGGAAATAGTCAATGACAGTATTTCCAAGTTCAAACCTCTGGAGAGAAAGAAACGAACATAGCTGAATCAAAAGATTTAACTGCAAGAAGAGAGGAACATTTAGGAAAGGGGTTTATTACTTAAATGGTCACTCAACTTTGGCCAAATAATCTGGAAGTTACTGAATTAAAAATATTGATGCCGACATTACCAGACTTTGACTTATTATCCAGAAGGTCACTGTTAGTCATGGACATCTATTATTCTGTCCATCTGCCTATGTTCACTGCCACGTCTTTTAAGTATGCCACATCATTTCTAAGATACCCAATCATTTGGCTGGAGTACACAAATCGGTACCTAACCCAACTCCCCACCCAAACCGGTCCTTTCTTCCTCCTTCCTCCATGGAACTCACCCACAAAACAGATCTAACAAAAAAAAAATCAGAACTCACCCAAAAATCAGATCTAACAAAAAAAAATCAGAACTCACCCACAAATCCATGGTTGTCGTCGTCGTGTTCATTAGCTACGACAGCGGAGTTGGACTTCTTTTTAGTGATGGAGTTGGCAAAGAGCGGGAGGCTTGACCCCGATGGCGACAGCGGTGAGGATTGAGGCCTCCGAGCTTGAGGTTTAGCAACGATCCTTCGTTCTTCGGCGACGAATCGGCAGTGTTGCAGGCGACGAAGGCGGATTGAAGGTTGATAAGGAGGAAGACGGAAGATGCGGTTAAGGAGATCAGATTTTTTTTTTGTCAGATCGGGTTTTTTTTGTCTGATCTGATTTGTGGGTGAGTTCCATGGAGCAGGAAGGAGAAGGGAGGAGGAAGAAGGGACTGGTTTGGATGGGGAGTTGGATTAGGTACCGGTTTGGGTACATTGGTTAAATGATTTGGCATCTTAGGAATGATGTCGCATACTTAAATGACGTGGTAGTGGATTTGGCAAGTCCACATAGGAGGATGGACGGAATAATGGATGTTCGTAGCTAACAGTGACCTTCTAGATAATGAGTCAAAGTCTGGTAATGTCGGCAACAATTTTTTTAATTCAGTGACTTCTTGGTTATTTAGCCAAAGTTCAATGACCATTTAAGTAACCAACCCTTAGGAAAGGTGATAGTATGAAGGTGATTCGGCAAGCGATTCGGGGCATCTAAAAGCGTATTGTTAGCTTATCACGGATTATCTGCTCACAGACTTTAAAGCACTATTTCTTCTTTCCCTTAATTTCTTGTTATCCCGTGCCGAGGCGATCGAAGAGAGGACAGATCATCAGTGGTTTTCCAAGGCTATGAATGGAACTTAGCCACACATAGGTGGCCCTATTAAGAATAACTAGAAATTACCATGCGCGATGCCACAAAACAAAAAGAAAATTTATGTATAGTTGGGAGTAAAATTGATAACCATCAAGTTTTAATATACACTTTTATAACTTAATAATCATAACTTTAGGTAATATCAAATTTTAAAATTAAAAATACACATTTCAAATATGATGGTGAATTGTTGTAGAAAATGAATCTTCTTAGATGTGGTTTCTTAGTTATGTTATAACCTCATAAAAGATTAAGAAAATAGCAAACGATCGTAGAATCTTCACCGTGACGAGATAAGACTCCCGTAATGTTAAGAGTTAGCCACATACGTAAAGTCCAATCCAAAACCCAAATTGTATATCCAACACATTACTACAATATGCTATACGTTTGACTTGTGTGAGAATGAAAAATGGGAGGATGAGAAAATATATTAAGTGCTGGATTCCGATTCGTTAGTGGGTGATGGTGAATAGACGATCATTGATGATTGATAGCATATGTATCAATGTAAGATGAAACTGAATTTCATTTCATTAATTAATTACATTAATCTATATTTATTATACTCAACTAAATGAGTAATTAATTATGTGGCTGTGATTTCCATCTATATCATGATTCTAGCAAGAAAAAAATCAAAGGCCTAATACCCTCAGATGTCACGAACTTTTCCATAATTACTCACGTATATACCACCTATTGTCGATCTTTCCTGCGTCACCAACTAATAAATTTTGAGTTCCACGTAACACTCCATTAGTTTTCGATAATTGTTTTGACAGCTGGCTAGACGATGTTAGTTGACTTTATAAACTAGTCTAGTTGGCATCCTATGTGGCAATATTTTATAATTTCTTAAAACTAAAAAATAAAAATGAAATTTAATGAAATAAAAAACTCTTCTTCTCCGTTCTCCCTCTCTTTCTCCACTCTCTCTCCCTCCTTCACCTCCACTCTCTCTCCTTGCTTTGCCTCCACTCCTTGCTTCGCTGCCTCCGGCGAGCGATGACGGCCAGAGTTTCAGATTGGCAATAATTAAAAACCCTCCCGACCACTCCATCCAAAAAGGAGCAGCAACCAGCCAGCTCTCCAAAACAGCAGCCAAAAAAACCACATGCCCACCAATGAAAAAACAGACAATCCACATGCCACTACCCAAAACCCACCTCTCTCATAATAAAACTAAAACCACAATCCCCCAAAGAGAACCTAATCTCAAACCGAGCACAGACAGCAATGAAAAGAGGCTACTGTCGAAGCAACAATAGCCACCGTGATAGATCCGAACTCAACATAGAACCCTCGTTTGGTGACCTTAGACGTTTGGAAAAAGGTCGGGTGAGCGGGTTTCGGGTCTTCGGGTTTGGATCCCCGGCCAGATGGTGACGACGGCATCCATGCAGAGTTCAAACTGCTCCTGCCACGGGATGCTATCGCCCAATCTACAGCATCGGAGGAACCGAATCGGCGGCCACGACGACTGTCATCCTCGATTTCCTTCAACCAGTGGTGCCCATCCTTGAATTCTCTGACGATGGCATTATTCCAACAGGGAAAGCGGAGCATGGTGGTTGAATGGAGGCAGTGAGGCTCAGATAACGATGGGCTGAGATTTAGAGTCGGATTTGTGGGCAGCGGAGCGGTAATCGGAAATGGGATTTGGAGCAGTTTCAACGCCATGGCAGTAGCAACCCGACCGAAGCTTGGATACAAAAGCGGCATTCAATAGAAAGGCAGAGAAAAGCCAGAAATCCGAGACTCCGGTCGTCACTCGGCGGCGAAGCAAATGAGTGGAGTGAAGGAGGGAGGGAGAGGAGGTGGAGGGAGAGAGGGAGACGGAGAAGAATATTTTTTTAGTTGCATGGTCAATTAAAATAATGATGTGGCATATGCAACATGTGCGGAAAATGATCCACATTGGCAAGTTTGTCAGCTCACACTAACAGATATGGACGAAAATGCTGAAAAATAGACGACGTGTTACGTGGAACTCAAAATCTAATAGTTGGTGACGCCGGAAAGACAAGAAATAGGTGGTATATACTCGAGTAATTACGGAAAAGTTTGTGACATCTGAGGGAAAACATAAGTTAACTCTTTCAATTCGAAAAGGGAAAATGGTATTTTGCTCCCCTCTACTTTGCCAAGTTAAGAAACAGCCCCCTGTACTATGAAATGATCAATTTACCCCCTCCTACTATGCCAACCTAACAAACAGCTCATTCGATCCAAATTTCCATTCCGTTAAGTGATGACTCGGCTATATGACTCATCCACAATTAATGACAATAAATTGTCACATCATCGACTTTCATCCATCTCAACTAAAATAAAAAGAGAAAAACAAAAATTATAAAAAGAATTAAATTTAATTCATAAATAAAATATAAAACATATTTTTTTAAATATTTATTTTATGGATTTTAATATTAAAAAATAAAATAAAATTTTTTCTAAAATAAATATACAATTGTTTCTAAAAATAAATACAAAATATTTATTACATTAAATTTTAAAAATAAAAATCCATAAATATAAAAATTAAATTTATATTTTTATTTATAAATTTAAAATTACTATTTTTTTTAATTTAATTTAGTTGAGTCGCTAATAAATATGGATGAAAGTCGATGATGTGGCAATGTACAGTCATTAATTGTGGATGAGTCGTATTGCTGAGTCATCACTTAACGGAATTTTGGATTGAAGGGACTGTTTATTAGGTTGGCATAGTAGGAGGGGGTAAATTGATCATTTCATAGTGTAGGGGGCTGTTTGTTAACTTGGCAAAGTACAGGGTGGCAAAGTACCATTTTCCCATTGGAAAACATAAGTTAAAATTGTGTTCATATTTATCACTATTAAAAGATCTTTCAATTGAAAAATGAAATTATCAACAAAAACATGCAATGGTTGATAGCGAAACCCTAATGAACTCTCTCGGCGACAACCCTATCGGCGTTGACGCTTTGTCGGTGGAAGTGACTAGGCCTCCAGAGTTTACCATCCCGCCTCTCCGGATTGTGTCGGAGACCCCGGCCGCCCCTCTTCCCCCTGATCTCTCGTCCGTTCCTAGGAAGAGACTTCGCGAGGAGCAGCCTACTCCCATGGGCCACGAATCTGATCTCCGTCGTCCAGGATCGTCCCTGAAGACAGATGGTGGTCATTCTTTTCAACCTGCTGGGGTTGGGAACAGAGCTGATGGGAAGTCGTACAACTCCGTTACAGGTGCAAGGTCCTCTCAATGGTTCACGGAGGACGATGATTGCTTTGTCGTTCCTCCAGCTCCCATGCAAGAAGATGGTGTTTTAAACCCTAGATGCCCAAAAGTCTCCTTTTCGGAAGCTGAACTGAAGAGCTTTTATCGTCCCTAGTCGAAGGCTCTAGTGGTGAAGGTGTTGGAGAATCTTTCTCTTTTGGTGCGGTGAGGAGAAGACTGGAGTCCATGTGGGCGAGGAAGGGGTGCATTTAGGTGTCCGACATTGTGAACTTTTTCTTCCTCGTCAGGTTCTCGGATTCTGATGATTATCAATGGGCAGCTTTCGGTGGTCCGTGGAAGATCTATGATTATTATATTTCGGTTGCAAGATGGAGCCCGGAATTTAACGAGGATGAGCCCCTCAAGACGATTCTTACGTGGGTCCATCTCCCACGACTGCCGATCCAATACTTTAATCAATTACACTACAAAAAAACACCTTTTAGCGTCGGTTGAAACGTAGGAATTTAGCGTCGGTCGGTCAACAACCGACGCTAAAAAGTTGACTTCTCGTTTTAGCGTCGGTTGATGACCGACCGACGCTAAAATGGCCTAAGAGCCGACGCTATTATCCAGTTTTGGTTCGATTTTTGGTTGACCGGATTGGTAAATTGGCGTCGGTCAGCAGAAAGAGAATAGCGTCGGTCGATGACCGACGCTAAAACGCGTGTATTTAGCGTCGGTTGACACGCGTTTTAGCGTCGGTCATCGACCGACGCTAAAACAAGTAAGTATTTAAATCCTCATCTTAACCCAAATCTCAAATTCTCACCTCTCTCAATCCTCTCCTCTCTCTCCTAAAACTCCTCCTCCTCCTCCACAGCCACCACCTCCTCCCCTCCTAAACTCCTCCTCCTCCTCCAGCCACCAGCCTCCTCTTCCTCCTCCTCCAAACCCACCAGCCTCCTCCTCCTCCAAACTCTCCTCCTCCTCCAGCCACCAGCCTCCTCCTCCTCCAAACCCACCAGCCTCCTCCCCCTCATCCTCCTCCTCCAGCCACCAGCCTCCTCCTCCTCCTCCTCCAAACCCACCAGCCTCCTCCTCCTCCTCCTAACTCTTCTCCTGCTTCAAACTCTCCAAACTCTCCTCCTCCTCCTCTTCAAACTCTTCCCCCCCCCCCCCTCTCAGCCGCTACCGTCAACTCTCCTCCCACACCCGTCGACCACCGGCCACATCCCAGCCGCCGTCCGCCTCTCACATCCGCCGTCCACCGGCCACATCCGTCGTGCACCAGACGACGCAGCCATGAAACAGATCTGGGAAAAAACCCAGATCTGGAAAAAACCCACATTAGAAAAAAAATAAAAATTAAAATGAAAAATTAATATGAAAACAAAAAAAGAAAAAATTGGGTTGGTCAGCCACCCACTCGGTCAAACCATATTTTAGCGTCGGTCGTGTTTTATTTTAGCGTCGGTTTACCAAACGACCGACGCTAAATTATAGTGTCACCGTATCTGGCGTCGGTCTTGCCGACCGACGCTATTTATTTTGGCGTCGGTCATGACCGACGCTAAAACGCGTGTATGACCGACGCTAAAACGCATTTTTTTTGTAGTGTTAGTGGTGACTCGCATTGGGAATTTCATTGGGAAGACAGTTATACTGGATTTGGAAACTTCTGAAGGTGCACGTGCTCGTTATGCACGGGTTTGCGTGGAGGTGGATATTTCTAATCCGCTGCTTGGGAAATATATGATTGAGAACCGTACTTTCTTTGTTGAATACGAGAGTCTTGGGAATATCTGCGTGACATGTGGCTTTTATGGTCATAAGACCGAAGCTTGTAACTCTTCTAAGCACGCGGAACCCAGCCAGGTTGCGGAGCCAAGTCCCAACGTTCCAACACCTGGCCAGGAAGGAGATGCAGGTGAGTGGATGGTGGTTCAACGCAGGAATAGAGGGCTAGGGCAGAAGGATAAGCAGGAACCGCCGAAGCCTCCATCGGGATCGCGATTTGTGCCATTGAGAGACAGTGCAGGTACCAGCCCCAAAGACGCACCCCAGCCTAAGGGAACTGATGTTAATACTGCTGCGTTGGCAGCTAGTCTCGCAGCTGCTTTGAATAAGGCCCCTCACCTGCATTCGGAAGCTGGGTCGTCAGCCGATAATGTGAGTGGATACCCTACCTCACGAGCTCCGCTAGCCAAGCTCACCAATGAGGTGAATGGGACAAAGGCATCCGGTCAGGTTTCTTTGATCCAGAATGTTGTTTCATCCAAGTCTACCAAGTTGGTAATCGTACATGTTGTCTATGATAATCCCGTTTTCTTGGGGAAAGCTAAGGCTATCATTCCACCCAAGGCTAAGAAACAGGTTGCTAAGCGGGACAAAATTGGGGTTAGCAAAGACATATTGAAAGGATCCGAGAAGGGGTTACGAAAAGATGGGAAGCACGTCCGCTCATTTACTTCTTGGCAAGTGGCAGCCAAAGAGAATATCAATACAGATGGTGGATCCCAGGCGGGTGAACCTCCGGATCGTTCCTGATCCTTTGGTTTATCTCCTGCTTGTCCTTCCAATGATTATTTTATCTTGGAATTGCAGAGGGGTTGGACATGCGGAGTTCATTCCAACCCTAAATCAGTATATTAGAGATTTCCGACCGTTAATAGTGTTTATTCTTGAACCACGAATCAGTGGTGATGTGGCGAAGAAGGTGATTGATGAACTGAAGTTTGATAGTAGAATCTTGGTGGAGGCTCAAGGGTTTTCAGGCGGTATATGGGTCCTTTGGAACGCAGCTTCAGCGGGCATTTTGGAAATTGGGCGGTCGGATCAGGTGGTTCATCTCAAACTCAGCATTCCAAACATGCCAATCAGTGTGCTCTCTGCAGTCTATACGAAACCTTCTCCAACGGGCCGTGTGTTACTTTGGGATGAACTTCGTGAGTTTGCTATTCAAGAGAGTTTGACCTTGGGCTTTAATGGGGGATTTCAACAGCATCACTTGTTCGGATGAAAAGGATCGGGGTGCTCCTTTCAATCCTGCGAGAGCTACATCCTTTAATCAATGCATTACCGATTGTGGGTTTATTGACGTGGGTCATGTGGGTCCTCGGTTCACCTGGTTCAGAGGTTCAACTCGCGAAAGATTAGACGGTTGCCTTGCTACGATGAATTGGCGATCTACCTTTCCCAAATCGGTGGTTAGACACCTCCCACGGCTTAGGTCGGATCATCGGCCGATCCTTTTGAGTTTTACAGGTCTTATCGCACCTCGTAAGTTTAAGCGCCCTTTTCACTTTATTTTACCATGGATGTCGCATCCAGACTTCCCTCATCTCCTTTCGACCAGCTGGAAGACGGAGTGGGATGTGAACCAAAACTTGGGTCTCTGACGATCAAACTCCGGCGGTGGAACCGAGAAGTGTTTGGGAATATCACCCAAAGGAAAGAGGCACTTATGATACATTTGTTGGAGTTGGAAAACATTAATGGTATCTCTTCAACACCGGCTCGGAGAGAGGCGGAGGACGCTACGAGAATGGCCCTTCAAAGGACTCTATGGGAAGAAGCTGTGTTATGGGCTCAAAAATCTAGAATTGAGTGGATTAATGATGTTGATCTAAACTCAAGGTTCTTCCGTCAGAGTACCATTAGGCGTCGAGCTATTAATAAAATTGTGCTGCTCCGTCGGCTAGATGGAGAATGGGAGGAAGCGTTTTAGCGTTAAAGAAATGGTGCTTTCCTCATTTCAGGGATCTTATAGGGATGATAATGTGGGGATTCAGCTGACGTGTGATGGGTTCAGTCGGTTAAGTTTGACGCAAGCTAATCTCTGTGTTGGTATTCCTAGTCCAGAGGAACTCCAGCGGGTTATTCAGAGCATGAAGGGCTTGAAGGCGCCAGGATTGGATGGTTACCAACCAGCCTTCTTTTAGAAGCAATGGGATACTGTTGGTGCTTCAGTTGTTGAGCTCATCCAGGGATGCTTTCTGGATTGCAGAAGGATTGCTGTGATTAATGATACAACTATCGTGCTTATTCCAAAGGTCAGTAGTCCGGAGACGCTTCATCATTTTCGTCCGATTAGCCTATGCAATGTGGTTTACAAAGTTCTCACAAAGTGTTTGACTATGAGATTGAGACCTTTGATGAACCAACTTATTAAGAGCACGCAAGCCAGTTTTGTGCCGGTTGTCAAATCTCAGATAATATTATTATCTTGCAAGAGATTGTTTACTCTATGGAGCGATGCAAGGGCCGTGTGAAACGGATGGTTTTGAAAATTGATCTTACTAAAGCCTATGACCGGTGAGGTGGTCGTTCCCAGAAGATACCCTCAAATGTGCAGGATTTACGGACGGGCTGATTTGCTTGATCATGTCCTGCGTTCGGGCGGTGAAATTCCAAGTTTTGTGGAATGGTGAGCTTACGGATCAATTCATTTCGCAACGCGGGATTCGTCAGGGATGTCCTCACTCTCTCCTTTTCTCTTTGCCCTGTGTATTGAAAGGCTGAGTCACTTGATTGAGGAACAGGTTAATGCTGGTAGTTGGAAGTCGATTACCCTATCTGCTAGGGGGGGGCCGAAACTCTCACACTTATTCTATGCTGACGATCTTATTTTGCTTTCTGAAGCTTCCGCTAGGCAGGCTGAAGTGGTCCTTGAATGTCTTGATTTGTTTTGTGACGCTTAAGGTCAGGCGGTTAGTCGAGAGAAATCGATGTGTTTCTGTTCACCGAACATGCCTCGAAGCTCGGCGGCTGAGATTGCCAATGTCTTGGGTATCACATTGACGCATAATTTGGGGAGGTATCTTGGCGTTCCGATCCACCATGAACGGACCTCCATTCAGACCTACCAAGGTATTGTTGATCCGGCTAACCCAGAAACTTGCAGGTTGGAAAGTTAAGTCCCTCTCTTTGGTAGGGAGAGTGACTTTGGCCCAGTCAGTGCTTGCAACCATCCCGGCGTATGTGATGCAGACGTCCGTGATCCCTAATACTACTTGCGAGGTTATTGACAGAAAAATCCACAACTTTGTGTGGGGCTCGACAGATGAGGCGCGGAAGGTTCATCTCATTGCTTGGGAGGACATTTGCAAGCCTAAGGAGAAGGGCGGGCTTGGTCTCAAGTCTGCTCGTTTGCTTAATAGGGCTTACATGGTGAAACTCGCCTTTAGTTTCTACCAAAACCTAGACCAGTTGTGGGTTCGGATCTTGCAAGGGAAGTATCTCAGAGAAGTTGCAGACGGTTTTCTACCTTGTAATCTTCGCTCTCAATCTAGCTTATGGAAAGGCATGGTGCGCGAATGGGATGTGATGTTGACGGGAGCCCGATCGGCGATACGTAATGGGCAAGATACGAATTTCTGGACCATGAGATGGGTTGATTCTGGCTCTCGACTTATTGATTTAGTCACAGACGCTGATGCAAGCTGAATTGGCTGAGACCGTTGCTAATTTTTTGAATGAGGATGGACAGTGGGATATCGAGAAGCTGACGAATGCCTTGCCGTCCGATGCTGTGGAGGATGTCGTGGGAATGTCCCCACCGAGGGGGGATATGGGTGTTGACCGGCTGGTTTGGGGAGAAGAAGACAATGGTCGATTTTCGATCAAATCAGCATAAAAGCTTCTGCGGAATGATCTGGGGAGTTCCGATCCGAGGTTTTGGCGGCATATTAGGAAGTGGAGGGGCCCTAATCGGATCCGTTTTTTTCTTGTGGCTGGCTATTCAGGATAGGTTGCTCACGAATAGCAACAGAAGACGACGACACCTGTCATCCGATGCATCATGTACTTTCTGTCATAACTCGGAGGAAACGATGCTACATATTCTGCGTGACTGCGACTTTGCCAAGGAATCTTGGACCAAACTTGGGGATTTTGATGTCTCTAATACACACTGGCATGGAGATTTGGTCACCTGGTTGCAGCAGGGGCTATCTTTGGGTAATGGGATACTCTTTGGGATTCATTGTTGGAAACTGTGGAAGATAAGGAAGGAGTGGATTTTTGCTGGAGCCACACCGAACCCCCTGAGCGCTGCTCTTCGCTCGGTCCGCTGGTCGAAGCAAGTGGTTGAAGCGACGGACAGAACACGTACTTCTCTAGGGATTGGCAATAATAGGAGAATCGAGGATGTGCAATGGGATCCTGGACCGCCTGGCTCGTTTACTTTGAATGTTGATGGGTCGGTTAATGGTCAGGTTGGTAAGGCAACTGCGGGCGGTTTGTTACGCAACACGAAGGGGAGGTGCTTGTTAGCCTTTACTATGAATATTGGAGCTCGCTCGATAACACGTGCTGAGATGCAGGGTGCCATTGAGGGGCTGCATCGGACCTGGGAAGCGGGTCACCGGAGTGTCGTGTTGAAGATTGATTCTCGAGCAGCTATTGCTCTCCTCAGTAACGAAGACATGATATCCAATCAACATGACATGGAAACGACACAATTTCAGGAACTGAAGGGTAGGGACTGGGATTTGAGAATTGAGCATACTTACAGAGAAGGAAACCAAGCGGCGGACTTCCTTGCGAGTATTGGTTATGGCTACCCTTTTGGGAGTCACAGTGTTGATCTGTCAGATAATAGACTTGGATATTTTTTGCGACTTGACCTTTTTGGCATTGGTCATCCACGTTCAATTTTGATTAATGATTAAGACGCTCAGCGTCGTTTTCCCACCAAAAAAAAAGATCTTTCAACTGGAGAGAGAAGACTCAATAAAATCCTTAGAAAAAATTTATTGAAAAACTTAAAAAATCACATGAAAGTCCTTAGGTGATTTCATCATCATTGTATAGTAACTCTTTGTGGATAAATAGTCTATCACTATTAACAACTATTTCAATTAAATAGATATGACTCGATAAAAAAACATGTGAAAAATGCTTTAAAAGAGTACACATGCTAGTAGTGTAGAATTTTTTAAGGATTCCACCCTCCTTATGCAATAGTAACTTCCCTTTCTACTTTTATATTTTTAATAATTAATAATTTAAATTCAGTTTGTTTGGGTTAACCTAACTTGACTTGTGTTGACGGTGTGTATATACATTGATTTGAGGCAATAATACTACTGATTTGTGATGGTATACACGGCTGACCCGTAAAAAGGTACCCTCGTCCGACCCAATCTTTCATGGAGTGAGCTTTGGGTATTGAGGTACCAGACCATCTTGACCTGACGCATTGTCATTCATAGACTATATTAAAATTATTAACAATTAAAGAATATGAAAAGTAAAATAATATTCGAAGTATAACTTAATATAATATCATATTTATATATAATAATATTTTTTGATGAATAATGTGGTTTCATTGCATCAAAATATCATGAAGTTATGTACAAACTCTCAAAACTGAATTAGGAATCTAAAGAGCGTTCGGTTCATCTACTCCTTCAAAGAGGTGTTCGAATCCCTTTAACTCATGAAGAGACCTACAAAAGAGAAAAGCTAACAAACAAAAAGCAAACACCATCCTTGAACATCTCGACTAAGGCATCTGCAACAACAGAGCCCGAGCCTAGGACAACTCTCCAAATTGAACTCACCACGCCAAACCATAGCTCATCTTTCCAGAGCAAAGCAAACTCAAATCTTCAAGAACAATGTCCCAAGCTCCAGTTTAGGACTTGCCAAGAACTGAAACTTAAGATGCTGCCTTCCACCCCTTCCTTACAGAGCAAGCAGAATGCATTAACAAGTGCCAAGATATAAACCTAAACCTCTCCTAAATGTTTCAACCAAGTCACAATTTTGCAGCTATTTGTCTTCAACAACTCCAAGCAACCTTCAGACGAAACCTTGGCAATAGGACGCCATCCAAAACGAGCAGCATCAGCATAAGTTGAGATGAATCCCCCTAGCTGTATACCTGGCTATTAAAACTCGCCAAGAGCCAGCTCCTTTCTGCAAGTCCCAAAGCAAATCCTTACATTATAGAATTCATTATGTTTTCAACTGCTCGAAAACATTTATACAACCCCCATTTGATTTTGCAGCAAATACGAATTCCATATCCACGCTTTTTATCCTCTTCTTGTTTTGGGATGATGCATCAAAGACATCTTTGGTGTGTGCCTTTACTCATAAAATCCAAAAGAGTAGGCTTAGATAGAGTGATTAGCTCCCCCTCATCCTCTGCTTGTTCCACTATTCTGTCAGCATGTGTTGCACCTTGCACACCCTTGATTCCAGTTAGTTGAACACTAGGCGTCCCTTTTGGTGATTCAACTTCAAATTCAGCATCCAATTCCTCATCACTAACAATCATTCCCTCTCCAGTAACTAATGTAGCATTAGGGCTCAACCCCTAAGAGTTTGTTGGATGGGCGTCCCCTACTTGGACCCTTCAACATTACTGTCTTCAACCACCAAATCCAACACAGACTCATCAACATCCGTCAGTTTATCATCACAAATCACAACTCCATCATTCTTAACTACAGGTTGCTTAGGGCCCCCTACATTCAAGAAAGACTGGGAAACCAAATTCTTACCAACCCACTGCTTACCAGTCCCCTTGCTGTAAGTTCGAATCGCGAAACCTCAATCTGGATAACTGCACACTCATCATCACCTAGGTCAACAACAAATTCATCACACGGCTCAATGGAAGCATCCTTAACGACACAAACCTTGAAATCGAGTTCGTCGCGAACAGACTTATTAATCGGCCGCCCGACCTGACTAGCAAGCCAACTGATACCTTCAGGCATAACAAGCACTGCCAGGCAGGACCTTCTTCAAAACCACCCAATTCAGGATTTCCGCCAGAGTGAAAGCAAGCGGAGCAATACCTCGAAACCACCAACGTACCATTTTAGAAAAACATAAACGATAATAAAAAAAAGACCACTTTAGAAAAAGACAAGCAATGTTGATGAGTCCAATTCAGGTGGCAATGGCAATTTTTTGTTGCATCCAATGCAACAATCATTCTCCTCCATCAGATTTTAGTTCTGTAATCTTGTGGTCTCAAACCTTTGTTTATAACTCTAAGCTATTTTAGTTTGTTGAAGTTTCCTCCTAATTTCCATCACCGAAGAGTTTCTTGATGAATTTCTCGATGATACAAGCCTTCGTTCATGAATTTTTTTCCACCAACGTGATCGTTGTCATTAAATCTAGCATCCTGAAAATTTTTATTTTTCTGGAAAAAATATTTTTCTTGGCAAATTTTCCGTCGTCCAGTCTGTACAGTTTGTATGTGGTCTGTATAAACTGTACACACTTCATACTGATATTTTTACAAGTTGTATACAAACTGTATACAATTTGTATTCTGTAATTTTTTGTACAACTTGTACGAGAGTTGTTTACAAAATGTATACACTTTGTACAGGAGTTGTATATACACTTTGTATGAGAGTTGTATACACTTTGTATGAAAGTTATACACTCTGTATTTATTTTTGTACAATTTTTTTTCGTACAGTAGGGTTGTAAATAGTTCATACAATCTCTGCAAACTCTGTATGAAATTTGTATATTTTGTATGGGAATCATATAATCTGTATATGGAGTACAATATGTATGGAGTTCGCACAGACTGTATAGACGAAAACATTTAACGTGCCATCATAAGTAGAGCCGCCATACATAAACGACATCCCAAAGATTGGAATCTCTCATCAGACAACTCTTTCTTGGTAAAAATTAAAATTAGCCGAAATATTCCATTCAAAATGAGATGGAGAAGATAAAAGGAACAAGTATGAGATGAGAACCGTTAGATTAGATGGAGAGCTGAGATTAATGCTGCATTGGAGACAGCAAATAAATTGATGTCTCCGGAACTGGAGTCAATGTTGATTAGCACAAAATACTTAGTTTGATTTTGTTAATGATGGGAATTCGACCCTTGACCACTTGGAACCAAAACACCAAGTTAAGCCACTAGACCAACACTACATTTTTGTTACCATTTGTAGAGTGTTTTAATAATATATGTTTTTAGTGTTTCTGAAGCCCCAAAATTTTGAGGCCCCTGTTCTGTAAGGCCTAATGGTACACCCGTAGGGACAGTCTTGATGGTACTTTACTCGATTTTCATTATTCGTTCTAGCGGAGCTAAAGCTAAATTAGCAGATTCCTCAAAAGACACAAAAAATGTAGATATGTAGTTATTTGTTAAATCAATTATAATATGGACTGGATGTCAAATCCAAGACAAAGCGTTCATAGATCCCCTCGAGGTTATCAGCCTTGCAAGCTAATAAGTTGTCCTACTCCCACTACAAAAAACACTGCATTTAACAGCGGTAGAAACAGCGTTTAACAGCGGCCGGGGCCACTGTTAAAATGACCAATGCGAAATGTATTTAACAGCGCGACTGCCGCCGTTAAATAGGCCGCGGTTAAATTGATTTATTTAACAGCGGCTATAGGCCGCTGTTAAATGATGTCGTCGATTAAATTAATAGCTGGAGCTCCGGCGATTGAGCCGGAACTCCGGCAATAGTCCAGATCGGAGCTCCGGCGATTGAGTCTCCTCCTCCTCCTCCTCCTCCTCTTTCCTCTTCTTTTCCTCCTCCTCCTCCTCCTCTTCCTCTTCCTCCTCCTCCTCCTCCTCTTCTTCTCGTCTTCTTCTTCCTCCTCCTCCTCCTCTTCCTCTTGCTCCTCCTCCTCCTCTTCCTCTTCCTCCTCCTCCTCCTCTTCCTCCTCTTCCTCCTCTTCCTCTTCCTCTTCCTCCTCCTCCTCCTCCTCCTCTTCCTCTTCCTCGACGTGGCCGTCCGCAGGCGTATAGCTCGTCGGAGACTCGCTGGAGTTAGGTTTTGTGAAGAAGAAGAAGAAGAGGAAGAGGATGATTAGCCAAGAAGAAGAAGAAAGAAGAAGAAGAAGAAGAAGAAAGAAGAAGAAGAAGAAGAAAGAAGAAGATGACCAGCCAAGAAGAAGAAGAAAGGATCGGCGGTTGAAGGCGAGGAAGAGGTGGATCGGCGGTTGATGGCTTCGAAATCGGAGAAGAAAAGGAGAAATCGGAGAGGAGTGGAAAATGGACGGTTCGGATTTGTGAATTTGTGTTTCTTTAGTTAGATCCGACGGACGAGAATAGTGATCCGCGTGAAATAATTTAACAGCGGCCGCCAGCCGCTGTTAAATATAATAATTTAACAGCGGCCAAGTGGCCGCTGTTAAATATCCCGATTTTTATAATTTAACAGCGGCCATTTTCAGGGCCGCTGTTAAACGCATGTTGTTAAATTAGCTTTTTCTTGTAGTGTCCACATAACGAAGAGAACATTTTGTGAACTAATGGATAAATAAGGATTGGATGCGCCCTTTTACCATAAACAATAGCACATTAATTTATAATAGTAAACGGGTACCTCTAAAAGTAATGTCTATTGCAATTTCTATGGTGACAACAATTTTTTGTCACCATAACAATACTAAAATTAACAAATCAAGTACTTCTAAATTCATATCACGTATCTACTAAAAAAAATTGGTACCAAAATTAACAAATCAAGTACATATTTTGAAAACTAGTACTTGTAAAAAAAATTGATGAATAATTAGGAGCTATTTATTCACCAAATGAACCAAATTAGGAAAAAACCTAATTGGAAAAACATAGTCACAAAAACAAGAGAATTGCGGGAGTCAAATCTCGCGTCCTCGTCTCCCTTTTCTAACAAAGGTGTCTGAGTTAACCCGACTCAACTCCTCGCTAACTACACTAAACCAAAAGTAGCAAGGACAAGCAAAAAATACAACATTCGTATCCTCATCTCCCTCAAAAGAGGTGTTTGATTCAACTCATGTCTTGACTAACTAAAACAGCTACAAAATCAACGTCTTTCCAAACTACTCATTTTTATATTGACCTCAAAGTTGATCACATCAACCAGCTCCTGAACAGTTCTCTTCCCTTTTCCAGCATTTCTCTTACGACGTTCATACCACACATTAGCATAAATGGCTCTCCATATCAAACACGCCTTCTTAGAATGGAGCATATTGCTAGCCTTCACAACGTCCTCTTCCCAACTGCTACCTCTCCAACTCCACTCATCACATTTGTTGATAACTCCTTGTACGAACCCACAGCTATAGAAGATATGATTTAATTCATCCACGCCTTGCTGGCAGAAAAGACATCCAATATCAGTAACCAAACCCTAATGAGCCATAGCCTCTCTACAAGTGAGCCTCGTCTTAATCGCCATCCACACTATGAAAGAGTGCTTGGGGATAATAGGAGCCTCCCGTAACAGCTGAGCCCAAGGAACCTTCGGAGACTTCTCTCTTATGGTCTCACATACGATGCTCACCGAATACCTTGCCATAATATTCACATCCCAGTAGACCTGATCACGTTAAGTATGAACATGCATTTGAATTTGAGGTCGTACCTTCAACAATCTCCTCCAAACCCAAGAGTGATAGGGATGACTTTTACAGTCCCAAATCGTCCCTTGCTTCACTCTATATTTTAGCACCCAGGCCACCCATATAGACCTTGCATGTGCAAGAATACTCCATATATGTCTACCTATGCAAGCTGCATTCCAATTGCAAAGATCCTTCAATCCAGCACCCCCTTCAACTCTAGGCTTTGCCAACTCCTTCCAAGCAACCTTAGCACGCTTCCTGCTATCAGATCTGATGTGAACCGCTGCAACTGTGGGCAGACGACCCTTAAACACCGTAAGTTGAGACCGTGCAACGAGGTAGAACCGTCGGGAACCGGGGGCGGATAAGTACTTTGACCCGTCGGCTGTATATAGCCGGGAACCAGAAGTGTCCAGTCGATGACGCCACGACAAGAGATGGATGCTCTTGATGATAAGTCGGGGCCTTCAGTATCGCAACATGCAGATACAATAAGGTTTCAGAACAAAGTTCTTTCAAAGGGGGTTTATTTCATAAAAGTTGTGTCTACAAGGGTGGCCGGCGGCCTCCTTAAATAGGTGAGGGAACAAGCTCTCCTCCCTAATCACTACTTCTAAATAATAATAAAATAAAGAGTCCTATTCCTAAATAGTCTCCTAAAACCCCTAAATAATCCTACTAAAAAGGAATAAAACATAAAATAATAGTTGTAGTCTTTAAAGCAGAATAAAAGACCTAAATTAGGTCAAAAACCCTAATCTAACCGCGTACGGCTGCTCGGCCGGTTGGCCGCGAGTGGCGGCCCGGTGGGCTTGACCGGCCGAATGCCAGGCTTGACTCGGGTGGCGGTCGCGGGCTTCGGGCTTCGGGCGGGTTCAGTGACCGGCTTCTTGGCCGACTGCTTGGATCCCTCGGATCGGTCCGGCTGCCGGTTTAAGGCTCGGGACGGGCCTGTCTTCAGTTCCTTCCCTTTTCTGCTCGGGCCTTCTTTCCTAAGCTTTAGGTAGGCCTCCAGGTAGCTTTGGACGTAGCTCTCCGTGGTCAGCCCAAGTGTCATGCTTCGGGGCCAAGGACTCCAGGTCATCCCATGCCTCGGCTCAAGTTCAATCTTTGACAGCTCTCCTCTTCAAGCCAGAGGTTCTTGGGCTCTCTTCCTTCTGTACTCCAGAAATGCTTCCAGATGGTCACTCAAAGAACCGACTTCTTCTTCAGGGCTCCTGGAGGTCAGACTAGGAGCGGGCTGAAGCTTCTCTTCGGTGCTAGGGCTTATACCCTCGGCCATCACATGGCTTGGGATAGCATTCCCTTCATCGGAGTCTTTCTACCTAGGCCAGGGGATCCTGGTGGGGTGTAGGAATACCGGTTGCATCGGGGCAGCATTGTTGGATCCTATCATCCCCCTCTTCTTGCCTTGGATTTGTCCCCAAATCCATCTCGCACTACAAAAAAATATACATATGGCGTCGGTCAGACCGGTTTTTAGCGTCGGTCAGAGCCGACGCTAAAAACATGTCGCGTCGGTCGAACCGACCGACCCGAATAACGGCGACGCTAAATTTTAGCGTCGGTCGAAACAGTAACCGACGCTAAATGTTCTGACCAACCGACGCAAAATTCCCCCAGCCACCCACTGGTTGGTTAATCAGTTGGGTGGGTTTAGTTTTTTGTTTTCGTTTTTTATATTCATTTTAAATTTTTGATTGTTATTTTCATTTTGTGAGGGAGGGGCGGCGGTGGTGGTTTTGTGAGGGGAGGGCGGCGGTGGTGGTTTTGTGAGGGAGGGGGGAGGGAGTTGAGAGGATGAGGGTTGAGAGGTTTTTGAGAGAGGTGGGAGAGTTTCAGGAGAGAGGAGAAGGATTTAGGGTTAGGGTGGTGACTGAGAGGTTTAAATAGGTGTGTGTATTTAGCGTCGGTCGATGACCGACGCTAAATTGAAAAAAACGTCTGACGCTAAATACAGATTTTTTTAGGGTTAGGGTGGAAATAGGTGTGTGTATTTAGCGTCGGTCGATGACTGACGCTAAATTGAATAACGCTCGACGCTAAATACAGATTTTTTTTTCTAACCGTAAACCAGATTTAGCGCCGGTCATTTAGCGTCGGTCGACCGGCTACCGACGCTAAATGTTGGTCAAACGCGAGTCAACGTTTTAGCGTCGGTCGTTTGTCTAACCGACGCTAAATACTTTCGTGCCGACCGACGCTAAATACTCCTTTTTTTGTAGTGTCGGGTCCTTTCCTAACACTCATCATCCTCTTCCAATCTTTAGCAGCATTATCCTTAGACCGAGGAGTGTCATTGGAGTCAACAACGGACCAAGACTCGGGTCCTTCAGTACCTTCTCCATCCGTCTCCATCGCTCCTTCTCCTGAAAAACTATCAATAATAATGTTAAGGCTCAGGGAGGTAGCGGGTGAGAGCTCCTTACTCATCTCCACATCCGGGTCAGCATCCGGATCTTCTTCGCTCGGGGCAGCTCTCAAAACTCGTCGGGAGGTGATCTCCCATTGAACCTGGGGTGCACGGGGGACCGGCGGTGAAACGTCGGGTCGGGGCACGGGGTGCGGAGGTGCCGGAGGTGAACCAGGGCACTTCGGGCAGGGCGGCGGCGCCGGGCAGTGGGGCGGCGGCGGCGTCGGGTAGTGGCAAGGCGGCGGCGGCGGGCAGGGACGTGTCGGCGGCGGCGGGCGGTGGGAAGCTGGCCCGTGACGGGCGGTGGTGCGGTGGCCAGGTCGGCAGCGTCGGCCATCATCAAGTCGGGGCAGCCGGGGTCGGGTAGGACCGGGGCTGAGCGTCGGGCAGGGACGCGCCGGACTCGTGCTCGGGGGCCACGTCGGGTGGTGATGCGCCGGGGGCTTTGGGCAGCGACAGGTCGGGGCCGGGTGCTAGGTCGGTCGGGGCCTGGCCGGGCTGGGTAGCGCCGGGTGCTGGGGCGCTAGGACCGAGCGGGTAGCGCCAGTCGGGGCCGGGCGCTGGGGCGCCGGGGCCGGTAGGGCAGCACCGGGGCCGGGTGCTGGGTCGCCGAGGCTGGGCGGGTAGCGATAGTCGGGGCCGGGCGCTGGGGCGCCGGGGCTGGTCAGGCAGTGCCAGCGGGGGCTGGGGCCGAGCGCTAGAGCGATGGGGCCTGGTGGGGTAGTGCCGGGGCTGGGGCCGAGCGCTGGGGCCTGGTCGGGCAGTGCCTGGGCTGGGCCGAGTGCTGGGGCACTGGGGCCTGGTGGGGCAGCGCCTGGTCTGGGGCCGAGTTCTGGGGCACTTGGGTTGCTGGGGCCTGATCGGGTAGCGCCGGGGCTGGGGCCGAGCGCTGGGGCGCTGGGGCCTGATCGGACAGCGCCGGGGCTGGGGCCGAGCACTGGGGTGCTGGGGCCTGGTCAGGCAGTGTCAGGGCTGGGTACTGGTGTCGGGGTCGGGGCCGGGGCTGGTGCCAGGGCCGGGGCCAGGGCTGGTGCCGGGGCTAAGGCCGGGGCTGGGGCCGGGGTTAAGGCCAGGGCTGGTGCCGAGGCTGAGGCCGGGGCGCCGGGTGCTAGGGTTTTTGAAGTGAACCCTGCAAACTTCTCCAGCCCTTCGGGCTTAACTTCTTCTCCCTCATCAGAATCCTCTTCTTCTTCCTTCTTCTCCTCTTCTTCATCGTCCGTCTCGATTCCTCCTTCTCTTACCACCATCGTCCGTTGGTTAGGGCAGTCCCTTGAGATGTGTCCTCTACCTTGACACTTAAAACATACAATTCCACTAGGACGTGGGTTAGAATTCTGAACCGTAGAAGTAGGTTGGGCAGATGTTACCGGTAGTGCCGAACCCCTAGGGTTAGGGTTTGGCCGTGAACTTGAGCCTCGGGGCTGGTCGGGCTTCCATGAGGCTTGGCTTGTGGCCGAGCCTCTCCACGGGGCAGTGGCTGATCTTCTGGGGTAGCCCCTCCTCAACTCCCTCTCCACATGGTTGCTAGGTCCTTGAGATCCTCGTAGTCAACATAGTTAAGTAGGTTGACTTGATGCATGATCTCGGGGTGTAGCCCACCCACAAACCGGGCTATCTTCGCTTCAAGCTCTTCTCTGAGGTCGAGTCTGGCTACCAACATCTCTATCTCCTTGGTGTATTGCTCCACGGACATGGTGCCCTGCTTTAAGTTCCGGAGGGATGTGTGTAGGTCTCGGGTGTAGGTGCCAGGAACAAACTTCTTCCTCATGATCCTCTTGAGGTCTCGCCACGACTCGATAGGGTCCTCCTCATCTCTCTGAATCCGTCCTTTGAACTGGCTCCACCATAGGGCAGCATAGTCAGTGAATTCAAGGGTGGCAAGGATTACCTTCTTACGTTCGGAGTAGTGGTGGCACTCGAGGAAATCCTCCATACTTCTCTCCCAATCTAGGTACTCGTCGGCATTGTATCTGCCAGCAAACTTTGGCACGGTGAGCTTGAGGTTGCTCAAGTCATCGTCAATTTTCTGAGCTAGTCGTCGGGCTCTTCTGTTCAGGCCTTCAGGGCTGTCCTCTTGGCGCTCATCTCGTCCTCTCTCGGCTTGAAGCAGAGCTAGGGCTTCTTGGACGGCGGCCATGGTAGCTCCAAGGTTTCGAAGGCTGTCTTCCATGTTGGCTAGTCTCTCGTCTGCCATGGTTAGTACTATCAAACGGAAGCAATTTTCTATCCCCTCTTCTTAGAAATAAACTTACAACGAAAGGAAATAACGTGGCAAGGTGGCCTTGCTTTCTTTTCTTTTTCTTTTCTTATAACTCGAAACTAAAATTGAAATAGAAGGGAAATTTTTGAATCAATTTTCTAAAAAAAGCAATAAAAGGATATGAATCCAGGTGAACCTGGATACTGGGATAGATTATGGTCCGTGAGCTGAACCGTGCTCTGATACCAACTAATGTGAACCGATGCAACCGTGGGCAGACGACCCTTAAACACCGTAAGTTGAGACTGTGCAACGAGGTAGAACCGTCGGGAACCGGGGGCGGATAAGTACTTTGACCCGTCGACTGTATATAGCCGGGAACCAGAAGTGTCCAGTCGATGACGCCACGCCAAGAGATGGATGCTCTTGATGATAAGTCGGGGCCTTCAGTATCGCAACATGCAGATACAATAAGGTTTCAGAACAAAGTTCTTTCAAAGGGGGTTTATTTCATAAAAGTTGTGTCTACAAGGGTGGCCGGCGGCCTCCTTAAATAGGTGAGGGAACAAGCTCTCCTCCCTAATCACTACTTCTAAATAATAATAAAATAAAGAGTCCTATTCCTAAATAGTCTCCTAAAACCCCTAAATAATCCTACTAAAAAGGAATAAAACATAAAATAATAGTTGTAGTCTTTAAAGCAGAATAAAAGACCTATATTAGGTCAAAAACCCTAATCTAACAGCGTACGGCTGCTCAGGCCGGTTGGCCGCGAGTGGCGGCCCGGTGGGCTTGATCGGCCGAAAGCCGGGCTTGACTCGGGTGGCGGTCGCGAGCTTCGGGCTTCGGGCGGGTTCAGTGACCGGGCTTCTTGGCCGACTGCTTGGGATCCCTCGAATCGGTCCGGCTGCCGGTTTAAGGCTCGGGACGGGCCTGTCTTCAGTTCCTTCCCTTTTCTGCTCGGGCCTTCTTTCCTAAGCTTTAGGTAGGCCTCCAGGTAGCTTTGGACGTAGCTCTCCGTGGTCAGCCCAAGTGTCATGCTTCGGGGCCAAGGACTCCAGGTCTTCTCATGCCTCAGCTCAGGTTCAATCTTTGACAGCTCTCCTCTTCGGGCCAAGGGTTCTTGGGCTCTCTTCCTTCTGTACTCCAGAAATGCTTCCAGAGGGTCACTCAAAGAACCGACTTCTTCTTCAGGACTCCTGCAGGTCAGACTAGGAGCGGGCTGAAGCTTCTCTTCGGTGCTAGGGCTTATACCCTCGGCCATCAGCATGGCTTGGGATAGCATTCCCTTCCTCGGAGTCTTTCTACCTAGGCCAGGGGATCCTGGTGGGGTGTAGGAATACCGGTTGGCATCGGGGCAGCATTGTTGGATCATATCAAGATCCCACCTTCCAAAGGAAGTCATTGCATTTTCTTTCAACATGTTTGATGAGTGTTTTAGGTAACAAAAACATAGCCATCCAAGATTGGATAAGGGTTGTTAGAACCGTATTTACCAGAAGTAACCTGCCTACATAACTCAGGGTACGAACTTTCCAACCATTAATTTTTTTGGTAATACGCTCTACCAAAACCTCGCACTCTTTAGCATTCAGTTTCCCAGAAATGAGAGGCACGCCTGAGTATCTGGCTGGCAATCTTCCCTCTTTGAAACCCGTTGAATGAGTAATATAAGCTCAAATCAGATCAGAGACATCAACAGAGTAAAATATTTCAGACTTCTCAAGATTTATACTTAGCCTGTAACTTCATAGAATATACCCATCACCTACCGAATCTCATTAACACCCTCCAGAGTCCCATTTGTGAATATCAGAAGGTCGTCAGCAAAGTATAGTTGAACAATATCTAGAGCTTTGCATTTAGGATGATAAGGAACAGACCCTTCCGCAGCAGCCCTATGCAACAAACAATGCAATACTTTCATAGTAATCACAAAAAGAGCAGGGGAAAGGGGATCCCTGCCTTAATCCTCTCTTACTGTTGAAATAACCCACATATCCCCCATTGAATCCAATACTAAGCATAACACTACCTAGGCACCCTTTTATCCATTTAACAAATAAATCTGGGAACCCCATGGCAGAGATGACATTGATAAAAAATCCAATATGAACAGAGTCAAATGCCTTATGCAAATCAATTTTTAAAGCACATCTTGGAGTTGTATGTTTGAGGTGATAGGCACTTACCACCTCATACGCCATGACGATATTGTCACCAATTTGTCGACCTTTCACAAAAGCAGATTGATTATTGCTGATGACCTCTGGCAGGCAAGTAGAAATCCTGGAAGTGATTATTTTAGTGACGCATTTATATAGGACATCGCATCATGCAATTGGCCTAATATCCTTAATATTGGATGCATTATCCTTCTTGGGAATTAATGAGAGCAAAATGGAGTTCACGACAACAGGCATCTCCCCATCCTTGAAAAACTGCCAGACTGTTGCACAAACATCCTCCTTCACCATCAACCAAGATTTCTGAAAGAAGGCTGAAGTAAATCCATCACGGCCTGGACACTTACTATTAGGTATTGCAAACATGGCTTGCTTAATTTCTTCTTCACTAACATCCTGACAAATAGATGCAGCAACTTCATCTGACAACTTCTTAATTAAAATTTTCCCTAAATCAGTGATTGTAAAATGCTTGACATTTCGATCAACTTCCCCTAGCAACTTTCCATAAAATTCAACAGCAATATTAGTCATTTCATCAACATTTGAATTTAAAGTCCCATCCTCTCTCTCCAACTGAGTAATTTGATTACGTGCCTGCCTAATTTTCACTGATCTATGAAAGAAAGAAGTGTTTGCATCCCCTAGGTTTAAGTAAAGTAACTCTAGACTTCTGCCTCATCAAGGATTCTTCTGCCCGCTTTAAGCTATGTCACTTATCTTGACAGCTTTTTGCCTCATTGGCTAAACCAATGGAAGGACGAGCTGATGCGAACCGCTTCCTCAATGAAGGGATCGGCTTCAACACCCAAAACTATATTACCAGCTTCACGAATCCTAACTTTTGAAACCGCGGGGAATACTTGAAATCCACTAAGTATAGACTTAGGAACCCCAAGGTATTCAGTCGAATTCGGTGCCACAAACAAAGGATGAATGCCTTTGATGATAAACCGATCTAGACGACGATCAATTCCATGATGGTCGAACAGAGATTAGCAATTCCATGCTAAGAGAAAAACCGAAGTTTTGAGTGTTTATTTCTTTCAAAGTTGTTTTTACAATGAGGCTAGACGCCTCTATTTATAGGTGAGGAAGGGAGAACAGGCTCTCCTTTTCCTCCTATGAAATAGCTAATACAACTAATAAAGAATACAAAAATAAGGACTGAAACTCGTAGCCTTGTTCACCAAGGAAAAGAGTCCTTCCTAAACAAGAACACTAAAAAGGAAAAGCTGGAAATTCCTAAAAAACAGCTAAACGGGTTCTGGAAGATTCAGCCAAATAAATAGCAAATAAATTCGGAAAATTAAGCCCTTTGGCAGATCACTAGTAGACTTCATGGGCTTCAACTTTCATGTTGGACATCAGTCCAAATTCTGCCTCCAAGTAGCCCATATTCGTCAATCTTTTTCAGACTAGAAATCTGTCCAAAACCGGGAAATCCTAGCTTGATTAGGATTCCGTGTTCGGATGTATTTTGGCATCTTCTCTTCATTTCCCGTGTTCACCATGGTCAAGCACCCTTCCTTGGATCAGGCTCAGGTGGTGGCCTGATCACAGCTCCTATCATGTGCAGCCTCGGATCAGCATCCGGGCTCCTCTCCTTGATGCTCCGCCCATGCTTCACCCTTACTTCATCCAACTGTATCTCCTTCAATTCTCCTCCAAATTGAGCTCCGTTTGTTGGAGAGTGTTCCTGGGGATTCAAGCTACCCAGGACAGTTGGAATTTCCCAAAAGGCACGGGCCAATTGTTGGCTGGGCCAAAAGTGCTTCTCTGTGGCATCCGGGCACGGGCTCGGCTCGGGCGTCGGGCTTAGCTCTCGGCCTTCTTCAATTCTGTCCAGGCCTTTTGAGTTCTGCTTCGAGCCTTCTTCCCATGGTACCTTAGGGATGTATTTAGGGGCTGGTGTCGGTCTAGAGCTCGTGGCATTTGGCATGGGGCCTAGCTTAGGTACTCGGCCTTGATCGGGGCTTGGGGCTGGACTTGGCCCTAGGCTTGGCCTGGGGCCTGAATTTGGAGCTTTGTCTCTCCAAGGCTCCGGAGGTGGTGCCGGTGTAGGTCTGGGGCCGGTGTAGTCCTCGCTCGGCCTCAAGTCTCTAGGCTGAACGGGCATTAAATTCTCCTTGTCCGGCGCTCTCGTGGAGGTTTCCTGGCCGGGTGCCCGTGGTGTTGTGTCCGCGCCGGCCTTGGTGGCTCGGTTCACATCATCCCCCTCTTCTTGAAAAGGATTCGTCCTCGAATCCATACCTGGTGCACCATTAGAAATAATAAAATTTACCACAGGGGAGTGTAGGACTTGACCTGGTGCTTTGTTGGCGCTCCAGGGGTGTTCGGGCCGTATCGGGGCTGGTACGGGGGCTTCGGACTCGGGCGCCGGGCGCTGGTCGGGCGCTGGTGGCTGGTCGGGCGCCGGAGACTGGTCGGGCGCCGGGGGCTGCTCGGGCGCTGGGCGCCGGTCGGGCGCTGGTGGCTGCTCGGGCGCTGGGCGCCGGTCGGGCGCCGGGGGCGGGCGCTGGGGCGTCGGGGCTAGGCACTGGGGCGCTGGTGCTGGGCGCTCGGGTGCTGGGCGCTGGGGCGCCGGTGCTGGTACTAGTGCTAGCGCTGGGCGCTGGGCTGGTACTGGCGCTAGTGCTGGTGCTGGTGCTGGTGCTGGGCGCTGGGCCGGTACTGGGGCCAGGGCTGGCGCTGGTCCTTGTGCTGGCACTGGTGCTGGGCAGGCGCTGCGCCGAGTGCTGGCCTGGTGCTGGCTCGGGGCAGGGCGGATGCTGGTCCGGGGCAAGCCTGATGCTGGTCCGGGGCAGGCCTGATGCTGGTCTGGGGCAGGGCTGATGCTGGTCCCGGGCAGACTGGGCGCTGTGCCGGGGCAGTGCTGGGGCAGTGATGGGTCTAAATTTTTTTCTCATCTTTTTCTTAAGATCTCTCCAACTAAGGATGGGATCCTCTTCTTCTCTCCTGATTTGCCTCCTGAGTTGAGCCCACCACAAAGCAGCACAGTCAGTAAACTCGATTGTTGCTAGGGTTACCTTTTTCCTTTCGGGATATTTATGGCAATCAAAGAAGTCCTCCATGCTCTCCACCCAATCAATGTACTCGTCAGGATTTGCCTTGCCGGCAAATTTGGGAACATTGAGTTTCCAACTGCTCACATCATCATCTATCTCCTGTTCATTCCTCCTTGGCCGTCGGGGGCCATCTCCATTCGCGGCTCCAATCTGCTCGGCGATTCGGGCCATGTTTTCAGCTATGGCGGTCAACCGGGCATCAAAAGCATTGAACCTCTCATCTGCCATGATTAGTTACGAACAAAGGACCTCACAAAATCTCTCAATTGAACCTCACACACTCGTTTTCTTACCACTCGTGTATGAAAATTTTTTTTTTTTTTTTAAATCACTCAAATTAGGGTTTTCTTTGAAATTTTCAAAACAAAGTCAATCTCAATTCAAGTAGTTGCAAGTTTCTTCGAAGCTATGCAGTCCAAGTCTACCAATGACACTAACAAGACCTTATACCTAGGGTTTTCGGATTTCTAGGGGCCAGAATCTTGAGTTAGGACGTGGGATGACAAGACATACAAATTTGGGTGTTCTACCAAGAGAGCTAGTAGTGCGGAATCTAGTAGCTAACTTATGAAAAACCCCTCTTCTTGAACTTATTCTACTACCTTACTTGTGAACGTGGCCTTGCCTTTTTTTTTTTTTGCTAGGTCAATTTTTCTAGAACTTTGATTTTTCTTTTCTTTTCTTTTCTTTTTCTTTTCTATGATCGGCCACAGCTTTTTCTCACAACAAACTTAAAGAAAGGTAGAAGAATAGAACAAACACAATGAAGCTATTTTTTAGGGTTTTTCTGAAACTGAAAACAACGAAAGCATAAAGGATATGAATTCAAGTAAAAGAACCTGAAAACTGGGATAGATTGTTGGTCCAAGAGTTGAACCGCGCTCTGATACCAGCTGATGCGAACCGCTTCCTCAATGAAGGGATCGGCTTCAACACCCAAAACTATATTACCAGCTTCACGAATCCTAACTTTTGAAACCGCGGGGAATACTTGAAATCCACTAAGTATAGACTTAGGAACCCCAAGGTATTCAGTCGAATTCGGTGCCACAAACAAAGGATGAATGCCTTTGATGATAAACCGATCTAGACGACGATCAATTCCATGATGGTCGAACAGAGATTAGCAATTCCATGCTAAGAGAAAAACCGAAGTTTTGAGTGTTTATTTCTTTCAAAGTTGTTTTTACAATGAGGCTAGACGCCTCTATTTATAGGTGAGGAAGGGAGAACAGGCTCTCCTTTTCCTCCTATGAAATAGCTAATAAAACTAATAAAGAATACAAAAATAAGGACTGAAACTCGTAGCCTTGTTCACCAAGGAAAAGAGTCCTTCCTAAACAAGAACACTAAAAAGGAAAAGCTGGAAATTCCTAAAAAACAGCTAAACGGGTTCTGGAAGATTCAGCCAAATAAATAGCAAATAAATTCGGAAAATTAAGCCCTTTGGCAGATCACTAGTAGACTTCATGGGCTTCAACTTTCATGTTGGACATCAGTCCAAATTCTGCCTCCAAGTAGCCCATATTCGTCAATCTTTTCAGACTAGAAATCTGTCCAAAACCGGGAAATCCTAGCTTGATTAGGATTCCGTGTTCGGATGTATTTTGGCATCTTCTCTTCATTTCCCGTGTTCACCATGGTCAAGCACCCTTCCTTGGATCAGGCTCAGGTGGTGGCCTGATCACAGCTCCTATCATGTGCAGCCTCGGATCAGCATCCGGGCTCCTCTCCTTGATGCTCCGCCCATGCTTCACCCTTACTTCATCCAACTGTATCTCCTTCAATTCTCCTCCAAATTGAGCTCCGTTTGTTGGAGAGTGTTCCTGGGGATTCAAGCTACCCAGGACAGTTGGAATTTCCCAAAAGGCACGGGCCAATTGTTGGCTGGGCCAAAAGTGCTTCTCTGTGGCATCCGGGCACGGGCTCGGCTCGGGCGTCGGGCTTAGCTCTCGGCCTTCTTCAATTCTGTCCAGGCCTTTTGAGTTCTGCTTCGAGCCTTCTTCCCATGGTACCTTAGGGATGTATTTAGGGGCTGGTGTCGGTCTAGAGCTCGTGGCATTTGGCATGGGGCCTAGCTTAGGTACTCGGCCTTGATCGGGGCTTGGGGCTGGACTTGGCCCTAGGCTTGGCCTGGGGCCTGAATTTGGAGCTTTGTCTCTCCAAGGCTCCGGAGGTGGTGCCGGTGTAGGTCTGGGGCCGGTGTAGTCCTCGCTCGGCCTCAAGTCTCTAGGCTGAACGGGCATTAAATTCTCCTTGTCCGGCGCTCTCGTGGAGGTTTCCTGGCCGGGTGCCCGTGGTGTTGTGTCCGCGCCGGCCTTGGTGGCTCGGTTCACATCACGAGCCAAAACCTCCAGCTGAATCACCTTCATATTATCTTCAGCACCCTTCACACGCTTACTAATATCAGAGTAACTATCAAGGTTAAGTTGTTTGAGGGCCAGCTTAACATTCTTAAGTTTTGCATAAACTCTGAAGAATCCTGTCTTATTCCCCACTCCTAGACCTGAATTTCAAGCTTTCTCAACTATTTCCCCATAAGCATCATCCTTCATCCACAAATCAAAGAATTCAAACGACTTTAGCAAACTTTTAATAGTAATCTCTATATCTAGCAAAACGCCACAATGATCAGACTTATGTGGTGCAAGCAGCTCAACTCTACTACGTACCACTCTTCTCCTTCAGCCAACTCTCACTTACCAGGAATCGATCAAGCTTCCTATAAATGGGGTCCTCAAGTCTATTATTGAATTAGGTAAATTTTGGACCAGCAGCTGTGTGATCAGTAAATTTGCAACCTTTGATCCAATCAACAAAATCCCTCATTCCAGCAGTTACTCCTATGCTATTTGAGGCCTCATGTGACATTAAAATCCCCCCAAAATGCAAATGGGGTAGGTTAGCCTTCCCAACATCTGACATGTATTATAAAAAAGATTCCTCCTTTCTCAAACCGTATTAGCATCATAAACCACTCCAACATATACAGGATCCAAACCCTTCACCAGCAAAAGCCCAAACTAATCTGAATGAAATACTAATGTCACATCCAAACTATTCCTCTAGAGTATCCAAAATTTCCCCAACGGACTCTTAGCATAGTTCAGAAAATACCTCCGACCAGCAAACTTATCAGCTAATTTTTTTGAGAATTTATATAAGTAACTTTAGTTTTTAATAGACCCACTATATATATTTTTTTACTATTTAAAACTCCCAAAATGTAATGATGCTTACTAGAGGAATTGAACCCTCTCTAATTCCAAACTAAGACTCTCATATTAACATTTTTTACCTCTGCGACCCCCTCTCTTAGGGGGGAACTCTAGCGAGAAGGCTCTAGGTTGCCCTTTAAAACTCCATTCCCATCAGTATCATACTCCTTATCACATTGAGGTGGATCATCACTATCTTTAGCTTCTTCATCATTACTTGCCCCTCCTGAACTACTAGCAGCGTCATGAGAACCTGCAACCTGCTTAGTGATAGACTTCTCCTTAGTTGATCGAACCTCTTGAGGTTTCTGAACTGAAACATCAACCTGTGAAGTATTTTCCACAAAGCGTGGAGTGCTCCACACCTGTTTATCCCCATCATCAGGTGATCCTTCCTCTCCAAAAGGAGACTCAGTCTCATTGCCCGAAGAAGAGGCAGGGGGTACCCGCCTGTACACCTGCTTGTTCCTAGTATCCCTAGTTTTCCTTTTCTCATAAGACCTATATTCCGAATAGTCAACATCAACCACATGGCTCTTAGTCTCAACATGTATTGTGAGTGAACTTGGCCTAACATCTTCAAAACTAATCAAAACACAGACCTTAACCGTTGTTCTGATTCTTGTGAACTTACTAAGCGGCCTACCAATTTGACTTGTAAGATGACCAACTCCCAAATGGTTGCATAAGGGAGGAGGAACTCCCCTCAAAGTAATCCACATCGGCACCTCAACTAGATCGATCACAACCGGCTCTAGATCAGCCTTCCACCTTCTCAAGAGCAAAGGTTGATTGTGTATGTGCCACAACCTAGAATGAACCCAATCACATGGAGATTGAGTTGGAAATTCAATCAAAAGCAAACCAAACGGAAGCGAGGAAACGGTAACATAACCGTCGTAGCCCCAAAGATTATTAGCTAAGGATCGGATCACTCGTAATGGCGGCGATTCTCCAACCACCTGCCCCACCAGCGCCTTCTTTAGCTCCTTATATCCCAACTCCAAAACGCTCTTAGGAATCTGAAGAACACCGTCTACTACCACTGGGGGAAAGTACTGAAGAACTAGACTATGATCAGATCCTACTACAGACACCCAACTTTTCCCACCCAGATCTGACGAATTCTTAGGTTTACTATAATCTACCATAAGAATCAAGTGGAGGAAACAAAATCAAGATCGAAAGAACAGAGACAAAAGCAATTGAAGACTGAGATTGTGACTTACGCCAAATGCTATCAGAAGCTAGTCGGCGATCAGCAACCACCGGAAGGCCCCAAAGGAGCTCACCCACAGTGGAAAACCTGTCGGCGATAGCGATCAGAGAACGCGACGAAAATAGCTTAGAGAGAGAAAATTGTAAGCGCGTCACGCGCTCAGTGCGTCCGGTAAATGAAACTTCATAAATGTTATAGTACTTGCACATTCAAATTAGGTACTTATTATGAAAAAATTGACAACCAATTGTTTTAAAAAAATGTACCTAATAGTGTTATTATGGTGACAAAAAAAATGTTGTTACCATAGTAGATCCAAAAATTTATAATCTATTACCAAAAAACAAATCTATAATCGAAGATAATAAAAGAGAATTGTTGGTTGTCATGCATAGTCCTTATAACTACAAGAAATTCCAATTGCTAAGAATTTGTGACGAATATTGAAAACCATTGCCAAATGTGCACTACGATTTGGTAACGACGTAATTGGTCATTGACGATCCAAATTCGTCGGTGATGGACACAAGGTGATTGCCATTGATAGCTTATCTTATTGGCGACAAATGACCTTGGTTTTTTTTGTCGTAGAAACTCTGGGGTGGGTGTGAGCTATAGTTCGTGAACCAACCTAGGAGATAAAAAAGAAAAGAAAAGAAAGAAGGGGAAAGAGGAAGGAGGGGTGGGGAAGGGGTGGAGCTGCGATTGTTAACTTAAAACGAAATCACCTTTAATAATGTTAATTCATTGATAGTTCGAGAGGTGTTCTTGAAAAGCAATGTAAATCCTAATATTTGAAGCATACCTCCATATCTCAAAGGGGATAACTTGTAATTTTGTCATCTAATCCTAGAAACCAAATCCACTCGAAATTATGAAGAAAACATCTGGAAATACTTACTTTGTAAAATCCCCCAAAAATTGATTTGAGAACCGTCATTATAATCAAGAAAAGATACTGTCAAAATTGAGTTCCATATATCATCGAAGGTTGACTAGAAGGGAAATTAGTACCTTAATTTATAAAAACACATTCGTTCATGTCTTTATAAAAGTAAATAACACAGAAGTTGTTATGTTGAAATCCTCACAATTACCAAAGGTAAAACATGGTAGGGGAAGGAGTATCGAATGAATTAGATCGGAATCAATATGAATTCTAAATAAAGATATATAATCACCTTTATTGTAGAATTAGATTTAATAAAAATGCAAGAAAATATTTATAAGCAACGAGGGGAAAAGGCAAGCTCCCAAAAGATAGGGAAAATAGAGGTAGTCAAAGAATGAAACCGACTATCAAAGGAAAACATTCGTCATTCAATAATTATATTGACTAGTATAGGGAAAACATCTTGAAATGGTTATTATGTGAGTCTATTCACTCGCCAACAACAGCATTTGTGTAAATTTGTAATCAAAATTAATTATGTGCATAATTTTGTAGTACAATACCAAGACTGAACATGGAGAAATATGAAATTACGTTGGGTGTGATAAATTTACAAACTGTATATGAAATAGTGTTGAATGGAAACAACGTAAAGTTTTTCACGGTTGGCTACATTTGATGATGGTGATAAGAGTTGTGAAACAGGAGTGGAGCAAATAGCAAGGATGGTAATTAGCTTATTGACTTCCCGATCTGCTAGACTGACTAAGGCAAGAATTCGACACCACACATTCATTTCCTATGCATTATAGAAAGAAGACACCTACATGCTTCCTCTGATACAAGAGACCAAGGTCATGCTATTAGCCATAAAGCTAAGAAAGACTTTTAGAAGAAATAAACGCCCACATTAGTACACTTGGTTGACTTTCTTCGTTCTATAGCCTCTATAGAGGTTTGGAGCGTAGAGAGTAGTCACAATCCAAGCTTCTCAAGTTTTCATGTAAGTTGAGTCAAGCAAACTTCATGAAGCTACATTTAAGTTGGCATACTTTCATGGAGAATAACAATATATACAACAAAAGAATTGACTCGAATTATAACTGAGTCACATGTTGTCGCAGAAGATCATATCCAGTATATTTTGACATTACTAACCCATGTAAAAAAAATTAATACAACTATGAACTATAGAATTTAATGATTGTTTTTAGGCAATATAATGACAAATGAAAGTGACCTCTTACCTAACAGCTTGGCAAACTTTTTCTTGTGAAACTTTGCATTTCATTGGGTGTAAAATAATACTGGATATGTCACCAGTAGTTGTTTGCACAAAAGATCCTCGAACATAAGGCCAGACACCAAAATGCAAAGTAATTACTTCCATGTTACTATGCAGGCCAAAAACAAATTTGTAGCCAAACCTTTACAGGATATGTCAAATGTAGCCAAAGCTATTCGTGTCATACTGTTTAGACAAAACTTTTAATTTTTACGACAAATGTAGCCGATATTAGTTAGAATTTTAACACCGTTAGTGACTGTACAAACGGAGCTGACGTGGCATCCACTTGACCGGTCAACTAGGTGTCACGTCAGATGTCACATCATTATTTAAATATAAATAAATAAATCTAAAAAATTAATTTAATTTAAAATTTCTTTTTCTTCTTCCTCTCTCCAGCAACCGCCGCCGTCGCTCCACCAAACCCTCACTAACACCCCTAATCCCTCTCACTTACACCCTACTCTCATCGAAACCCCCAAGTTCGCCACTGAACCCACCCACCGCAGCTCCAGTTCACCATCGAACCCACCACCGCCGCTCAACACTAAACCCACACACCATTGACGCATCCGCCGATTTCTTCGCGTGGAAGGAGGAATCGATGACCTGATGGTGAACAGAAGCAACAGGGATCGACGCCGCCTCCCTTGCCGCCATAGAGTTTCCTCGAAGCATCCTTCTCCTCTCCTCGGAACCCGTTTCACCGCCCCCAATCCATTAGCTAGAGATGGTGAGTTGGGTTGGATGGTAGGAGGTCCGTCGATTCCTCTTCCACGCGACGAATCTGGAGAGAGGAGGTGGGTTACTGAAATCGATTGACACCTCCAAAATCGATTCCTCTTCCACGCCGACCTTTTCTTCCCCATCTAAATCGTCGATTCTGGGTTTGAGGGGAGGATAAGGTGTGGAGTCGTGGCTTATGGAGGTTTGGTGGCGGAGGTGTGGCGGATGGAGGTGTGGCGGCGAAGGAGGTGTGGCGGAGGAGGAGGTGTGGCTGATGGAGGTGTGGCGGCGGAGGACGTGCGGCTGATGGAGGTGTGGCGGCGAAGGAGGTGCGGCTGTTGGAGGTGTGGCGGCGGAGGAGGTGTGGTCAGGGAAATTAGGAAATCAGGGTTAGGGATTTTTTTTTGAATTTTTTTAAGTAAATTTCTTTTAATAAATACTTATGTGGCAAATAATAGCCACATCACACGACAAGTCAGATTTAGGGTTAGTATTTCCGTTAACTTGGACGGAAAAGTTAACGGAAAACTAAACATGGCTATATTTGGGATTATGAATAGTTTTGGCTATGTTTGACATAAGCCGAAAAGGTTTGGCTACAAATTTGTTTTTGGCCTATGCAAAACAATAAAGAAAATGACAAAAGCTAGGAATTGAGGAACCTATTGACAAATTAGTCATGTAGCATTTATTCACTCTAAGCTAAAATCGATTCAGTGAAACAACAAAAAATCAACTATAAATTAGTTTACCATGCTAAGCAATCAGTAGAAACTTAGCAACAATGGCAGAATCTACATGACCATATGTGATCATCAAATCCCCTGCACATAATGAACATACACAACTTCAACCGACTTAGTTCTGCCAAGTTTTCAAAATCCCCTACCCATTCTTGCTCAGATTAAAATCGGGATTTTGATTACATATCGAAAAAGTAGAGTTTCCATCCCAACTAAACTATATCGAAAAAGTTAGGGGGTCAAAGGGAGAAGGTCAGCGTTGCAAGAGAACAGATTGAAAAGGAAACAAAGTTGAAAACCAAACTGTCAGAAACAATAACTAATGAATTGATATTGTGAAACAATAACAATGAATAGTAAGGGTAGCCCCCGCTTTTCATGTTTTAATTGAACTCGGGATTTTGATTACATATCGAAAAAGTTATGGGGTCAAAGGGAGAAGGTCGGCGTTGCAAGTGAACAGATTGAAAAGGAAACAGAGTTGAAAACCAAACTGTCAGAAACAATAACTAATGAATTGACACTGTGAAACAGTCACAATGAACAGTAAGGGTAGCCCCTGCTTTCCATGTTTTAATTAAAATCGGGATTTTGATTACATATCGAAAAAGCAAAGTTTTCAACCTAACTAAACTATATCGAAAAAGTTAGGGGGTCAAAGGGAGAAGGTCAGGGTTGCAAGAGAATAGATTGAAAAGGAAACAAAGTTGAAAACCAAACTGTTAGAAACAATAACTAATGAATTGACACTGTGAAATAGTAACAATGAACATTAAGGGTAGCCTCCACTTTCCATGTTTTAATTAAAATCGGGATTTTGATTATATTTTGAAAAAGTTAGGGGGTCAAAGGGAGAAGGTAGTCGTTGCAAGAGAACAGATTGAAAAGGAAACATAGTTGAAAACCAAACTGTCAGAAATAATAACTAATGAATTGACACTGTGAAACAGTAACAATGAACAGTAAGGGTAGCACCCTCTTTCCATGTTTTTAAACGCATTCAGATGTGATAATTTGATATGTTTATTTCCTTGATAGTGCAGAGATTATATACAACCTAGGAAAGAATCCAATCCCTATAATTTAGGGATATCAATCACACGACTACCTATTATGCTCAACTAACAATATCTTCTAGCTATACATAATATTTTATTCACATAATCTAACACTCCCCCTCAAGCTGGTGCGTGGGTATCATCCATGGAAAGCTTGTTTAGTAAAAATGTGAATTGACCATTGTAGAGACTCTTCGTGAAGATGTCTGCAACCTATTATGTAGTTGAGATATATGGCATGCAGATTTGGCCACAGTCTAGCTTCTCCTTGATAAAGTGTTTGTCGATTTCAACATGTTTCGTGCGATCATGCAAGAATGGATTATGAGCGATTGCCACAGTAGCTTTGTTATCACAGTAAACTTGGATTGGTTTTGGTATACTGATCCATAGTTCTTCCAGCAACCGTGTTACCCATATGACCTCACAAATTCCATGAGCAACTGCCTGAAACTCAGCTTCAGCACTACTCCTCGCCACAACGGTCTGTTTCTTGCTTCGCCATGAAACTAGATTACCTCCAACAAATGTACAATAGCTGGATGTTGATCTCCTTTCATTCGAATTCCCTTCCCAATCAGCATCGGTGTAAGCTTCTATTTGGAGGCCGCTACATTTCTTGAACATAAGCCCCTTTCCTGGAGATCCTTTGAGGTATAGTAGAATTCGATATACCGCATCAAAGTGGATTGTACCTGGGGCATGCATGAATTGTATTACCACACTCACTACAAATGTAATGTCTGGTCGAGTGTGAGCCAAATAAATCAGTTTCCCCACCAAGCGTTGATAACGCTCTTGATATTTCGCTTCACTCTTATCACTACGTTGAAGCTTTAGAGCCGCCTCCATAGGGGTCTCGACTGGTCTGCAACCAGTCATCCCAGTTTCCTCCAATAGATCCAAGATGTATTTCCTTTGGCTGACGAACAATCCTTTAGTGGATCTCGCAAACTCCAAACCAAGGAAATATCTTAACATCCCGAGGTCTTTGATCTCGAACTCTATACCAAGTTGTTTCTTGATCAACATGATTCCTGCCTCATCATTTCCTGTGATAATTATGTCATCTACATACACAATATGCACAACCAGTTTGTTATTGAATAGATGATTGACAAACATGGTATGATCTGCTTGGCTTTGAGTGAAACCAAAGCGTTTGACTACCGTCCAGAATCTCTCAAACCATGCTCTTGGAGACAGCTTCAGTCCATATACGGACCTATTTAATCGACACACTTTCCCCGGTCTGAAAGTTTCTTCATAGCCCGGTGGTAGCGTCATGTACACCTCTTCATCCAATGTTCCATTCAGGAACACATTTTTGATGTCAAGCTGATGAAGCGACCAGTTCAAGTTGACAGCGACTGATAACAGAACTCAGATGGAGTTGACCTTGGCAACTGGTGCAAACGTCTCAGTATAGTCCAAACCATACATTTGTGTGAAGCCACGGGCCACCAATCTAGCCTTGTACCTCTCAATATTGCAATCTGCTTTACACTTGACTATTAAAACCCACTTGCATCCAACGCTCTTTTTTCCTTCAAGCAGGCTAGCAATGCTCCACGTATTATTATCATGTAAAGCTCGCATCTCTTCATCAACCACTGAACTCTAGTTCGCAACCTTCAAAACCTCCATTATGTTTCTTCGCACAAACTGATTAGTTAACCTCGACACAAATATTTTATAATGATTGGATAACTTAGCATAGGAAACATATTTAGAGATAGGATGTCTAGTGCAAGCTCTTACTGCCTTTCGAGTGGCGATGGGAAGGTCGAGGTCATGATTTGTGGTGTTTGGTTTGGATATGATTCTAGAATCTTCATTACTCAAATCATGTGGGTGATCCGATTTAGGTAGCTCAGTCTGCTCCACCACTGTTTGCTTTGGTCTCCTAGTGTAAACCTGAAGGTCACGGTTGGTATTTCGTAATACCATTTCCTGTGCATCTCCTTCTATAACGGAGACTTTATAGTAATCACTTCTAGGTTCAGACACCGATATAGGTAAAGCAAGATTTTCAGTTTCAGTTCCCCAAAAATGACCCTCAAACTTAGTGAAAACATTGGTGGTAAAATTCTCCCCCTAAAGCGAAATCGTGAAATAAGGATGAGCTTCCTAAAAAACTACATCCAAAGAGGTAAAATACCGTCGAGTTTGGGGATGAAAGCATTTGTAACCTTTCTGGTTTGGAGCATACCCCAAGAAAACACAATTTTGAGATCAGGGTTTGAGCTTGGTTCGAAATTGCGAGGGAGTTAACACAAAGACAGTACACCCAAACATTCTTAAAGGAAGATTACTGATTAATCTGTTTTGAGGAAAACTTGTTTGAAAAAGTTGTAACGGTGTCTGAAAATGTAAAACCTTGCTCGGCAATCGATTTATAAGATAAGTAGTAGTTAAAACAGCATCCCCCAAAGATATTTAGGCACATTAGTTGAAAACATGAGAGCTCTAGCAACCTCTAAGAGATGTCTATTCTTACGCTCAGCAATACCGTTTTGTTGAGGGGTATACGGACACGAAGATTGATGAATAATGCCTTCTGAGTGAAAAAAGGAGGTGAGACTAGTGTTGAAAAACTCAGTGCCTTATCAATTCTAAGAATTGAAATTCCAACTCCAAATTGTGTGGAAACCGTTTTATGAAACTGGCGAAATATTGCTTCAACTTCAGTTTTTCTTGTGAAAAAATACAACCAACACATTATAGTGTGATCAGCAATAAAGGTAATGAACCATTTTTTATCGGAAAGAGTTGAAATCTTTAAAGGACCCCAAACATCACTATGAACCAAATAAAAAGGTTTAGAAGGGGAGTACACACGAGCAGGAACGGTACCTCGATGATCATTAGCAAACTAACAAGAATCACATTTGAAACTAGAAGGTTTTATTCCATGAAATTTTGAAGGAAACAAGTGTTTCAAATATTGAAAATTCGGATGTCCAAATCTAGAATGTAATAGCATGCCAAGTCCTGACCTTTTTTGACACAAGAATCCACCGCATCCAGAAAATAGAGTCCCTCCCGTAAGCTACCTCTGCCAATCACCCTCCCCGAGCTTCGATCCTGAATAACACAGTGAAACGGGTAGAAACGAACAAGGCAGTTAGTATCATGGGTGAGTTTGTGAATAGATAGTAGGTTTATGTGCTAATTTTTGAACATGTAGGACAGACTTGAGGATGATTTCGGTGGATATGGGGATGTTTCCTTTTCCTGCAACAGTGGCGAAATTACCATCTGCAACTTTGATTTTATTTGAGCCAGAGTCGGGTATATAGGATATGAACTTAGAATGAGAGTTGGTCATGTGGTCAGAGGCTCCAGAATCTAAAATCTAGTCATTACAAAGAGTTTGTGTCGAGATTAAGATACCTAAATGTGCCGAAGAACCACTAGGTTGGTCCGAATTAGCTACCTGAGGCCTAAGCAGTGACAAGGTCTGCTCCAATTGCTCTTTTCTTAACATGCCACCTTCATTCTGAGTGGTGGCAGCATTGACGCGAGGCTTGTACCGCTGACTTCCCTCTTTGGATTGAAACTGTTGAGAACTTCCTTCTACAGCCTCCTTGTTCCGAGTGTGTGCTGCCAACTTTCGACATTCAGCACGGGTATGACTCCAATGGCCACAATAATCGCAGTGGAGATTGGCCTTGGGGTCTGTCTCTCGGGAGGACGAGCCTTGATATGTAGCAAGGGCTTCAGAGGACACCTCCTTGTGCTTGCTAGGTGTTGCGGCAAGAACGGAGGACTCTGCTGCACTCTGAGCCTCTTTGTTAGACCCCAACATCACCCGACGCCGAGTCTCTTCCCGGCGAACCTCGCTGAAGACTTCACCAAGGGATGGCAACGGATCCCTTGCAATCATCCTGCCTCGCACTTCATCTAACTCCGCATTCAGGCCAACCAAGAACTTGAAAATGCGGTTAGTATCAACTGTCTTTTTAAAGAAATCTTGATCCTCTGCAGACTTCCAGATATGATCATTAAACATGTCTAGGTCTTGCCAAACTTGTTTTAGCATATTATAATATTGTGTAACAGACTCTTCTCCTTGAGTGATGGTAGCCAATTTCATAGTTAGCTCGTAAACTTGAGATTGACTACCTTGGTCAAAGTATGTTGTGCTACATCGTCCCATAGCTCCTTGGCTGTGTGTTCGCCAAGGTAGTTTGCTCCAATGTCGGTGGTCATGGAATTGACCAGCCACGTCATGATCATGGATTTTTCAGCATCCCAAACATCAAACGCAGGATATCCTTCCGCTGGTTTAGCTATTGCACTGGTTATGTAGCCTATCTTGGATCTTCCTCTTATGTACATTTGCACCAATTTGGACTACCGAACGTAGTTTGCACCGTTCGGCTTGATGGTGGTGATCTAGAGTTGAGGATTGTCAGCTAAGATCACAGGTACCGAGGTCTTGCTAGTGTCTCCAGAGATGGTGACACTTCCGGAACCGGGTTTGTTGTTTTCACCGACCATGGCTAAAGGAATTGGCTGTGAAGAGAGTTTAGGGTTTTGACTAAATATCATAAACGCATTCAGGGGTGATAATTTGATATGTTTATTTGCTTGATAGTGTAGAGAATATATACAACCTAGGAAAGAATCCAATCCCTATAATTTAGGGATATCAATCACACGACTACCGATTATGCTCAACTAACAATATCTTCTAGCTGTACAGAATATTTTATTCACATAAAATAATATTTTTAATTAAAATCGGGATTTTGATTATATATCGAAAAAGCAAAGTTTCCAACCTAACTTAACTATATCGAAAAAGTAAGGGGGTCAAAGGGAGAAGGTCAGCGTTGCAAGAGAACAAATTGAAAAGGAAACAGAGTTGAAAACCAAACTGTCAGAAACAATAACTAATGAATTGACATTGTGAAACAGTAACAATGAACATTAAGGGTAGGCCCCGCTTTCCATGTTTTAATTAAAATTGGGATTTTGATTACATATAAAAAAACAGAGTTTCCAACCTAACTAAATTATATAGAAAAAGTTAAGGGGTCAAAGGGAGAAGGTCGGTGTTGCAAGAGAACAGATTGAAAAGGAAACAGAGTTGAAAACCAAATTGTCAGAAACAATAACTAATGAATTGACACTCTGAAACAGTAACAATGAATAGCAAGGGTAGCCCCCACTTTCCATGTTTTAATTGGGAGATTAAACTGGAAAGAAAATTTGAGAATCATTATTATTATTATAGTTTCAACGATCAAAGCTTAGTTTCAACGATCGGAGATACAGAAATGAAGTTGAGCAATACTATGGAAAGAAATTTGAGTTGCCCCCTAGTGGGGATTTAAAGGTCACTTAGGATGGCAAGAACGAGTTGTTTATCTCTCCAACGTTTCTTTTCATTTTAGCTATGCGTTTATTTGTTCACTTTCCTCATCATCTTTATAATGATGGGTTGGTACTTTATAACATAGGGTTAGATTCAGACACAAGTTTATATTTTATGCAAGTGAGCCTCCAACGAGCTTCATCCCATAAGAAAAGAAACTGAGTATCTCACAAAGTGAATTTAAGAAGGCGACACAAAGGTTCTTCAGGTAAAGCAACTCTCGTCTCTCCAATTACTTGGAAAACTTTCTTTACAAATAAAAATCCTTTCTTGTCTACCTCAAACTTTCAAGCAAAAGTTGAGGTTAGCTCTGCTACGCTGCCCATGATTAGAAACAATTTGATTAAAGAATTTCATCAAACGTGACGCTGACTTAGTTTCATCAGGTTGGAAACTAAAAAATACACCATCCTCTTTTAAAGTTAACCGGATTTTGTAGTGCGCGATGCCACTTCATGTGTAGTTAATGTGTGATATGAGTATTTTCACTCGTCGGTAAAGCAAAGGTTCTTGTCATCATTAGAAGAGAAATAGAGGGAATGATGTGTTGGAAAATTTGGGTAAACCAAATGGGTTTGTACCATTTTGAGATGTGATTATGAGTGGGTTAAGTAACACCTTTTTGTAAGGTGATTACGTATTCGTGTTCTCCTACAAGAGAGCTTCGAATCGAGATATATCCGTCCAAAATGAATTTAAGGTGAATGAGAAATTGATTCTCAAAGTACCTTGGTGGAAAAAGGAGTAATGTGAAAAAGTGGTTTTATACCACATTGCTCAACTAAAGAGTTTGCTCCAGATTTTCCCCCTATAAATACCCACCTATCCCTTCAGTTTTCCACACACCTTCTGATACCAAAAATCTCTCTCCCAAAAGTTCAAGTCTTCTTCCTTTCTTTTTTAATTTTCGGTCCCTTTGTTGTCGCTTTGCTCAAGCGTGGTTGCGTTCGGCGGTGTTGAAACACCGTTAAGATCGTTGTATCCTGGGAGAAAGACGCCCTTGTGTACGGCGAATCTATCTTAAGGAAACTGTGCAAACACAGGCCTCGATTACAGTTTTCTTTCGATTTCGATTTCATTATGGTTTTCTAATCCGCGTTATTGCTTTCCAACAACTTAAGATAGATTCTTGTTAAATTTTAACTCGGATTTTCGTTTCTGGCTGAGATACATATCTCCATAGCAGGACAATGATTATTCTGCAATATCTTCCTACGTTTTTATTATCAAACGCTAAGGATATGATTGATTTGCTTTTATGTTGGCTGGTTAATGTTATTCTATGATGGATTTATATATCATGCTTTTGTAATTGAGTTACAGTGCTTTGTTGATTCTTTTATTTTTATGTTAATTGAATCAACAAGATTTATTTTGTAACGTGGGTTGTTACTTGATTGCAATCATGATTTGGTCAATGCAAATGTGTATTTACTTTATGAGTTTCTTTTTACGGTTAGAAGCTTAATGGGGGTAATTAGTTGTGTCTCCTATTACAAGTATATAAACAAATTCTAATTGCTTGTTTGTTTCATTAAAGTTAGCCAATGACATTTAGTGACGTTTTGATTTTTCATTGTCTCAAGGTTTGCAATTTTCTCTATTGCAGTGTCTTGATATTTGTTGAAATTTAAGGTTAATAACCGTGATATTGCTTTCGATCTCTTTTCAATTGATGGAAAGAATTGGTTCGTTGTTAATTTAGTAATAATATTTGTGAATGATTATGTGTTTGATCTATTCGTCTTCGATTCAAACACATATATAACATTCTTACTTGAGTTTGTAATTTATTTTGTTTATTATTGGTTTTCGTATTCTAACAAGTTTATTGGTAATCTAAGATCTTGGATCTTAGTAATGTATTTACTAATTCGCTTACTTGTTTAGAATCGTTATAAATCCATTTGATACTAAGATTGAATTCTCACACTCGCGTAGCTGTTTGAATTATATTCTTTGGATCTAGTGTGCTTGGGCAATAATCGCTTGGATCTGATGCTGCAATTAAAAGGTTGAAGCAATGATGCGCTAAAGTGACCTAATTAATTGCACTATTTCCGTTGGTAGCGAAAATTTGCTTCAAGTTTTAAAAGAAATTATTGTTCATTTTGATTAAATTATTTCTTTGAATTTGTTTCAAAGAATTCACCTGGGTAAAAATCGCTTAGATCTGGTGTTGCAATTAAATGGTTGTAAGCAATATTGCTTTACTACAACCAAATTAATTGAACTAATTCTATTAATAGCGAGGTTTTACTTTGAGGTTTAACTGAAATAGTTGTGCGTTTTGATTAAATTAATATTCTTTGAATTTGTTTCAAAGAATTGTCTTCTATGTAAGTCAAATCACTTTGGATCTGGTGATGCAATTAAACGATTGAAGCAATCTTGCTAAAATCAATCAAATTAAATTGCACTTATTCCATTGATAGTGATTTTGACATCAGTTGTCTAAATTAGTTGTGTGCTTTAATTGAAAGTTATATTTGAATTTATTTCAAACTATTAACTTGGAAGGTTTCTATTTCACAATTTATTAGATGCGATTTACTTACCTTTTGAGATCGATTTTGTATCTAATCTTAATTGGTAATTTATTTGTTTGAAATAAACTTACCTTTTTACGCGCGCAATGATTTAGCTAATTTTTCCCAAATCTTTTAATGTATAATTTAAATACTAATTGTGTGGTATTTAAGTTTTATTATGGGATTTTGTATGTCTTAATTATGGCTTAATTGTGGAATTAATTAAGGTATGTAAATTAGCATTATTTGGTTGCTAATTTGGATGACTCGTAATTATTTCTTGTAATACAAGTTTCAACACTATGGTTATGCATTTGTGTTGAATCTTTGTATTTTGATCAAACTCGCTTTGGATCTGGTGATGCAATTAAGTGGTTTGAATTGATTTTGATTTAAAAACCCAAATTAATTGCACTAATTCCATTAGTAGCGAGATTGATCTAAATACTTGATTTGAAATATTTGTGGAAAATCAATGTTTGGTACATTGGATTGACTTTGTGTCGCACATCATAAATCCGTGCCAAAATGGATTTATTAAAGCTAGATCCATCACGGATAACATTCTGCTAGCACATGAATTACTTCACCATTTCAAATGCCACTCGGGCAACCAACACTACATGGCTTTTAAAATTGATATGGAAAAGGCTTATGACCATGTCGAATGGACCTTCCTTCTGCCACTTTTAGGGGCACTAGGTTTTGCACCACGCTTCATCTGTCTCCTACATGCTTGTCTTTCTTCAGCTACTATGAAAGTGCTAGTAAATGGCACCCCCTATGGTTTCTTCTCACCCACTAGAGGGGTGCGTCAAGGAGACCCACTCTCGCCATTGCTCTTTGCCTTATGCTTAGAAGGGTTATCCTTGCTCATCCAGCAGGCAATTCACACAAACTCTCTAAGTGGCATCGGATTAAATAGTCGATGTCCGAAGATCTCACACCTAATGTTTGCTGATGATACAATTCTTTTCTTAAAAGTGACCCGCTCCTCAATTCAGGTCCTGAAAAAACTCCTTCAAAATTATGAGGATATGAGTGGCCAGAGAGTTAATCTTACTAAATCAGCAGCCCGTTTTAGCCATAATACCCCTGCAAATAAGCAAACAGAGTATCTGACAATGTTGGGGGTCACACTTTTTTACCCGCGGCAGCGATATCTAGGTCTTCCCTGCATCGTCCTTAGGTCAAAGCAAGAGACGTTCCAATTTTTAGAGGACCAGGTATCTTTGCGCGTGAGTAGTTGGAAACGACAATGCTTGTCCCCTTCCGGCATTCACACATTACTAAAATCGATAATTTTGGGGCTCCCTGTTTATGCAATGTCTTGCTATCGGTTACCAGACCAAACTTGTATTCGTTTGAATGGTCTTATGGCCAAATTTTGGTGGGAGGACTAGATTTCAAAAATTTTATCTTGTTCAATCAAGCTCTGTTAGCCAAACAGTGTTGGAGAATCCTTCATGAGCCCGAGCTACTAATTTCACGTGTACTACGTGCCAAATATTTTGAAGGTCAAACCATCTTACAAGCACGTGAAGGTTCTCGACCCTCCCCTGGCTTTCAAGGAATGCTCCATGGTCTTGATTTACTAAAGCAAGGACTACGTTGGCAGGTCGGTTCTGGCTATCTCTTACATCCCTTACAAGTAAATTGGGTCCCGGGGACACATCCACACCCAGCTATTCAACGAGTAGATGGCTCTTACACGGGTCCTCCCTCTGTTGCTGGCTTCATTTCTTCGGGGCGATGGAATCTCCCACTATTACAATTACATTTTTCTGAATCTTCGGTTAAAAGTATACTTGGATTGCCTCTTCCCTTGACGCCCTACCCAGACATCATAGTTTGGCACTTCTCAGGGACGGGGCATTATTCCACCTCTTCCGGTTATGATTTGGCTTATTGACTGAAAAAACCAAGCAAGCCACGTAAACACTGTGTTGACACACAAGATGACGTCTTGTGGCTATCATCATGGGAAATCCCTATCCAACCAAAACTCCAATTTTTTCTTTGGCGTTTACTTCATAGGATTTTACCAACTTTGGAATGTTTGGCCTCTAGAGGTATGGAGCTGAATTTAACCTGCCCCGTTTGTCACTCAGCGGAAGAAACAATTGAGCATTTGTTGTTTGAATGCCCAGTATCCTTAGCTTTCTACAGGATGGCCCGTTTGACGCCACCAACTTTCCTCAATACTCACTTTGCCATTTACTGGAGGTCCATTTTCCAGCATCAACTTAACCTATCACCTGTTTGGTTCTTGCTTGGTGGAGGATCTGGAAGAGCAGAAATCACGTCGTCTTTAATCATGCTCAATTTTGTATTGAATCCATGTTCGGGCAATTTGCCTCGCATTTATCTGAATTACCCCTCTTCCTTCTTCCACCATCCTCTCAGCCCTCTCTCTCGCCGCTCCCCTTACTTCCCCGGAATCCCAGATGGTCCCCCCTGCTGCAAAGCCGCCTAAAGGTTAACGTTGATGGTGCTGTCTGCTTCCCCCATGGTGGAGCCACAGGATGGGTTCTCCGGTCTCCTGATGGTATGGTGCTGCATGTTGTAGGAACTCCTTATCCAGGTATTTTGGATCCTTTTATCCTTGAACTTTTAGCATGTAGAGATGCGGTGGCCTGGTGTGTCTTTTATGGCCCTTTTCAGGTTGATTTTGAAGGTGATGCAGAGATGGTTTCGAAAGCTGTCCGTGATCACGAAGGATTAAGATCCACTGGGGGATTATCGTTCAGGAGATTCTTCATCTGATGGCCTCCAGTTCAAGCTTCAGGCTGCTCACGGTCCGCAATTCCGCAAATAGGGCCGCCCATTCTGTGGCACGTTTGGCTCTTAGATATCTCCCAGGGGTGTTGCCGGTAGTCCTCACTCCCTGGGTAGATTGTAGTTAATTTACTGCTTACTACCTTGATTCTCCTCACGGAGCTATCTAAGTCAAAAAAAAAATTGTAAATCCTTGGTGGTTGGATTGATGGTCCAATTGGGGCTAGAAATCTTGAATATGATTCTTTGTGAATCAAGTTGATAATGTATGTTTCTTGTGGAAACATGACAAACAATTCAATAAGTGTTGAATAGTGAATGATTTCTCTTGTGAAGATCATTAAATGACTCCTGTTGTGGTGTTGTTGAAAATACCTAAGAGTGTGATGGTTAATCATGTTGATAACCAAATAAATTCATTGTATGAATTTTGAGAAGTGGCAAAAGAAAATGATATTTATTTTGTCCACATTCAATTTTGGCTTGGCAAATGTTCTCCTTAATGTGTTAAAGGAGATATTGAAGTCATGTAGACCATAAAATGTTTGAGAATATTTATAAGTTCATGACATGTTGAACAATTGGTCAATGAGTTGAACAATTGTGTAATCCTTTTGGCACAATCAAAGAATGGTAGAAAATTCTTACATCTTTTATATGAAAATCAAGGACGTTTGATTCTTATATAATTAAGTGGTGGTACTAGACCATATATATAAGTCTGGGGACGCTTGGATCTTATATTGTGGGTTAGTACTACATGAATTAGAATTATTCTACATAAAGTTTGTGTCAAATGAATGCACTTGTATTAGAGATACAAGCATGAACGATTGTTAAGGAACATATGAGTTCCTAAGTTGAATGTCAAGTCAATAAGTTCTGAGTTCCCACAACATGTGGGGGAGCTGTGTGTTAGCTAATTACCTTTTAAATAAGGTATATGGAAAGGTTACTAATGAGACTTCATATAAATTATTGAATAGAAGAAATACTTCTTTTCATTATTGTAAATGTGGGGGTGACTAGTGAAAGTAGTCATCACATTACTTGATGGTAGTCTAGACATATTGTCATAGACAAAATACCATAAGACAATTTCTCTCAAAATAGAGTTATCGTCAAGATAACCTTGCGGATCCGCTAACCAAAGGGTTAAATCGAGAAGCTGTCAATGGGAATGGGATTAAAGCCCTTGAAATAAAGTTCATTCGAAGGAAAACCCAACCTAGTTGACTGGAGATCCCAAGATCTAGGTTCAAAGGGACAACCTACTTGAATGAACTAGTAGAGTCACTGTGGGGGAAACCCCACTCATTCCTATAAACAGTGATGATGGATAAGGATAAGCATAAAGGCTTTTAATGATTCTGAGATAAGGATCACCTATGTTAGAGTGAAGTGGGGCCGCTTCAAGGGAATTGTGGGCAAATTCCTTAAACTCTCGCAGAACCAGGCAGATGTTCAGGGCCATATGAACATAACAGTGAGAACAAAATCACGTTAGGAAGGATCCTGTGTGCAGTGTATCATCGTCTACACGGGCGGCAGGATGGTTCAAAGACATCGCGTCTACCATCTAGCCAGTAGAGTCGGTATGCTTCACAAGGGAAGGTTCAAGGGGTAACACCTACCTATCCTATGCAGGATTTGACCGTTGAGTAAAGTTGTCAGTGTCGTCAGAGTCTTGAGTCCAATTTTCATTCATGTGGGGGACTGTTGGAAAATTTGGGTAAACCAAAGGGTTTGTACCATTTTGGGATGTGATTATGAGTGGGTTAAGTAACACCTTTTTGTAAGGTGATTACGTATTCGTGTTCTCCTACAAGAGAGCTTCGAATCGAGATATAATCCGTCCAAAATGGATTTAAGGTGAATGAGAAATTGATTCTCAAAGTACCTTGGTGGGAAAAGGAGTAATGTGAAAAAGTGGTTTTATACCACATTGCTCAACTAAAGAGTTTGCTCCAGATTTTCCCCCTATAAATACCCACCTATCCCTTCAGTTTTCCACACACCTTCAGATACCAAAAATCTCTCTCCCAAAAGTTCAAGTCTTCTTCCTTTCTTTTTTTAATTTTCGGTCCCTTTGTTGTCGCTTTGCTCAAGCGTGGTTGCGTTCGGCGGTGTTGAAACACCGTTGAGATCGTTGTATCCTGGGAGAAAGACGCCCTTGTGTAGGGCGAATCTATCTTAAGGGAACTGTGCAAACACAGGCCTCGATTACAGTTTTCTTTCGATTTTGATTTTATTATGGTTTTCTAATCCGCGTTGATTTTGTCCAACATGATGAAAGTTATTTTACTTTATGAGATGGTTGGCTTGAATGAGCATACGTAGATAGAATATGCTCACATGTTGAACAGAAAAGATTAAAAAGTATATTTGAAGTTGCTTTTAAGCATTCCATATATTTAGGAATAAACCATCAATTAAAGGTTGTAAAAGTTGAGACATGATAATAATGCAAGTCAACTAAATGTGCATTCTGTAACACAATCCAAAATACAAGATTCAAGTTTATATATCTAGCAAATTAACAAAGTTGTAATTTGTAACACCCCAACCAGATGGGCCTTACAACACTAACAAGGGTGCTACGATGCACGAGTACCACAAGAAACGGAGTTTTCGTCATAACTTAAGTGAATCCCTTTAAGAGTTTTAGAACAACTCGTAATAATCTGAGAACTTATATCTTTATTCATACATGATCCAAACAGAGGATCCTCATGAACACATAACAGGGGAGGAGTCACATGCTCCACCAATACCACAAGCGTTTCACTTCTTCCATACAGTTCAACAAGCATTTCGTATACTTAGTCATACTGACATCATATGGTACCGAACGGTTACAGAACATGGACATATACACAATATGTGCCTAACCATGACATATGCATATGACAAAGTAGTGTATCTTAAAACGTGTGAAAACTCAAAGTCAGAGGACGAGGATCAAGACACATTCTTCCGATTCTACCTGGTCTCATCACTATGTTTGCCAACCCAAATAGCTCTCCTAGGTGGCGTGTAGCTCTTGTAGAATCAAGTGTACACCTGCACAGACTACTAACGGTCTGGGAGAAACAAATAAGGGTCAGTGCTACTTCACTGAGTGAGAGCCTTGAGCCCTGGGTCATACTAAGGTGCAAGCAAGTCACATAACAAGTATGGCAACATGTATCACATAAGGTCACCCTGTAAACCTAACTTGTTAGCTCATATTTTAATTGGGATCCCAGCTCATGTATGCTGGTAGACTCCCGGGCAGATGATGACACTCGATTTGACGTGATTATCAGCCTCATTTAAGCGACATTTCTTTGCTTAAGACATGGTTTTTAGGGTAGAATAACGAATATTCAATCGATTGCCCTATCTCGTGCCATTTGTGTTACCCTGGCCCGTTTCGGGTCTATTTGATGGTTTTCTAGTGTTTTTGTGTTTAGCACAGGTTTTTGCCGTCAAATAGAGTAGCCATGGACGTGTCTAAGGCGTTGGAACCTCGAGGAATCAAACAGGAATCGATCCAAGGAGCCGATCAAGTCAAACCGAAAAGTCTGCCCATTCACACTTGCATTTTCGGACGAAAACAGGCTTTCATCTTCGGCGAAAATATTAATGCAAATCAACTGATGTCGAGTGAAGGATGGTTTCGGCGAAAAGAATCAACTGTTCGGACCGAAAATACAAGGCAGAGAGATCACGGCCATTTACACAATGATTTTCGTCGAAAATTCCTTAAGAATTTTGGCGAAAATATCAGGCCAATCCGGATCAGTTAGGGTTAAGTATAAATACTTAACCCGGTGGCCCAAATCAAAGAGAGACAATCATAATTCCAAAACACAACTTTTTGAATCAGAATCCTCTCAAGTTCTGGAGCGAAGAGTTGGAATTCGAAGAGCCGGATAGAGATCGTGACGCCATCCCTTCCATCTCGGAGAACCGGAGCTAGGAGTGTTATCTACCGAAGATCGAAGTCTGTCAGAGTCGTCTAAATTAGGTTTTTCAGATTCTTTTCTGTTCTTCCTTTGAATGATGAACTCTTTCCTTGTCTTTGTTTCTTTTGTAATAATCATGAGTAGCTAAACTCGTTAGAGCTTAGACTAGATGAACCCTAAGTGACCCAGGGCTTTAAAGCGGTCACGGATCGGCGGTGATTAGATTCAAAATTCAATCAGTTCTTTTTCATGTTTGATTCGTTCTTCATTGTTCATGTTTCTTGTCTGGATTGATCACCAAGATTAGATTCTGGTTAAGCTAAGGATAGAAGCGAACGCTCGCCTTACTTTAGAACATCGAATTAAACAATTAACCTTATAATTGGAGTGTGCCTTTCGTAGGAACCGGTTAGGGTTAATTCATAAGAGTAACTCATTAATCATTAGTAATTACACCAATTAATTAAGTCATTGCGAGAGGCGACCGTACCCGGCGGCTAGTTAATCTTGGTAGTTAGAACGGATAGAGCGAACGTTCGCCGGTCTTAAACCTAAGTGTAAGGAGTTATGGTGGTGTCTTAGTAATTGATTGAATGAGAATCGAAATCCGCTGATCTGTTGATTGCCAATGCTCTGGAGAATGAAGGGGGATTCAAAGTCTAAGTTCGTCTGTCATCCTTGTTTTCAAACCCTAATTCCCAATCTGCTTTAGTTTAATCTTTTTAATTTTTCTGCATTTCTTAGAAGTAGAAGTCGTGGAACTCACACCACGCACAACGTGTTTACCTTTGAGTATTTTGCTAGTTCTGAAGTAACCAATCATAGAAAGCCCTCGGAATACGATCTGCTATACGCTTTTTAGCATTAGTAGTTTTTATTTGGCTGAACGCACCCTTAACGACAGGTCGTTCACCAGCAGAACAGGCAGTACCCAACCGGTACTTCATAAACATACAGCTCTCCGCGGTAAGAGCCTCGAAAACCGTTCAGTCAATGGTTCATCCGTCCTAATGACCTACTCCTAGCAGAATTGACCGTACATGGTTTTCTGCAACATAACACATGTAGTCTCCAGCATACGGGCCCTATCTACGTGATCAAGCAGTTGCAGATTATTCTCCTAGAATCATCAATCTAGGTGAATTGTTAGCACAATTAGATCACAACAGAACACAAATATAAAATCAGGCTTTATATCAAGTAAGCATAACGAGAACAATAACCATCTCATGTATACGATGATAACAACAATTCACATACGGCCCTAGGGTTGTAGGCCACTATCCTAACATGCATATAATTCTTAATAATTAATGAACACATAAAGGAACGTCTAACCCGGTAGGATACGCAGGAGACCCTCACCGATTCTGAACGACGAAACTTCGATGCTATCTCCTTTGTCAGAACCCTACTTCAGAACGACCTCCGCACCACGAACTATGTACGAATTCAGTTTCTTACTTGCCAGAATCTCACTTTCTATTCTTCACAGAAGCTTTTGCCCCTGTCTCTCTGTTTTTTTCCTCTTCAGACGCACTCCCCCTCTCCTCTCTATATTTTCTTACAGAAACATCCCTCTTTTCGTGAAAAGCTATTCCTCTCACCTTACAATATTTAAGCTTGGTCTAATGAAACCAAATTACTTTCTTAAAGCTACATGGAATGATTGGGGGATATACACCCACCCACGTGATCATGTTTCCTTTTCTAAGATAAGTCCTAATCTAATTATATCATGTTCAGCCAAAATATCCCTTCACCTATGTTACTTTATCATTAAGCAAACGTTGGCAAAAACATGAAACTATAACAAATCAAAGTTTCCACCTTTAGTCATACATGGCTGGTTGTTTACTTTTGGATGAAAACAAATATGCTTGTTTCTGTAGCTAAACACTTAATATTAGATAAATGACAATTGGTGTTATTCATCTATAGATAACTAGATGATTAGGTAGTAATCGAATCGATCAATATTTTTTCCTGGTTCGGTTAGAACGGGATGTTACATAATTAATATTAATTATGACTCTCATTTTAAACAAAAAATCATGATTATTCCCCCACCTTGTCAATTAGATATATTGTTTCAACGATTATAGCTTGATAAGTGTTAATACTTTCCGAAGCAACCTATTAAAAATGGGGGAAAAGGACATGTGGAAGATTATGGTTATGTAATGAAAGAATAAACTTCCATGTAAACCCAAAAAACTTGATAAGTTCCTCATAATAAAGTTTCTATCAACAACATGTACCTGACTACTATAGACACGGAACAAAAAGTCCCGTAAGATTAGAAATTGCTACCATAGCTCGGTCATCAAACATTAAGAACAAACCCTTCGAGTGGGATGGCTTCCTATGTTGAGAAACCCAAGCTCAGGGTCCTGCTCCGGTAGCTCTGGCAACTCACCTTTGATATCTCCTCCATCAGGCTACGCCATTTTAGTTCTCGGGGTGGAAGTGGAGGACGAGAGTTACGTGCATCACTGTAGTTGTGTATATCTCTAGCCGTCTAACTACCGTGTTTGGCAGCCTAAATTTTGCCTGCACCATTAGTACCCCCTTGCTCTGTTGATCTTAGAGTGCCCTACAAATGAAATAAATAATATACCAATGATGACAAATGAAGATACAGAATAAGTACAATGAAATGAGGGATTGATTTATCTTTGACTAATACACAAGGATACTCGATCCCAAACTGTCCTCCCCGAAAGAAACTCTCACCGCCCCTCTCGCTCACCCTCACACCACTCCTCTCACTAACCTCTCTCTTCTCATACTAGATTTTGATCTCCTCGTTGGCTAACTACTGAAACACAATAAATTCAACCCCAACTCACACGCCTCTCCCACCCATCATCTTCTTCTTAAAGGTGATTTTGATATTAGAAAAGTTTTTTAAGCTAAACCTTTATAAACTACTAATAGTCCAATGTGATTGAAAATTATTATAAAATACCAATACATGAACAAAATACTGTGTAATTTCTTCACAGTGCTTTCTCTTTTTGCTGAATCAGACAACTGTTTATTGCATTACACATGTGTTTTTTTTTTTTTTTTTAAAGGGTGTCTTCTTCTTGATGTTGCCAAATTGGGTCCTCCATCTTCATTTCCTTGCAATTTTAATTCTCCTGCTCTCAATGTAGCTCTCTAAAGCTTGAACATGAGCAATGAGCACTATTGCATTTTTATACCGTTGTAATTTTACAGTAGTTAAACATAACTTTTTTTGTAATGGAGGTTGCTGACTTTTATATCTTTAGTTCATTGCACTATTAATGAAGCTTTGATCTCGTTGGGTTTTGGTCTAATTGTGCTAGTGGAAAATTGTTTGTCTTTGCTGGTGGTAGTAAGGTGTGCAGGTCCTTTCCATTCTCATTATCGCCTCCTTTAGTTTTTTTAGGATATTCTTTTTATAGCTTCTTTGTTCATAAAAGATTAACCTAATCACTAATCAGTTGAATTCTTATTGTCATGAACCGTTGTATCTCAATAATTCGAGTTTTTTGGAGAGGGTTATGAATGGATCTTATATTGTTTACTAACATGCCCCCTCAAACGAAAGCTCGTGAAAGGGGATTGAAGTTTGTAAAGGTCCATCAAGCCTTATGCAAGATAAATTGTTATATTGAGGGCTACCGGGATTTGATATCAAGACATTTCGGTCATCAAAGGCTTTGATATCATGTCATGGACCGTTGCATCCTAATAACTCGAGTTGTTGGAAGACGGTTATGAATGTATCTTATATTGTTTACTAACACTTATGATCCTTGCTCCTTCATATGTTTGCTTCAGGTACAAATGTAATGGTTTGCAAGTGTTAGGAGGAGATTGTAAATATAATAATTTTTTTGTATATATTGACAATTGGCAACATGAATTACCGTCAAAAAAATATAACCAATTGGCGACGGAAAGTCAATCACAGAAAGTTAACCAATTTGCGACAAATAAGTCAGTTGCAGAAAGTTAACCAATTTGCGACAGATAAATCAGTCTCGGATAGTTGGGACAAACGGCGAAGGAAATTACGGCCGCGGAATGAAAAAACCGTACAACAATGGACATAACAGTTACAAAAATTATATCCATTATTGGCTTCAGTAAAATTCGTCACGAAAATTAACTACATTCAGCGAGGGAAAAATTGGTCACAGAAGTAGATACTTATGGTGATAGAATTAAGTATCAGTCGCTATACCGACCCCCTAAGAGTGCACTACAAATAGATTAATAATTAGTGATGATAGTTTTTGGTCACTAAATCTACAAGTTCGTCAAAAATACTCATTAACGACGAGATATTGTCGTCGAACGTGGTCGGAAAAAGTCGCGCCACAAATAATATTTTTCTGACGAGTTATCGCTATGGTCGTTTGGTAACAGAATTTTGATATTGATATCTGCAGATATCATGATATTCGAGTTATCACTGTTTTTTTTCGTACCACATATCAGGATATTTGGAGCAAAAAGTGATATTGATATCATTTTTTCGAGACAAGTTTGCCCCCTACTTTAACTCCATATTACACTGCCACTCATTATTACTCCACTCACTCACTTATTCTCTCTCATCCCCAACTCTATCCCTCCCGACTGATTCTGTGTGACAACCTCCCCCGCCGCCGCCGCCGGCCAATTCTCCAGGCCTTCGCCCAACATCTCCCCAGTCCAAGTTCAGGAGCGGCCACCTCCCCACCACCGCATTCCCTGTCTCCAGAACAATCTCCGCTCACGACGACAGCAGGTCCGGTTCAGACGCCACTGATTCCGACGGAGATGAAGTTTACGTCCGGCGAGATTCCGTTGATCACAGGACGTTAAAATCCCTAATTTCAACTCAAGGTTTCCCAATTTTTCTTCTGCTGCTAGGGGAGGCCTGCGTTACTCTAGTGACTATAGCAGGCTGGGAGTATTAATGGTAGCCCTTTGACTATAGCAGGCTGGGACTATAACAGACACTGCAGAAGAGAAGCCATGAAAGGAGGAAGCAATGGCTTGGGTTGCAGAGGGTATTTTGGCCATTTTACCATTTAAGTCACAAATCTCCATCAAGTACAATATAACTACACCAAACAATGATATTAAATAATTGTCTAAACAAATCAATACTAATATCATATCAATCTCTCCCTAATCTCAATATCCTAACATATCATTTTTGCAAATGACCCCTATAACTTTTGTACCGAAAGGATATATTTTATCGCTTTAGAAGTAATTCACCCACTAATATAACGACCAATGTCTTTATTATTAGAGAGTTCAGTTTTATTTGTGACGACACTTGTTTGCCATTTGCCATTGGCCATTTGTCATTTACTTGAAACTAATATATATGGGAAGCTAATATATTAACTTTTCTTCAAATTGTCTTTAGAGTTATTCATGAACATGATGGGTATTTTCCATTTGAGTGAGGTGGCATTTTGAGCATTAACATATGTTCATATTTAGAGGGATTTTGCATAACAATGGGCAATAAAATATTCAAGAAATCCAATTCATCTTTCCTCCATAAATCATAATATATACATACAAAAAAAAAAAAACAATAGATAAACTTATACTTTAGACTTTATACATTAGCTATATATGTTTATGGGAAAATGGTACTTTGCCCCCCTCTACTTTGCCAAGTTAACAAACAGCCCCCTATACTATGAAATGATTAATTTACCCCCTCCTACTATGTCAACCTAACAAACAACCCCTTCCATCCAAAACTCCATCCAAAATTCCGTTAAGTGATGATTCACCAATATGATTCATCCATAATTAATGACAGTACATTGCCACATCATTAATGACAATACATTTTAAGTACAAAAGGCAATAAAAATATTAATTTTAAATTTATAAATTAAAAAGTATATATTTAATTTTTTTATGGATTTTTATTTTAAATTTTTTCAATCAAATAAATATTTTGTATTAAAAAATTTCAAAGTTATTTTTAGAAAAATTGTATATTTATTTTAGAAAAAAAATTATTTCATTTTTAATATTAAAATCCATAAACGAAATATTTTTTAAAAAATAGTTTATATTTTTTATTTATAAATTTAATTTAATTCTTTTTATAATTTTTTTAAGTTCAATTGAGATGGATGAAAGTCGTTGATGTGGCAATGTACAGTCATTAATTGTGGATGAGTCATATTGGTGAGTCATCACTTAACGAAATTTTGGATGGAAATTTGGATGGAAGGGGCTGTTTGTTAGGTTGGCATAGTAGGAGAGGGTAAATTGATCATTTCATAGTATAAGGGGCTGTTTGTTAACTTGGCAAAGTAGAGGGGGGCAAAACACCATTTTCCCTATGTTTATTGATATTTGAAGATGACGTATAGAAGAATGCTACTCCATACTCCATTCCATTTAGAAGATTTTGCGTTTATTTGCGTTTATTGACATTGTGTGACCTGCAACAAACCAATCAATTATTATTATTATTATTATTATATTATTTATTATTTATATATATATATATATATATATATAACTTTTTAGTTGTAGAATTAGCACACAAAAATTAGATAAGAAACCAAGAATTCAACATATAGTTTATGGAAAGCAAAACATATAGATCTAATAAGTAAAACACATGAACTCAGGGAATATCAATTGAAACTCCAAAATACCTTACTTATTATTTCATAACTCTTAAGTAGAGAGATCATTCCTTTGTTTGCTGAATATTTGTGGTACAGAGATAGGCTAGCCAGTGACTTGGAAACAAGGAAAAGAATAGCCGCATGAAGCAAGAGAAAAATAATAATGGAAGCATCTAATGTTGTGGATTGATCGATGACTAGTATTCTTTGTGATTTTTGGTGAGAAGTTCTGTAAGGAATGAATAATAGAAAAACGAGAGGTGAAGGTTGATGTGGCGAAAGAAAATAGAAAAAGATTAGGGTTAGAAGGGAGAAGAGTTTGATGCGGCGGAAGAAAAGGGTTAGGGTAAAAGGGAGAAGGGTTTGAGGTTAGTACTTTATAGTTGCATAATAATAAATTTATATTTTAAAATTAAAACGCGTATCATATAAACTAATGCATCAAAAACTTATGATATTAGTATATCTTTCCATTAGTAATCACAATATAGCTATTTTTTTAATATATTTGCTCATTTGATTTAACATTGAGTAATCATAAAGTGGATGTTACTAATATGACTTTTCTCGTGCATAACTCATCACATTCAAACATAATCCAAACAATTTTATAACTATTTACAAGAACTAGTTTTTATCCAAAACAAAAAATAAGGTTTTGGTTACGAGACAAAATGACTAGTTCTTATATTTTTTTGACAAAAACTCGTTCTTGTAATTACTAGTTATGAAATTTAATTCCCTCATATGTTAAAACTGAATATGTTTTACACAAGAAAGATTTACGTTGTTCTAAAATGTAATGCTTAGCTTTCAAATAAAATACTATGGAAGAAATTTTTTATGTATATTCATCAGTAAGATTTGGCAAGACTAGAACAAAAAGCATTTGCAAGAGTTGAATAATTTTAACTTTTTAATGTCCCAATAAATACCAAGTTTAGCGACCAAAAAAGCTATATTAGTTCTGCCAATTCAAAAGGTCATAAATAGATTAAATGTGACATAAATTTTTGACGATATTTTTTTTGTCACAAAAAACCTATTAGTGATGATAAAAGAATGTCGTCACTCTGAAGTGGTCACTAATGATTGTCTTTTTTGTGGGAACTCCTATTGTGAGGACCCTATAAGGGTCCTTATATAAGGACACCATTCGCAGCCATTGGATGAGGATCCTAATCTATTGATGGAAACAAGTTATGGACAGTTTCAGATCTGGATCCTGATCCAACGGCTACGAATGGTGTCCTTAAATAAGGACCCTTATAGGGGTCCTCACAATAGGAGTTCCCCTTTTTTGTAGTGGTGGGAGCTCTATCAAGAATAGTATGGGTTGGTTACCTAAATCATCACTGAAGTTTGAGCAAATAACCCGTCAGTCACTGAACTCAAAAAAATTTCCTAGCCATCACTGGACTTCAACCCATTATCCTAGCAGTCACTACCGTCTACGGACATCCAAAAGTCCGTTAGTCAGCTTATGTGGACATGCCAACTAGGATTCCACGTCACACAAGTCAGCTTAGGTGGCAAATTTTACCCAATCAACTAAACACATATAACCAAAACCCAAACCAAAACACCCAACCCAATTACCATTACCCAAACTGACGTGACCCTGGTCACCAAGGCCGGCGTGGACACGCCACCACGGGCGCCAGGCCCGAACCTCCCCATATTAACATGGGATGGCGGGACTAACGAAGAGAACCGGAGAGGATTTCCCCTATTGGAAAAGAAAGGTCGTATACTAGGAGCCCCACCATCAAGCCTTGAGGTTGATGTCGATCCGGCTCTAGCATTGATGCCGGGCCAAGACTACACCGGCTCCAAGCCTACGCCAGCACCGGAGCCTAGGAGAGCCGAAGCCCCGGATCTAGAAGACACCCCTGGGAGGATGCTGATCCTCAGCCAGACACCAATGCCAGCTCCTACTCCAGCCAGAGCCAGATTAATGACACGCCAGGAGCTGATGCTGACACCGAGCCTCGACCCGGGCCCCGGACCGAGCTTAGCACCAAGTCTAAGCCCCAGGCCAATTCCCACGGGCCCCCGGAGCAAAGACCTACCTGAAGACATCCCTAAGATACTCTTGGAAGAAGGCTCGGAGCAGAACTCAAAAGGCCTGGACAAAACTGAAGAAGGCCGAGAGCTAAACCCGACACCCGAGCCGAGCCCCTGCCCGGATGCCACAGAGAAGCACTTTTGGCCGAGCCTACAATTGGCCCGTGACTTTTGGGAAATTCCATCTGTCTTGAATAGCTTGAATCCCCAGGAACACTCTCCAACAAACGGAGCTCGATTTGGAGGAGTATTGAAGGAGATAGGGCTAGAACAAGTCCTAGTGATGCTTGGCCTAAGCATCAAGGAGTGGAGCTCGGATACTGATCCGAGGAAGGCCAAGCAAGGAGCTGTGATCAGGCCACCACCTGAGCCTGATCCAAGAGGAGTGGATTAAGGAGAATCCAACCTTGGAGGAGAGCCAAGAGTTCAGCCCACGACTAAGAAGCTACGGGCCAGAACTAAAGTGAACAAGGGCCAAACCCGGATTTCTGGACAGATTCCTAGTCCGACAAGGATTGACGAATATGGGCTACTTGGAGACAGAATTTGGACTGATGTCCAACATGAAAGTTGTAGCCCATGGAGTCTACTACGGATCTGCAAAAGATCAGAATTTTAGGCTCCGGATCCGGACCCAACCTCCAAAGGTTGGACCGGTCCAACCCCAATACCCGGAAGGGTAATTTCGGTATTTTGAAAAAATAGTCTTCTTCTCTCCTCTGTTCGTCTTCTTTGCTAGTCTCATCGGTCACCGTCTCCGTTATCCCTCAGCCACCAAATCCTCGCCACATCGGCCGGCGGCTGCTATTCTTCCCCCCTCAACCAACCTCGTCGCATCGGCCGCCACCCTTTCTTTCTCTTCCCCTTCCCAGATCCAGATCTGGTAATCCCACCATGCCGATACCCGTGCCTAGATCCGGAGCTCCACACCAAGCCGATGGATGAAATCGATGGTGTACGAAGCGCTGCGTATCGAGCCGCCAGTGGCGCTGCAGTACGGGAAGGCAAAGAAGGATTTCATACTGGAGAGCCACGGCAGCTTACAGGTGAAAGAAGGCCACAATCGGAAAGATTCAACAGCCGATGGTGTTCTCCGACATGAGTTCTAGCGGGAAGAGAGCACCCTTGACGGAGACGATGCTGACAGATGCTTGACATTGAAGATTAATGTAATTAGAATAATGAGTAGGTTTATCGTCACCGAAATGCTCGGAGCAAATTCCATGTTCGGAGCTTTGCCGAGATGCTCTGCAAATTGGGGAAGAAGACAATAATCTAACATTTTAATCATTCAAGTTTTCTAGTTTACAATTTGGTACTCCATCTTCATTCAATTAACAGAAAATTCTGTAACTTTTTATTTATTACAATGATTGCCCAAAGTAATTAGTTACCTAGATAACATGCCATCAATAGTGAAAAAAATACGTAATTTCAGTTAACTGGTTAGATAACTAGTTAACATAACAAATCTTATTACCATATAACTATATAATTTGGTCATCTAAAAATGTGTTAACTAGTTATCAATTAAAAACATAGTTAACTAGTTATCTAATCATAATGTTATCTAGTTATCAAATAATCACATTATCTAGTTATCAAATAATCTCGTTAACTAGTTATCCAATAATCTCGTTAACTAGTTACCCTATCACGATGTTAACAAAATAACTAGTTATCAAGTAAAAAAATTGTTAACTAGTTATCTAAATCATAATGTTAAATAGTTATCTAAATCATAATGTTAAATAGTTATCTAAATCATAATGTTAACTAGTTATCTAAATCATAATGTTAACTAGTTAACTTGATTAGTTAAATAGTTAACATTATGATTTCACCGGAACACGGCGGACCCCTTGCGGCGGCGGATGGGTCGACGTTGGAGAGAGGAGTGCAGTGGGTGTTGATCGGGGATCCAGGAGCGAAGAAACATCTGTACGCAGAGACTCTCCAAGGTTCTGCAACTTCCTCACATTTCTATGGGGAATCTGCTTCGACAGGAGCTCAGTCCAAGGAATAGAAGTTGAAGAGCAAAAGAAAATGGAAGTAGATCCAATTAGGTGCTAAAGTTGTGACAGGCGGCATCGGCAGACAAGCAGCTGAGTGGGAGTAGCGGTAGGTTGAAGAAGAGTGACCACTTTGTCATTTAGTTAAGTTAAGTGACTAATTTTTAGTTACAATAACTGTGAGGATTACTTACTAATTATTGTAAGATAACAATAGTCACTATAATTTCATAATTGTAGACAGTTTTAGTCACTAATTATCTAATTATTACTAGTTTCATTTAATAATTACCTATTCTTTAACAATTTTCAGTCATTGATCGTCGAATAACGTATTAACTAGATCGTATAACTAGTTCACTATAGCTATCAGCGAAAATCTAATGTTAACTAGTTATATGATTATTACGTTAACTAGTTAACTCGATAAGTTAACTAGTTAATAACAAAATTATTTGTTAACTAGTTAACAAATTTCGATAACAAGTTAACTAATGTTGATAACAAGTTATCAAACAAAAAAAACGTTGTTAACTAGTTATCAGATAAAAATCATGTTAACTAGTTATTAGTTAAAAAAATACCGTTAACTAGTTAACAACAAAAAAAGTGTTAACTAGTTAACTAATTTTGATAACTAGTAATCAACTAAATTTTTTGTTAACTAGTTATCAAACAAAAAATGATGTTAACTAGTTATCAGTTAAAAACCATGTTAACTAGTTATCAGTTAAAAAAACACTGTTAACTAGTTAACTGGTTTTCTATAACATGTTAATTAGTTATCAATTTTTTAAATTTAATTAGTTATTTGATGATGATGTTAACTAGTTAACGTCTTCAAAAAATGTTAACTAATTAGCTTAAATCTTAATTATGATGTTAACTAGTTAACTTGATAAGTTATCTAATTAACTAATTTTGATAACTAATTTTTAGTTATCAACTAAAAATCTTGTTAACTAGTTATCTAGTTATAATGTTAACTAGTTAACTCGATAAATTAACTAATTTTAATAACTAGTTTTTCAACTAAAAATCTTGTTAACTAGTTATCTAAATCATGATGTTAACTAGTTATCATTTTAAAATCACTGTTAACTAGGTAACAATAAAATAAAGGTGTTTACTAGTTAACTAATTTTAAAAAAGATGTTATCTGGTTAACTTAAAAAATATTGTTAACTAGTTATTAGTTTAAAAACCATGTTAACTAGTTATCAATAAAAAATCTTATTAACTAGTTATCAGGTTAAAATCTGGTAACAAGTTATCAAACAAAAAACGATGTTAACTAGTTATCAGTTAAAAATCATGTTAACTAGTTATCAGTTAAAAAAACATTGTTAACTAGTTAACAGAAAAAGGTGGTACCTAGTTTTTTTTGAAAGCAAAAAAAAAAAAAAACTCGCCGGAAAATTCGCCGGTCGCCGGTAAAGTCCCCGGCGCCGGCGGCCGGTCGCCGGAGGTGAGCTGCTGGTCGCTGAAAAAATTAATTAATTTATTTATATATAATAATTAAATTATATGTGTAAAGTCTAAAATACCCCTAACAATCTAGACCATTGGATTGGTCAAAGAGTCAAAGGTGATCTAATGGTTAAAGATGAAGGTTGGAATTTCCAACCCTTGGAAAGGGTTGGATGGGGATCCCTTGCCAGAATTTTAGGAATTTGTTTGGTATTTATTTGGCTGAAATGGTCAAAGAGTCAAAGGTGATCTAATGGTTAAAGATGAAGGTTGGAATTTCCAACCCTTGGAAAGGGTTGGATGGGGATCCCTTGCCAGAATTTTAGGAATTTGTTTGGTATTTATTTGGCTGAATCTTCCAGAACCCGTTTAGCTGTTTTTTTTAGGAATTTCCAGCTTTTCCTTTTTAGTGTTCTTGTTTAGGAAGGACTCTTTTCCTTGGTGAACAAGGCTACGAATTTCAGTCCTATTTTTTTGTAATTCTTTATTAGTTTATTAGTTAGTTTCGTAGGAGGAAAAGGAGAGCCTGTTCTCCCTTCCTCACCTATAAATAAAGGCCTATACGCCTCATTGTAAGGGAGATTATTGATTATTGAAATTTCAGAACTAAGTTCTTTTTCCTTCAAGTCTTTGCTCGTTGTTGCTTAGCTTAAGGTTTGGTTTATCATCAAAGGCATTCATCCTTTGTTTGTGGCACCAATTCGACCGAATACCTTGGGGTTCCTAAGTCAATACTTAGTAGATTTCAAGTGTTCTCCGCGGTTTCAAAGGTTAGGTTCTCGTGGGGCTGATAATATAGTATTGGGTGTTGAGTCGATCCCTTCCTGGAGAAGGCGGTTCGCATCAGCTGGTATCAGAGCACGGTTCAACTTTTGGACCAACAATCTATCCAGTTTTCAGGTTCTTCTACTTGAATTCATATCTTTTAGCTTTCGTTGTTTTCAAAAAAACCCTAAAAATAGCTTCATTGTGTTTGTTCTAGTCTTCTACCTTTCTTTTAATTTTTGTGAGAAAAAGCTGTGGCCGATCAAAGAAAAATACAAAAAAAGAGTCTAAGAAAAAGAAAAGAAGAGAATCAAGGTCTTCAAAAACAGAAAATTTGACCTAGCAAGAAGCAAGGCCACGTTCACAATCAAGGTAGTAGATTAAGTTCAAGAAGAGGGGTTTTTCATAAGTATAGCTAGTAGCTTTCTTAGTAGAACACCCAAATTTGTTTGTCTTGTCATCCCGCGACCTAGCATCAAGATTCTGGCCCCTAGACATCCAAAACCCCTAGGTATAAGGTCTTGTTTTGTGTCATTGGTAGACTTAGACTTCAAAGCTTCGAAGAAACTTGCAACTACTTGAATTGGAATTGTCTTTCTTTGGAAATTTTCAAAAGAAAACCCTAATTTGAGTGATCTTGAAAACCTAAACACGAGTGTTAAGAAAAAGAGAGTGTGAGGATTTCTTAGAGTGATTTTTTGTGAGGTCTTTTGTTCGTGTAGCTAATCATGGCAGATGAGAGGTTAGTTGCTGTGGAGGCTCAAGTGACTGCCATGGCTCAAAACTTTGCCCGGTTCACCGAGCAGTTTGGAGCCCCGGATGGAGATGGCCCCCGGCGGCCAAGGAGGAATGAGCAGGAGGAAGATGATGATGTGAGCAGTTTGAAGCTCAATGTACCCAAATTTGCTGGCAAAGCAAATCCTGACGAGTACATTGATTGGGAGAGGCGCATGGAGGATTTCTTTGAGTACCATTATTATTCCGAAAGGAAAAAGGTAACCCTAGCCACAACTGAGTTTACTGACTTTGCTGCTCTGTGGTGGGCTCAACTCAGGAATCAAATCAGGAGAGAAGAAGAGGACCCTGTCCTTAGTTGGTGGAGTCTTAAGAAAAAGATGAGGAGAAAATTCGTGCCCAGCACTAGGCTCAGCGCCTGGCCAGCACCAGTCCAGCACCAGGCCAGGACTAGGCTTAGCGCCTGCCCAGCACCAGTACAGCACCGAGTGCCAGCACCAGCGCCAGCGCCAGTACCGGCCCAACGCCCAGCGCTAGCACCAGCACCAGCACTAGTCCCAGTACCGGCCCAGCGCCCAGCGCTAGCACCAGCACCAGCACTAGCCTCGGCGCCCCAGCGCCCCGCGTCCGAGCGCCCAGCGCCCCAGCGCCCAGCACCCGAGCGCCCAGCACCGGCGCCCCTGCGCCCAGCGCCCGAGCGCCCAGCATCGGCGCCCCAGTGCCTAGCCCCGGCGCCCGACCAGCCACCAACGCCGACCGGCGCCCAGCGCATGAGCAGCCACCAGCGCCCGACCGGCGCCCAGCGCCCGAGCAGCCCCCGACGCCCGACCAGCCACCAGCGCCCGACCAGCGCCGGCGCCCGAGCCCGGAGCCCCCATACTAGCCCCGGTATGGCCCGAAGACCTCAGGCCCGAGCCCCGAGCACCCGTACCAGCCCTGGTACGACCCGAACACCCTTGGAGCGCCGAGAAACTACCAGGTCAAGTCCTACACGCCCTAGTAGTTATTCTTAAATTTTCTGATGGTGCACCAGGTATGGATTCGAGGACGAATCCTTTTCAAGAAGAGGGGAATGACGTGACCCTGGTCACCAAGGCCGGCGTGGACACGCCACCACGGGCGCCAGGCCCGAACCTCCCCATATTAACATGGGATGGCGGGACTAACGAAGAGAACCGGAGAGGACTTCCCCTATTGGAAAAGAAAGGTTGTATACTAGGAGCCCCACCATCAAGCCTTGAGGTTGATGCCGATCCGGCCCTAGCATTGATGCCGGGCCAAGACTACACCGGCTCCAAGCCTACGCCAGCACCGGAGCCTAGGAGAGCCGAAGCCCCGGATCTAGAAGACACCCCTGGGAGGATGCTGATCCTCAGCCAGGCACCAATGCCAGCTCCTACTCCAGCCAGAGTCAGATTAATGACACGCCAGGAGCTGATGCTGACACCGAGCCTCGACCCGGGCCCCGGACCGAGCTTAGCACCAAGTCTAAGCCCCAGGCCAATTCCCACGGGCCCCCGGAGCAAAGACCTACCTGAAGACATCCCTAAGATACTCTTGGAAGAAGGCTCGGAGCAGAACTCAAAAGGCCTGGACAAAACTGAAGAAGGCCGAGAGCTAAACCCGACACCCGAGCCGAGCCCGTGCCCGGATGCCACAGAGAAGCACTTTTGGCCGAGCCTACAATTGGCCCGTGCCTTTTGGGAAATTCCAACTGTCCTGAATAGCTTGAATCCCCAGGAACACTCTCCAACAAACGGAGCTCGACTTGGAGGAGTATTGAAGGAGATAGGGCTAGAACAAGTCCTAGTGATGCTTGGCCTAAGCATCAAGGAGTGGAGCTCGGATACTGATCCGAGGAAGGCCAAGCAAGGAGCTGTGATCAGGCCACCACCTGAGCCTGATCCAAGAGGAGTGGATCAAGGAGAATCCAACCTTGGAGGAGAGCCAAGAGTTCAGCCCACGACTAAGAAGCTACGGGCCAGAACTAAAGTGAACAAGGGCCAAACCCGGATTTCTGGACAGATTCCTAGTCCGACAAGGATTGACGAATATGGGCTACTTGGAGACAGAATTTAGACTGATGTCCAACATGAAAGTTGTAGCCCATGGAGTCTATTACGGATCTGCAAAAGATCAGAATTTTAGGAATTTGTTTGGTATTTATTTGGCTGAATCTTCCAGAACCCGTTTAGCTGTTTTTTTTAGGAATTTCCAGCTTTTCCTTTTTAGTGTTCTTGTTTAGGAAGGACTCTTTTCCTTGGTGAACAAGGCTACGAATTTCAGTCCTATTTTTTTGTAATTCTTTATTAGTTTATTAGTTAGTTTCGTAGGAGGAAAAGGAGAGCCTGTTCTCCCTTCCTCACCTATAAATAAAGGCCTATACGCCTCATTGTAAGGGAGATTATTGATTATTGAAATTTCAGAACTAAGTTCTTTTTCCTTCAAGTCTTTGCTCGTTGTTGCTTAGCTTAAGGTTTGGTTTATCATCAAAGGCATTCATCCTTTGTTTGTGGCACCAATTCGACCGAATACCTTGGGGTTCCTAAGTCAATACTTAGTGGATTTCAAGTGCTCTCCGCGGTTTCAAAGGTTAGGTTCTCGTGGGGCTGATAATATAGTATTGGGTGTTGAGTCGATCCCTTCCTGGAGAAGGCGGTTCGCATCACAAACCAAAACCCAATCTCACTCCCTCTCCCTCCTCCTTCCTAATCTCATATCTCCCTTCGTAACATTCCCTTCGCCGGCCATTCCGACCAGACCGTCGCCGGCTTCCCACCAGACCGTTGCTGTCCAGATTTAATGTCGACCGGTAAATCATCAAACCAATCGGGTAGCGAACCAAAAATTTGGGGATTGAGCCGGAGATTTGGTTTCTGCTGAGCAGAGCTCTGCTCACCATCTTCAAGTTTCCGAAATCGGACGGGATCTGACCGGAGATTTGGTTGTTGTTCAAGTCAAGGTGTCGGAGGTTCTGCAATTTTGAAAACGAGGCATGGATTTGTCCCGAGATTTTGTTTTCGGCGAGGTTGAGGACGTCGAGGTGGCTTAGGTTTCCGATTTGGGGAGGGATGGTGTCGGAGAAGGAGTTGCCGACGAGGTCGAGGACGCGGAGGTTGGTGAGGGAGGAGACGCGGGCGGGGATTGGGCCGGAGAGGGCTTTCCAATCGGCGATGATGAGAGTGGTGAGGTGGTCGAGGTTGTAGAAGGCAGGGGAGATTGTGTCGATCATGTAACTGGAGGTGCGGCCAGCTTTGGAGAAGATAGGGTCCTCGGACTCGTCGCGGAGGTTGATGTCGACGACGCGGCCGGTGGAAGGGTCGCAGTTGATGTCGTAGTAGGAGGAGCAGTTGGAGCCGGTCTAGGTGTTGAAGAGGCCTAGGCAGGGGTCAGTTAAGGAGGATTTGAGTGTTTGGAGTGCTTTTTTAAGTCGGCCGGTGGGCAGGCGGCGGCGGCGGTGAGTAATGTGGCTATGAGGAGGAGAGAAGGAGTGAGTGGCAGCGGCGGTGCCATCTTGATCGGACTGTGTATTGTTGGATTTGGGAGTGGATGATGCTTTGGTTTTGGTTTTGGTTTGGGTATTGGTAATTGGGTTGGGTGTTTTGGTTTGGGTTTTGGTTATATGGGTTTAGTTGATTGGGCAAAAATTTGCCACCTAAGCTGACTTGTGTGACGTGGAATCCCAGTTGGCATGTCCACATAAGCTGACTAACGGAATTTTGGATGTCTGTAGATGGTAGTGACTGCTAGAATAATGGGTTGAAGTCCAGTGACGGCTAGGAAATTTTTTTGAGTTCAGTGACTGACGGGTTATTTGCTCAAAGTTCAGTGATGATTTAGGTAACCAACCCACAATAGTATAGCAAAGGAGAAGTACTCTAGTTTTGTCGCAGGCAGTGGGTGAGGAAAAACGCGAACCAATTGAGGTTGTGAACTCAGGAATTACTTTGAGGTTTTCGTTTGTGTACCACTAGTAAAAGAGTATTCGAAAGTAGATTGTGCCTAATCATGTTTGGTTGCTTGACGAATTTTCCAAATTCTGTATAGCAATGCCACAATCGAAGCAAAGATCCATGTGAGCCAGATTTTAGTTTGGATTCAGACTCAAGATGGGGTCAGAAGAGAATTGTCCTATATTGTGGAGGGATGTAAGCTAGATTTGGATCTTAAATTGACACTAGCATCAACTGTTTAATTGATGGATTTTTTCCTCTTTCCTTAATCGCCAATGAGGCTGGCGACTTGCTTATTTTTATTACAAGTTGCATTTCAATGTGTAATATTATTATTGTGTAGACATTTTTTATATTTTTTTAAATATTATTACTTTATAAATATTTTCAGCTATATTTTTAAAATTGTACCAGCACATTGAGTTGATAAGTCTAATATAGTATGTTGTTTACCCGCTAAAATTATTATAAAATGTAGTGGATTCAACTTGTTGATCCGATCTAAAATAGTTCGAAGATGTAAAGTTGAGTTTGTTATTTTGACATCCGACATCGAAATGACCTGAAACTGACAACCCCATTTTTTCCCTGAAAATGTTAGGGGTGGGAGACCCGACCCGGACAGGTCAAACGGGGCCTCGAGTAGCCCAAAACCTGGTGAAAATTATTTCGGGCTAGGCCCGGGCTATATAAATGAGGTTCGACCGGGTTTTGAGTTTTATTGTTTTATTGACCCTAAATCAGTAAAGTTTTCAATTATAATGACATGTTACCCGACTCGTTACCTGAATGACACTCGTGTCACTCCGGTAACGATCGCTATATTTGAAAATTAACGAGTTGACCCTAAAATCGATCCTAACCCACCCAAAAAAATTGGGTTGTCATTTCGGGTCATTTCAGCATGAGGTGTCAAAATAGCAAACTCAAGCTTACATTTTCGGACGATTTTAGATCGGGTCAACAGGTTGGATCCACTATATTTTATAATAATTTTAGCGGTTAAACAACATACTATTAGACTTATCAATTCAATGTGTTGGTAAATTTTAAAAATATAGTTGAAAATATTTATAAAGTAATAATATTTAAAAAATATAAAAAATGTCTACACAATAATAATATTACACATCAAAATGCAATTTGTAATAAAAATAAACAAATCGCCAGCCTCATTGGCGATTAAGGAAAGAGAATGAAGAATCCACCCTAGTTTTGGAATTATTTGTAATATAACCCCTCATTGAGAATTGATATATTATATAACCCCTGTTAGGGAAAAAATCCTTAATTGATGTTGGAAGACGTAGCACGAAAGCTTGTTGATGGGGTAGACGGTGGCGAGCGTAAAAAAGATTATGTTGGCTCACTAGCGACAACTCTTTCTTCGAGTCAGACATGGAGACAATGATATCAATACACCATATGTATGATTTTCCAACAAGGTTGTTAGCGTAAGGATTCCAAGGTCTACTTTAGTGATGCATTTCACATGGAAAAGGGTGTTAGTCGAGCAGCCTTAAGAAGAAAAACCATCGAACTCTCCCTCCGGATCTCTGCTCTAGTAATCGATTAGAAACCCTAATCACTCTCAACAACTTCATTTTCGTTCTGATTCTAGACTCCTTAGGGAATGCGAGTCGCTTAAACAGATCTGAATGGGTAGAAATTTGCTTCTTTGTTTTGGAATGGAGCTGAAGGAAGGAAATGGGGAAGCAGCAAACTAGGAGGAGCTGTTGATTGGTCTGTGATTTTGATAGGAGGATTTGTTCCATGGGATTCTAGAGACGTAATTGAGATCCAGAGGAAAGCCGCCAACGACAGCGGCGGAGAGGATGAAATCCAGTTGAGATGAATCAGGTTAATTTCTTCCTCTTCCATAGTTCGAGCCCTCCGTTTATCTCTTCCATAGTTCACGAATCGGGTCAGCAGATCCTGCGTACCGTTTGATCTCAAGTGAAATGGTCTCCATGGTCGCTCTCATGCTGCTACTACTTCCTTCTGCTTCCCCCATGGTTGCGATTTTGTGAAGATCGGGGATTTTTTTTACTGGTGAAAGACAGAGCACAGTGGAGCAATGGCGGCGAAGGGTGGACTGTTTGATCCGATTGGTGGAGATCGATCACTTTGCTGAGCTTGGTGAGCTGGAAGCTGTTGGGGGTTTTCGAGATTGAGTGAAGAAGAGAAAGCTCCGGATTGGGGAGAAGTGAACTGAGCTTCTGGGTTGCTGTATTTTTTTTTTTAAAAGATTATTAATTTTAGTTCACATTTTATAAAAATGTGATTTAAGGAAAGAAAGAGGTTTGTGCGTCTCTATAGTTGTAAAGACTAACTCTACTAATCTGAATTATTTTAGTTTTTATAAAAAGAGTTTTGAATTCTGAATTTTACAAGGTGGACTTGTGTTTTTCGGCTGCCTACGTACCCAATTAGTATTGGGATCAAAGTACACGTAGTTCGGGCATTGAAAACGAGAATTAATTTTTATTTTTGTGATTTGAGTTTGAATTGTTATGTTGATTTAGGTTTAATAATTTTGGGAGTGGGAGGTTTTCACGCGCCACTGCTAGTGTCGAGGCTAACATTACTAATTCTCACGAAGAGAGTGATTAAAAGGATTCTTGTTTAATCAATAATTTTCACAAGTTTTGCTAATGTAAAACTTGCGTTACTAATTATCTTAATTTAAGATGTTTTAGCGGGATTCATTTTTGAGATGGGTAATTTCACGATGTTTCACTAGTGTAAAATTATCATTACTAGTCCCGTTAATTAGGAGGTTTAAAAAATTAGATATATTTCAAGTTGAGAATTTCACGAGTTCTGCTAGTGTAGAACATTCATTACTAATACTTAAGGATAACGACGGTTTGAGATTCTAACCCGAACCTAGTACAATTTTTTATATCAAATGGGTCTAACCGAGTTTGGAATTATAATTGATCTAAAGTTGTTATTTTTGTTTACAAAATTAAATGATAATGTTTTGGCAGGAAATAAATTAATGTCCACAGAATTAACATTCATAGAGTTAAATTACAAAATTACTCTAATTGTGTTTACTCCTAGAATTCGAAATTTTAATCATTCGGTGTGGATTATTATAAAACTAAAATTGGGTCTAGACAATAAAATGCTAACATGTTAAATGGAAGGGGAAGGTGGCCGACCGGTTTGGTTAGAGAAAAACTGACCGGTCCGCCCAAAGATCAGGTAACTCGGTCATGCAAGAGGTGGGAAAAGACCATAAAGCAAGGAGATATTTTGGGAGCCCTTAAATGAAGAGAGGGCAAAATAGTAAAAGCATCCAAACCTAACCCCAACCCTGAATAAGTCATATATAAACTTAGGATGGTTTGGTTGATGGAATTGGGTCTGAGATTTGGATTTCAATTTCCGGTCCAATGAGAATTGTAGTGCAATTATTTGAGTCAATTCCCAATTGATCGAGAATTGGGTCTCAATTCCCGGACCCAATTCTATCAACCAAACGGCCCAACCAAAATCAGCCTTTACTCTCTCTCTTCATCTGCGCCACGGCCTCACTCTCCTTTCTCTTTTTCTTTCATTTTCTAGATCCTTCTATTCTTCTTTCAAACTCAGACAAAACCCAGTGACACCTAAAACAAGCAAACAATAAAAAGACCCCCTCTTACCTTAGAATCGCCACGACCGCCGTCACCGACCCGCCGTCTCGAAGCCATCGCCGACATCTCCAAATACGCGTCACCGTCGCTGGTCCGAGGTCGATTCGTCGCCGCCGTTACCCGCTTCCGCCGGTGCTCCTCGTCTCCAGACGCCGCCGAAGAAATCCACCGTCGTCGTCCGCCAGGGATCTCTTCCGTTTGTACCTGAAAGACAGAAAGGTAGGGGGCTTGCGTATGGGCTCATCTCGTTCATATACTTTTCGATTTATTAGTTCAAAAGACAAAGATCTGACTTGAATCGTGTTTGTTCTTTGGGTTGATTGATAATGCTGGTGACCTAACGGATTCGGAATGAAAGAAAAAAGAAACCCAGAAGTGATTTCGAAGGCAAAAACGACGATCAACAAGGTTAAGAAGTCTGATTTTTGGTCGTTGCTTTTTTACTTGAATGATTAGAACAATAAGCTGTGGGTCATAGAAAAGGAACCATGCTCATATTGGTTTGCCTTCTGCTTAGTTTGTTGCAATATTTGAAGGTCTTAACAAAGGACCTTATTCAATGTGGGTTGGTTTTTTGCTTTCTACTTATTCATAGAGGAAAGAGGGAATCATGTCACCCTTCTTCCTAGTCTAAACTTGATTAAAATTATGTCAAGTGAGTTGTTCATATTGGGTCCTAGACAGGAAACCATTCTCATTATTGGTTTGCCTTCTGCCCATTCTAGCAATCGGTGTCTTGCAGGTGATTTAAGTTTATATTTAAAGGATACTTGAGTTGGATTATGGAGGCATCTTTTTATATCGGTACATGATTCTGTTGGCTAAACATTCTGATTTCCTATGGGCAATTTGATTTTGTGGGTTCCTTTGCGGCAATGTGTTTCATGTTCCTTACACATCATGAAAGTCTTCATTAGGTGTGGTTGTGGGCTCGTTATATAGTCAAAATGTTTAGACTTTTTTGCTCGTGTAAACAAGATTCACTCGATTTTACTGTAGTTATGAATGGATGGTTTTCAATATTTCTTGGTTATGAAGGCGCCTCTCTTTGTCGGGTTCTGCCTTTTTGGGTCTATGGTGAAGATTCATTTTGGAATCCTTAAAAGATTTTCGGTTTGACGTATGGATTGATGTTATAAATGTGTACTCTTTACACTATTATCCAAATTATTGATTGATGGTGAAACTACTGCAACTTTGTTACTGCAGTATTAAAATTTGGAAAGTATCATTTGGAAACATGATGGCGTGCCACTATGATATAAAGAAGTTTGAGTGGCTAACTCAAATTGTGTGTTTGATTTGTGTATTCTTTTATTCTCTCTTTAAAATCATAAATGATTATTGAGGTTATATAATCAGTTGCGTAAAGGAAAAGTTTAGAAATGGGTCCTAGATGGGAGATACTTAGCCCTTCTGCCTATTTTCGAAATGATTAGTTGTGGTTTTCCAGTTGGGCCATTGATATGGTTCCTTGAAGGGGTCATGTTTCTTTAATTTCTTCTCCAAACTTACCAGCTGCCTAAGGAAAAGTTTAGAAATGGGTCCTAGATGGGAGATACTTAGCCCTTCTGCCTATTTTCGAAATGATTAGTTGTGGTTTTCTAGTTGGGCCATTGATATGGTTCCTTGAAGGGGTCATGTTTCTTTAATTTCTTCTCCAAACTTACCAGTTGCCTAAGGAAAAGTATAAAAATGGGTCCTAGATGGGAGATATTTAGCCGTTCTGCCTATTTCCAAATGATTAGTAGTGGTTTTCCAATTGAGCCATTGATATGGTTCCTTGAAGGGGTCATCTTGCTTTAATGCCTTCTCCAAACTTATCAGTTGCCTAAGGAAAAGCTTAGAAACTCATAGATGGGAGATATTTAAAACCTATTTCAAAATGATCAGTTGTGGTTTTCCAGTTGAGCATGTTGTCGAAATGATCATGTTGCTTTCTCCAAACATACTAGTTGCCTAAGGAAAAGCTTAGAAATGGGTCCTAGATGGGAATTATTTTGCCCTTCTGCCTATTTTAGAATGATTAGTTCTGGTTTTCCTTCTAGTTGAGCCATTGTTATGGTTTCTTGAATGGATGATGTTGCTCTGATGCTTTCTTCAAACTCATTAGTTGCTATTATCCATTGTTCTTCTTAAGGGTTCTAGAAAGGGAACTATTTCTCTAGAAAGATTCCAGAATCATAATCTGGGTTGCTTAAGTTTGAGTATTTGAGTCTCAGTTGTAACAGTCTTACAGGGAATAATCGCAATTTTTTTAAGAATCTTAAGGAGTTGCATCTGGGATTGACATTGCTTCAAGTTCTTGACATGGCTAGTTGTAGCTTATGTGGTTAAATTCCATTTGACCGGATATATTTCTGAACTGAAGAATATGACATTGTTAATTCTTAAACAGTTAACTGAATCATTGAAGCCTTTTCCCCAAACAATGCAATTAATTATCTGATGACAGGGAAAGAATACAACAACGGGTGATTAATTATTAGTCATTGAGGGTCCGAATAGCCTTTCATTCATTGCTTCTTATTTGTTAAAAGAGTTATGGTATTGTATGGTATTTTGGAGATGTGCTATTGCACTCTTGTTTGCTATTTCTCATGTTCTGCTGGTGGACTTGGTAATTTTTGCTTGAATCCTCTTTAAGGAATCATCAAGAGAAGCCCATGGAAGTATGGACTCCTCAGTAGCATGGTTGCTAATATTAATTGTGGATCTTCTAGATAACTGATGGCAGTATCATTGATGCATCTGCTAGGACTAATTAATATATCCCAAATCTTTCAATTGTGAGTGGTGGTTGTACAAAGAGTGGGGAACTAGGAGCTAGTCATTTGATGATTATATCGAACTTGCAATTCACTATTTTTATTTTGCATCTGTTTTAAGCTCAAAGAATAATGGAAACAGATTGCATCTGCCTCATGACCCTGCATTGTAGCGTTCTCTACAGTTGGCTCTTAGTAGTAAAGATGATCATGACCATGATGGCACAAAGAGGCATGAATATGATGATCTTGATGAAGATGATCTAGAAGTGGATACTGATACTCGTGATGAATTTGAGGAAAACTGCATTTCTCATGGAGATAGCAGGGGGGCTTCATAGGACTTTGACAAAAAGTATAAAGTTTTTTGTATAATGTAGATCTTCACCCATTCGTTGAACCAGGAAAGGCAATTGCTTCCTTTTATCTTTTTCTAGTTTTTTTTTTATCCTCAACTTGTGTGGGAGCCTAGAGACTGCTAAAAAACAGCTGGGAAGAAACGAGTTAAATCATTAGTCCTCCGTTTACATGCGGTTCCTGCCGCTTCTTTGTGTTTTCTCTGAGTTTCTCCCCACGTGCTCTTTGGGACCTCAAGACCTCGAGTCTCTCTTTTAGTTGCTTCAGTAACGTTGTGAGTTTGGCCTCTCTGTTGTTGATACTAAAAACTGAGGGTTTGTGGTTTTTGTGCTTCCTCGTTCCTGATTGCTTGTTTAGTTTTGATCGTGTTTGAAGTCTCTTTTGTGGGGCGTATAGGTTGTAGGGTGAAGTTCTATCCGAGTTCTGGAAATGGTTTTTTTATAAGTTGGAGCAGTTGCCAACAAAATTTAGCCGGAAAATTTGAGAAAAGAGTTCTGCTTGGTTCTTTGTTGGACAGACTGATACTGAAAAAAAAGAAGAGTTATTTCGAATGGTTTATGATCTATCTGTTAACTGAAGCTAGCAATGGAGGGCAATACAACTGAAAGAGGCATGTTTTCTGGTGGAGCCTGGAGGACTTGCAAGGTTCAATGAGAATTCAATTCATGAGGGTCGTCAGCACATGCCTCAATTCATTAGGGTATTCCACTTACAATGGGAACCATGCACAACACTGATCATTCTCTTTCTATAGATTGAGGAAACAGATTGCATCTTCCTCATTACCATGCATTGCAGCGTTCTTTGCAGTTGGCTCTTAGGAGTAGAGATGATCAAGATAATGATGGCACAAAGAGGCATGAAATTGTTGATCTTGATGAAGATGATCCAGAGGTGAATACTGATGCTCATGATGAATTTGAGGAAAATTGTTGTTCTACTCAAATCTCATCATACCTACCTGATGCCATTGATCATGATGTTTTGTTGCTTTGAATATGTTCATCAATGCTCAAGAATTGATTTCATTGGTCAGAGAGAGTATATCACCATTTTCTGTAACTTTTTGAAAGGCAGATTAAAGTCTAAGTCCATTTATCTATTTGTTTGAACAACCAATCAACTGATCGGCATCTTGAGAAAACAACAGTATTTTCTTGTGATTTGGGGTATTGATCAATGAACTCCAATGTAATGAGGTGAAACCTACAAAGTCGAACAAACCTTGGTTTGATCTTAATTTATCCATTTCGGATGAAAATTTATCCCAAAAACTCTAAAATGTTTACTTGAGCTTGGCCTCCATGGACCTATAGAGTATTGACTTTATATCTAAACCTTTAGATGAACTGCGATTAAGTGCTCTCAAACTCTGTTTAGTTTTGAAGGAGCAACTTGGCAATACACGGTTCTACCACAGCCGTTTAGTCATGCATGTTCATTACCATATAATTAAGAATATTATACGCTGAGCTTGGAACTGTCAAGTCTCCTTGTGCTTTTGCATGTTGGGAAGAGGGTCAGATAAAAACAAAAGGAACCAAGGAAAGGCATAAATAGTGAAACATATCATCTTTCTTTTCAAGAAGAAAAGAAGTAATATAGCTCATAGCGCATGAAGCAAAGCTCAGAGTAGACTTGAGCACCAACAGCGTGTATACATTCCAAAGCTGAACACTGCTTGCACAGGATGGTATTCCATTGAGTACTTCTTGTTGTTGAACTCATGTCCTCCTCAATAGAACACATAACTAATCATCATCATCATTATTATTATTATGTACTCGGACATAAAAGCTTAATGATAAAGAGGTAAAATGCTCTACCTACAGAGACAAACTTACCTATAGACAAGCTATGGTATAGCAGCAGCAGTGGATGGAATACCGTACCATTCAGTTAGAAGAACAACGACTGCAAATCCAAGTTGAAATAAGTAGCAAAGATTTAGTCAGAAAAGAGACCACGAGCTAATTGTCTACAAAAAGTAGATATGGTATAACTTCAATTTTAAGTGATCATTGGAGTTCCAATTCTCTGCCACACAGTTAGATCTCATCTTCTGTTGCTATAATGGAAAATGAGTTGTCATATTTTCGTCAAGAGTTATTCTGGACAGATCAATACTTCTGCTCCTAGTACATAGCTGCAGCTACTGTGGGCTCATACTCACAGCCTTGGTTTGCTCTCATACATAATCCTCTGGATGATTAAAGAATGGATCACTAACCCCTATCGTGGAAGCCCAGATGATTGTTCTACTTCCTCCAAATCGGTCTCCGAGTAAGTTTGGGGGAAGAAGTCCGAGGAAGTGGGAAGAGAGGCCTGCATACCACCACCATTGCTGCTTACTGCCATCTGAGAAGTGGTCTCATTGGTAGACAAACCAACACTAAACCTTGAGCTCTATGTGATACCTTGAATGTGACATGCAAGCAAATGACTAGTCCAAGAAGCTCAACTATAGCGGTAACCTTATAGCAAAAGTACCACACAAGACAACAATAAGAGTTACAATGGAGCTTATAGTTTATCATCATATAGTTATCCGTTAGCTTGATTAATATGGTCACAGTACTCACCCCGAAATCAGCACCATTGATTAGATTGATGAGCCCACGATTTCCTGTTCTTTGAACCAAAGCGACAAACAGACTGGCTGTCACAACCAAGAGCTAAAAAATAAAGAAAATCTTGAACTGTTGGCTTATCTTGGACATGTAATGTGTGAGACGAATGTGTTCCTCGATGTATTGAGAAACTCCAAAGTCTCTTTCCAGGAGCTTGCCATAATTCTGAAAGTGTTTGACTTTGAAGTTGCATACTAAGTTGAACAAAGTGCAGCCTGAGAGGAAGATAATACTTGAGTAACTTCAAGAGATAGTCAAGGCGACCAGAACAGCAACAGATTGCGAGCAGAATAGCACAGTTTTGAGAAGGATATATCATGTCATTACTACAATGGGAATCCCTAAATGCATTTGAAATGTAATGAAACCATTCAAAAGTTTGAACTTTATCCATGTTGAAGATCAAATTAGCAACAGCAGACATGATGGCAAAGAAAATGAGAGTTCAGAATTACTTGTTTGCACTGATAAGGAGCCTTTGTGTTGGTTGACAACATTACATTCACTGGGCATCGTTTCCGAATCAACAAGTTCCAAATACACATGCAGGTAGCAAACACGGTATTCCCTTGGGAAAGCAACAAACCTCCTGCAGGAGGTATGAGCAGTGGGTTAGAAGAAAGAACATTTAGGAGTACATGTTTTGTTCCTGCTTTGAGAATTTCTCAATCCTCCACCCATTTCTGCTGTCCGTAAGCACCTTCTAAATTGACCAAGGAAGGAACATTAAGCTAAGAGAAACAACCAGAAACAGAAAGAGATATCCCCTGGCCATTCCTCGATGATACAAATCATTCAGCTCAGTGTGGTTTGAGTTGGTCATGCCACTGTAGAAAAAAGGCAATTCAGAGCAAATTCAGCATGATCCTTCACAATCGAATGTAAGTTTGATGAAGGGAGTTTCACAAAGCAGGAAAAGAATCATGAAGGATTACCATTTGGAAGCAAACATTGATAATCTGCAGGACCTTCCCCTTGTAAGTATCGAGACTTACATCATGTCCCTTGGCGTTCTGCACCAGTCAAAGGAAATGGGGTTTGATGAATAATATACAGAGAGAGCTTAAAGATAGACCAAACAAAGTAGTAAAATGGAGGGACGAACACCGTGGAATCTCATACTCTAACATCCAGTATCTGATGAGATACTTTTCAACCAGTAGTAAGTAGTGATGAAATTAGGTAAATTGTAATGGCTGCAAGGTTCCAGATTTTATGGGAAATGACTTGCCTTAGAAAATCGATCAATAGGGAAGAACAAATTAAACCCATAATGAAAATCTGATCTGAAACAACAGAAATGTATCAAATTTTCTGGTTGTAGCTTTTAAAGGAATGATCAACGAGGAATCGAAGAGGGATAACATAAAGCAAAGCAGCAACAGCAAAGAGACTGACCTTTACAGTGAAATGGTAAACAGAATCTGTGTAGGTCGTACGATACGCCACAAGTGGATCTCGGGTTGCCATGTCCCAAAGAATTTCGTGTGGTCCCGGCGGCATCAGGTGGCTTTACTACCAGACCCCAAATTAGTACGACCGACAAGATCTCCAGAAACGACGATGAAGATTATGATAATCAGAACCAGGAAACCCTGACGGTCGTCGTCGGCGCCGACCGATAAATCTGATAATAATGTCTGCCCTAGGCCTATCCAGAGCACGTGCGATACTGCCGCCGGTGAAGATGGTGTTTGTGGAAGCCGTTGCTTCGACTTCTTCTCGATTGGACAAGAGGTCATTTCTGTCCCAGCAGTCAGAGATATTAGGGGTAGGGATGGCAATGGGCCAGCCCACCAGGTATTTTGACCAAGATATTGACCCAATGGATTTTTGGGTCAACCCAAAATAGGCCCAAATAAAATCTATACATTTTTGGATCAAGTGTGGGTATAGGTGAAACACTTTTGGACCTCATATTTTGAGCATTACCCATTTGGGCCTCTTTGGGTCCATACTAACACATCTATACATTGAATTAGTTCAAACTTCAAAGCCTTAAACACTTAACATTGCCCCATAGTTCAAGTTCCACTTGCCAAAAGCTCTTAAACAATTACTGCATTAGTTCAAGGCCTAAAACACACCCCATAATTCAAGCTCCACTTGCCAAAAGCTCTTACTCCTCACTGTTATGAGCAAAATCACATAAGCTCCTGTATTTTAATTGGTGTTGCACATCTAATCATAGCAGAATCACAGCAGAATCACAACAGAATCACAACAGAATCACACCATCTCCACCACTGCATACTCATTGTACGTACACCTGCATTTCAATTTCAAAATCCAACGTTAAAGACATGGAAAAGAGAACAACACTAGCTTGAGGAAAAGGAAATCACTAATTGCACCAGAAAAGTGGACGTTAAAGGACCTTTTCTTTCCTTTCCTAATCCTATAGTGTTAGAAGATACTGCTGCTAATTGGAAGTAATTACAATGGATATCTATATCCTTAGTTTCTTCTAATCAATAGCTTATTATGAAGCCAATAATACAATCAGTAACCTTAACATGTAGTAGATAAAGAACTGCCATCCTTCCATAGAAGAAATCTGGGCTTTATAGTATCAGTTAACCATTTAAAAATTCTGCTGAGTTAGTCATGACGACAAGGTCAACTATCAGTATCAGGATAACAGATCAAAAGCATAAGAGCAAGCAAGAGAACGGAAGAGTTTGGTATCTAATGAAAATATGGCTTCTTTGTGCAATAAGCACCAGTAGAGCACGGATTCATTGTCTGTCACAACTCACAACCCCAAAAGAACAATAAGCAATCCGAATTCATTATATCATAGCAGAATCACAGTAGAATCAATGTTGGGAGCAATGATCTTACTAACCCTTTCACAAATCGCATTGAGCTCAGAAATGCAGCTCCTTCACTGAAAAAACAACAGTCAACAATTCAAACCGCCAATTTCATAAGTCAACTGTACATAACTCAATCTGTCAACACCCAGTCAACACATATCTACTCCTGCAAGAGTGAGATTAAAATGGGCTTACACAGAAATTGCAGAAACTTACTGTATGTGGAAGTATCAATTTGCTCTGGAAGTTCTTTTATGTCGACCTCAAACCTCTCCTGAACCAAGCAAATGAGTAAACCGAATAGGGTAAGCTGAAAATGGAAGTAAGCAAGAACAATCAGTAACAATAATCTTAAACATGGATGCTTAAACAAGCAGAATCAACAAACATGAATGGTTAAATCTACAAAGCTTACAAAATTACAAAGATGGAAAACTGAGAACTCCATATCTATAAGATAACCCAGAACTCAAATCAAAAGTTCAAAACCCAGAACTCAATCAAAAGTTCAAAATCCAACAGTAGTACAAAAATTACAACCCAATTCAACATGAACTGATCAAATCAACCCATACATTGCTAACCCTAGTTTCAAAACCAAGTACGAAGAACTCAGTTCAGAATCAAACTCATCAGAAAGAGAAGATAATAAGCAAATTACCATTATGATGATGATGCTGGTGGCTGTGGAGGAGAGTCCGCTTGAGTGAAAGAAGCGGTGGAGGAGTAGCAACAACGAGCGGAATCGACAACGAGCAAACGAGGAACGAGCTGCAAGCCGTCAATTCTATCTTGCCCAGTTGCCCGTCGCGATGGAGGAGAGTCCGCTTGAGTGAAAGAAGCGGTGGAGGAGTAGCAACAACGAGCAAACGAGGAACAGCTGCAATCCCGTTTCCTCGTATCATCAATTTTCTGCAATCCCGTTTCCTCGTATCACCAATTTTCTGCAATCCCGTTGCCGACAATTCTATCTTGCCCGTCGTTCTTCCTTTGAATTTCAATGAGCTGATAGAGTTGATTTAGATTTTAGGTTTAGTCTTATTTGGGTCTGCAAAGATCCAATAGAAATTAATGTTAATATTACATGGGTCTAAAATGGACCCAAATGAAATAAATGGATTTGGGTCTGACCCACTCACAAAAATACCCATACCTAACTTGGTCCATTTCACTTAAAATGGGTCAAGTATCCAAAAATACTAACCCAATTGCCATCCCTAATTTAGGGGTGGGAAGCCCGGCCCGTTTGACCGGGCTTTGACCGACCCGACCCGGTCAAACCAGACTTCGGGCCGCCCGAAAACCCGGACACTTTCTCATTGGGCCGGCCCGGGCACACTAATAGCTGTCTAACCGGGCTTCGGGCTTTTCGGGTTTAGCCCGGTTAAAGCCCGGCCCGAACACTGACCCGACCCGAATTCAGAAAGATTTTTTATTTATTTTGAAAACATTAAATTACTATAACGATGATGCTTGTTGCGTTTATTAATTCATGGACCTGCTACTGTTTTTAAAACACAGCAGATGGGCTTGTATTATTAAATAAATCTGGGCCTATAATTCTAATTAATACAACCCAACCCACAACAAAACCCTAATCTTCTCATCTTATCTTCATTCTTCTTCATGCTTGCCGTGCCGACTGCCGCCTCTTATTGTTTAACCAAATCTTCACTTTCAACTTTTTTCTTCTTCTTCTTTTCACTAGCTAACATATGGATTGTTAAATCTCGAGCTACACAGACAGAAGAAATAGACTGTTAAAAACTTCAAAGTTTAAAACCCTACTACAGCTCAATCGGTGGTAGCTACCGGCGGTTCAACGGTAGTGAACAGAAGATACAGAGAGAAGAACCGAAAACTAAAGAGCAAGTTGCATGTATTCATCGCCAAACCCATCAACTTCAGCCTGATAGCTCATCGGATCTGGATCCTTCTCCTTCTTCTTTTTCTTCTTTCCTTTGTTGCTACTAATTTGACAGAGGGTTTGTTTGGATGAAGAGAAACAGGATTAGATATAGTTGATGAAGAGTAAAACAGAAAGGAAGGTGGAAGAAAGGAGTGCTCAGAGAAAGAGGGAAAGGAAAGTGGAAGAAAGAAGGGGTGTTGGAGAAAGGAAAGGGGAAAAGTGCTCAGAGATAATGGGGTTTGAACAGTTTCGGGTTAAAATCCGGGTACCCAGGCCCGGCCCGAACCCGCGTTGACTGGGCTCCGGGCTACCCGGTCACTACCCTCGGGCCGGGCCTGGGCTGAATAAATGGTATTCGGCGGTCCGAAAGCCCGGTTGACCGGTCCGGGCTTAGCCCGGCCCGGCCCGATTCCCAGCCCTAAGAGATATTGAGCCGGCGGGCTAGTTTAATTAATTAGAAGTTTCGTAGCGAGTTATTATTAAGGATAAATGGGAGGCATAATTGTTGCTTTAATTAACTTTGACCCGTTAGTTGACTGTTTGATGTTCACTTGCATTTGTTAATGTCGACGGGAGAACAATATTCAACGTTGGGATTTATGTTCTACATACGTGGAGCATGTAGGGATGTTAACTTCCAAACGGAATGTAGATTACTACGAAAAATGGGCCTTTTTTGGGATGTGAAAGGTCATACTCAAAACAACTTAAATATGCTTCGCTCGACATTTTCAACCTCAGGTCGGGTACCTCCAGTCAAGACTCAAGAGACGAGCAGTCGGGTGAATGTAAAGATGTTAAAGACATTTAACATATTTTTGAAGGAATGTGCATAGAATCAAAATCAAGGAATTCTATCTCGCCAAAATACGTTGGAACCTTCTACAGGGTATATCATAAGAAACAAAGACCATTCAAACATTTGACCATTCAGAGGCTAGAGCTTTCACTAATCAATTCAAAATACAAATTAGCAACATAAGAAATGATGGCCATAGAGGAAATAAAGAATTGAGAATTACTCCTAATCACAAGTGGGTCATTGAGCTGATGTTGCAGGTAGTAGTAGCCGAGCTCCCAAGAGGTAAAAGAAATCTTGAACTATATTAAAACAATGAAGCTGTCAAAATCATCAAAATTCTAATGTGTGTGCAAAGAAGCTATCAAAAGTTTTTGTGAATCATGCAGATCTTTAAATTTATGTTATTTGCACTACAATTTGTCGATGGAAGCTTCATCTAATTATTACTCACATACTCCTCTCCAGAATGATTCATGTTCAGCGGCTAGCCGAAGATACAACTCAGAGACACAAAGGTTCTTTTTTATTTCATTTTCATCAAAGTTAGTTCTATTTTATTGCCACTGTCCTGTTTCTTTTTTATTAGACTATGATACATTTCTTCCCAAATTAGAATTGCAACTTATCCAATAATTATCTTCCTATAATAATTATTTACTATAATATAATCATTAAAATATGTGAAATAATTTAATGAATAACACATATCTCAACACTCCCCAAGTCTAGGATTGAATATAAGAATTAAGGAGCTATTTGTGCTCTGTACTTTTTGAAATCTAGTTAGGTATAATACATCTTCTAATATAGGAGATTGGGTACAAATTTGGATGAAGAATTCTCTAATTAGCTCATTTGTAGGAACTAATGAAGCTAATAGTTAGGCTATGCATAACTAACAAGCTAACTATTGAATTAGTAATTCTTCGAATCAATAGCTGACTAGATATTATTATTTTTAGCCAATATGGTACCAAGCTAGCTGCTCTAACACAGCCGTTGTTGCCACTCTTTCCATACTTCTAAATGTCTTCTCTTCCTCTTAACAAAAGATGAATTTTAAAGTTAAACTACATGCATCTATTGGAGTTGTCATCAACCTAAAACCATCTTATTCTATGAATCATTATGAAATCCATAGAATTAAGGGTGCCAATTTGTCCAAGAGTTTTTGTAACACCCATCCCGAACCAACCAGATTGAACCCATGGTTGAACAGAGTATGAATGTTATTAAAAACTAAAATAAAGAAAAACAATATAAAAGACAACATCATAAGTGAATAATCTAAAAGGGAGACCCCCAATATTCAAAACATAATCAATCCGACAATTACAATCCAAAATCCCAATATAAAGTATAAAACATCCCCAAATGAAAAGTAAAGTCAACTGAATAAAAGGAAAGTAACCTCCTGTCCAAGCCGCCAATGGTCTATCTCATGCTTTCGACAACCACTTCAACTCGAACAACTGCTACTCCAACTCAAACCACCACCTAGCCACTGGGCCCAATTGGGGAAAGGGAATCAGTTTCCTATTAAAACTAAGTGAACCCACTGGGCCCAACTATACGTTGAACTAAACCACAAGGAGTTGTCCCAACACTCCAAAAACATCACCATCAATGAGACTTATTCCTACGTCTAGCCAATTGTTAACCCTAGAGCAATCTAGCTAATCACATAAGTGCAATTCTCTAATCAAAATCATAATTAATAACATCATCATAATTGCATTCCAAAAGAATCAATTTCACCATTCAACACGTCATCACAAAAGACACCAAATATCAATCACAACATAATCACAACACAAACATATCTAGATGTGTTATTAGGCGCCAAAGAGTTATCCCGTACCACCCCTGCCGGCTCACAGACGCACCCTTAACCACAAAAGGGGGGTCCATAGATGCATCCTCAACTGCATAAGAGGATCCAGCGCCCAACCTCACAATCCTCCCCTCAGGGAGCGCATAGCACCTCAGTGCATTTAGGGGGAAGTACATGCTCTTTCCGGTTCTAGCATTTCACATTCATCACCAACAATCACTTATCTCAACTCACAATTCACAATTCACCATTCAATCACAATTCCCAATTCATGACCACATTCAATTCCATACATCCATCATCAATTCCCACGATCACAAACACAACATTAAAGAGTAACTAGTTAGCCTCGCTGGCCATCCCACCTGCAGAAACAAGAGATAAGGGGTAGCCATGTCGCGAGGTCTAGAGCCACCATCCTGTCCGTCCTTCTTAGGATGATCCCTCCTATAAGCATAACTGACAGGTACAGAGTTCCATAAACATGTTCATAACCCATTTCATCCTATGACTCCGTTCTGTCTACAACCTATTAGCATTATAAACTTGTCATCATATCATAACAAACATCAATTCACCACAAACAACCACATAACAATCACGGAACAGTTTCCCCAATTTTACTCTCCAATTTCATGCAAAACCATTACCCATCATTTCCTATTGACGCTAAGCCATCACCTGGAATAGAAGACTAGACTCTCAAATCTTCCAATTCCTTGGTAGAAAGCAATTCCCCTTCTCCAAAACGTAGCTCTTCCCCTCCTGATCATACACACACAACAACTTTAAACCTCGAATTGAGAATTGCAATTTCTTCTCCTTATTGCCAGAAACCCTCAGGAAGAAACGACGACTTAATTAGAGCACCATATCTCCCGTAATCAAGGTTTGAAGATGTATCACTCTTGGTTCGTCAATGGATATTTTTTGATGAATAAGTAAGTTTCATATCATCAAAATCTGTGAAGAGCTGTACAAAGTCGATAACTAGAAACAAAGAAAAGCCCTAGCATGATTCAAATTCGGTTCCCCATCATCCTTCTAGGAAGGTATCCAGTTTCCCTCATTATGAAAAAGCCAGCCGAACAAACCTCTACAAAGACGAAAAGCTAAAAAATGCTAATAAGCTTTCTTTCATCTACAACGCCTTTGACCAAAATCCGTATATCCTCTTCTATGGACCTCATCATCTCATCAATCTCAACTACCTTACTACTATCTCCACTGTACATCCTAGCGCAACGCTCTCACCACACCGAGCTCGAGATGGTGCTCCAGACTAGTCTCCTTGCGCTATGCTCAGCTTTGTTTCCTGCAAAAAGTTTGGTAACTAGCTGCTGAATGGAATAAAATCTAGGCTACCTAAGCGCACGATTCCTGGGAAAAACTTCTCAAGTAGTTTCCTAGAATAAGTGAACTCCTAGTAGACATGTTTTCTGCTGTCTACTCCACTAGGGTAGAGCACACATGAGAGGTCAACAGGAAGCCCCCATTTGGCAATATCAACCCTTCAAGTAACCCTGCCAGTCATCAGAAGTCAAGCAATCAAACTGTTTTGAGGGATAATTATTCCCCCCATTTAAGCTCATACCAGATGACCTCAACAAGTTTTGGACGAATGGTATCCCACACACAGACAGAGAGAGAGAAAAGTTGGAGAAACCTATCAAAACCCATATTTTTATACTCCGGGGAAGAAACATGGCGTGTATCATGAAGATACACGATGTGTATCAAGGATACACGATCATGTCCTTTTAAAAGCTTCTCTCGACAAGAAGTGGTTGGAAATAGTACACGGTCGTGTATCATATATATACAGTGTGTTTCTTCATGATACACGACGTGTATATCAAGTACAGGACCATGTACTTTCCACTGCACACCAAGAGTGTTACAACCAAAACTCGGTCCGCATTTAATGTCCCGAACTTAGATGGGAAGTTAGTGACATTGTTTCTAATGCACCGATCACCCGAACTCGAGTCTCAAACCAATTGGTCGGGCGAGGATGTTACAACCCCACAACTTCAAGGATTTCGTCCCCGAAATCAACATTTAACACACTTTTCTAAAAAACCCCAGCAATTACAACAATTTTGTTTTGCAACATTACCCTCTAACTCAATCCCAACATCAATCCAACTCAACTCCCTTCTCCAACTATCCAAGTAACCCCCGTTCTTTCACACTATCACCCACCATTCTAAACCCAAATCATACACACAACCCATACTTCACAACCAACAGAACCAAAACCAAACAACCAAACCTCCCAAGCAATTTAAGAAAGATAAAGTAAGCACACTGAAGCGAAGGCCTCAACCAACTCCACGTATCGCTTCCTAATGTTCTCCTTAGTTTCCTAAGTAGTTGTTTGGCTTTCTTAGTTCCTCCAAACTACTTTAAGCATAAAAATTTGCTTACTCATTGGAACCCGAATCTGGCTATCTACGATCGCCACCGGTCTCTCCTAATAATTCAAATCCTATTCGATTACCACCTCTTCTGGCCGTATCACGTGTGAAGGATCCACATGATACCTTCCATCATGCTAACATGAACGCATTGTGTATAATTTCTAGCTCTCTTGGCAACCAGACTAGCCTTAGCCAACACTTCATAAGGACCGATGTATAGCGGCGCCAACTTCCCTTTCCTACCAAACCGTATCAACCCTTTCCAAGGTGATACCTTCAAGAACACTTTCTCACCCACCTCAAAACTTAGCTACCTATCACGCCCGTCCGCATACATCTTATGTCGATCTTGTGCGGCTCTCAACTTCTCCTTAATCACTTTAACTCGTTCAGCTGACTCTTGAACAATCTGAGGTTCGGTCAGCACTCGAGCACCCTCCTCATCCTAACAAAGAGGAGTTCTGCACTTCCTCCCACACAAAGCTTAAAATAGGACAAACTTCAAGCTACTATGGCATGAGTCATTGTAAGCAAACTCAACCAAGAGCAACAATTCGGTCCATAGAGTTTGGAACTCCATTACACAAGTTCTCAACAACTCGTCCAAGGTACGAATCTTCCTCTTCGACTGACCATCCGTTTAAGGGTGATAGGTCGTAGAGAACTTAAGCTTCGTCCCCAAGACATCATGTAGTCCTTCCCAGAAATAAGTGGTAAAACTTGGATCTCGGTCTAACATGATGGATTGAGGGACTCCATGCAACCTTACCACCTTATTGATGCTTATCCAACTCCTCCACACTTGTTTTCAATCGAGTCGGTATAAAGTGAGCCACTTTAGTCACTCGGTCAACTATGACCCTAACTGCATCCCGCCCCTCTCTTGTTGGCGGAAAACTCGACACAAAGTTCATGGTGATATCTGCGAACTTCCACTCTGGAATAGGTCGAGATTTCATTAATCCATCTGGAGCTCTGTGTTCATCTTTCATCTTCTGAAAAATTAGATAAGTTGCCACTGCCCGAGATACATTTCTCTCCATACCCGACCACCAAAAACTCACTTTCCAGTCATTATACATCTTGGTAGTCCTAGGATGCATAGCGTAAATTGAAGCATGGGCTTATTCAAGGATCTCCTTCCTCAATTCCTCCACTTTCGACACATACACATGAGCTCTACACCTTAACAACCCACCAACCACTTCAAACCCATTGTCCAAACCTTCCTCAGCTTCCTTCTAGACATCAATAAGCTTAGCATCCTTAAGCCGCTCTTCATTAATTCTATCGTTCAACAAGGGACGGATACTAAACTTAGTAAGCAATCCACCCACAACCTCTGCCTGCATCTCAACTCTCAAAGCCCTCAAATCAACCAACTCCTTTCGACTGAGAGCATCGGCTACAACATTGGATTTACCGGGATGGTAGTCGATAGTGCAGTCGTAGTCCTTCAGAACCTCTACCCAACACCTCTGTTTAGTTCTACTTTTGATCCATTAGGTGCTTAAGACTTTTGTGATCAATCATAATCTTAAATGTCTCACCATACAGATAGTGTCTCCACAAAGGCGAACAATACTGCAGCTAGCTCCAGATGAGGAGTCGGATAGTTCACCTCATGCACTCTAAATTGATGAGAGGCATAAGAGACTACCTTCCCATTTTGCATAAGCACGTAACCCAACCCTTGCAAATAAGCATCACTAAACACAACATACTCTCCTCCTTAACTGGCAAGGTCAACATCGTAGCAGAAGTCAACCTCTTCTTCAACTCATCAAAAATCTTTTGACAAGCTTCATACCACACATATTTTGAATCCTTCCTTACCAAATTGGTAAGATGAGCGGCTATGGTGGAGAAGCCTTCCACAAACATTCGGTAGTAACCTGCCAAACCCAAGATGCTTCTTAACTGCGACACATCCTTGGGTGGAGACCAGTTAACTACGGCCTCGGTCTTTTTGGGTTAACTTATAAACCTCTCTTAGAAACCATATGAACCAAGAACAACAGTTTCTCCAACCAAAAGGCACACTTAGATAATTTTGTGAAAAGTTGTTGCTCCCTCAACTTCCGAAAGATGATTCTCAGATTTTCTTCATGCTCCTCCTCACTCTTCTAGTATACGAGGATAACATCAATGAATACTATGACGAACTTGTCCAAGTACTCATGGAATTTTTTTTATGAGAGCCATGAATGCAGTAGGAGCATTTGTAAGACCGAATTGCATTACTAGAAACTCTTAATGTCCATACCTAGTCTTAAAAGCAATCATTGGTACTGATCCTTCCTCCACCTTCAACTGATGATACCCATAACTTAGATCAATATCTGAGAACACTGTTGTTCCATACAATTGATCAAAGAAGTAATCTATCCTTGGGAGAGGATAATGATTTTTGATCGTTGCTTTGTTCAGTCGTCGGTAGTCAATGCACATCCTCATTGACCCGTCCTTCTTCTTCACAAAAAAGACTGGTGCTACCCATGGTGAAACACTTGGACAGATGAACCCTTTATCAAAGAGTTCTTGCAACTACTCCTTCAACTCCTTCAACTCAGCTGGTGCCATCCGGTAGGCTAGGATAGAGATGACAGTTCCAGGAACCAACTCGATATTGAACCCACTTCTGGCTCTATTGGTGCTCCTAACAACTCCTCAAACACATCAAAAAATTCCCAAGCTACTAGCACCTTTCTCCAACTCCTCTCCTTACTCTACTGTCACTTGACTAGGATTGCCTCACACCTACCTAGAACGAAAGTGAAAGCCAGCATTGCTGAAATTATCTCTATAGGCGCCGACTCTCTCTTCTAGACACCCTTGAACACCACTTTCCCAACACAAGATGGAGATCATAACGGTGATTACATCATTCACATTCTCTACCACGCCCTTGGTAAGAGCATACAATCTTCCTTGCTCTTCTCCAACTCCAACATGCATAACATTAGATCCAATACCTCTACTAGCACTTGTAGCTCCACGACCATAACTAGTTCCTCCCTTGCCTCCACAATTCCCAAATGCAGCTCTGGATCCCTGCCCATAAACTGAATTGGTGTTGCCCCTCTCTATTTGGGAATTCCCAAATCTTATGGATCTTTTGTGATATGAACTACTGATGACACTCGATTTGACGTGATTATCAGCCTCATTTAAGCGACATTTCTTTGCTTAAGACATGGTTCTTAGGGTAGAATAACGAATATTCAATCGATTGCCCTATCTCGTGCCATTTGTGTTACCTTGGCCCGTTTCGGGTCTATTTGATGGTTTTCTAGTATTTTTATGTTAGCACAGGTTTTTGCCGTCAAATAAAGTAGCCAAGGACGTGTCTAAGGCATTGGAACATCGAGGAACTGAACCAGAATCGATCAAAGGAGCCAATCAAGTTCAAGAAAATTCCTGCCCGGATTACAAAGGAATTTTCGCCGAAAATAACCTTGTATTTTTGGCGAAAATATCATCACAAATCCACTGATGCTCAGCCAAGGAAGTTTTCGGCAAAAACCCAAAGTTTTCGCCGAGAACCATCAGTCCAAAAATCACAGGAGAGAAGCAGCCGGACACCAGCCATTTATGAAGGAATTTTCACCGAAAATTCCTTAAGATTTTCGGCGAAAATATCAGGCAAATCTGGAGCACTTAGGTTTAAGTATAAATACTTAACCCGACGGCCCAATAAGAATGGATCTCATTCAGCACATCATAATTACGTTTTCCAAGAATTCTCTGGAGTTCTAGAGCGAAGAGTTAGAGTTCGAAGAGCCGGAAAGAGATCGTGACGCCATCCCTTTCATCTCGGAGAACCGGAGTTAGGAGTGTAGTTTACCGAAGATCGAAGTCTGTCAGAGTCGTCTAAATTAGGTTTTTCAGATTCTTTTCTGTTCTTCCTCTGGATGATGAACTCTTTCTTTGTCTTAGATTCTTTTGTGATAAACACGAGTAGCTAAACTCGTTAGAGCTTAGACTAGATGAACCCTAAGTGACCCAGGGCTTTAAAGCGGTCACGGATCGGCGGTGATTAGATTCGAAATTCAATCAGTTCTCTTTCATGTTTGATTTGTTCTTCATTGTTCATGTTTCTTGTCTGGATTGATCACCTAGATTAGATTCTTGTTAAGCTAAGGATAGAAGCGAACACTCGCCTTACTTTAGAACATCGAATTGAACAATTAACCTTATAATTGGAGCGTGCCTTTTGTAGGAACCAGTTAGGGTTAATCCACTGCAAGAGTAACTCATTAATCATTAGTAATTGCACCAGTTAATTAAGTCGTTGCGAGAGGCGACCGTACCCGGGCGGCTAGTTAATCTTGGTAGTTAGAACGGATAGAGCGAACGTTCACCGGTCTTAAACCTAAGAGTAAGGAGTTATGGTGGTGTCTTAGTAATTGATTGAATGAGAATCGAAATCCACTGATCTGTTGATTGCCAATGCTCTGGGGAACGAAGGGGGATTCAAAGTCTAAGTTCGTTTGTCATCTCTGTTTTCAAACCCTACTTTCCAATCTGCTTTAGTTTAATTTGTTTTAATTTCTCTGCATTTCTTAGAATTAGAAGTCGTGGAACTCACACCACGCACAACTTGTTTGCATTCGAGTATTTTGCCAGTTTTGAAGTAGTCAATCTTAGAAGACCCCTGGAATATGATCTGCTTAGCTCTTTTTAGCTTTGTAGTATTTGATCACTGTTCTGCAGCTCATCAAATTGGCGCCGTTGCCAGGGACTTCTTTTGATTGTTCGAAAGAAGAACTGGCAATTTATTCTTCTACTTTCCATTTTTCATTTTTCCACCCACTTTGATTTTACGCCGGTATGTTTGCTTTTGTTGCTTGTAGGTTGTTCTACAGGTTTATGAACCGCTCGATCGCTCATTCTCAGTTTAAGCCGGGTAATTCTACTCCGCCAAAGAAACCGCGAGCTCAGAAGCAAGTCATAGTCATTCCGCCTACACCACCTATCCCTAATAAGATTGAGGAGTTGAAGGAGAACTCCTCATCTTCATCCGTTTCATCCACTACTTCAGATTCACCACCACTTTCTCCTCCCGTACTAGCTGCTCAACGCACTATGGCGGATTACTGTAGACCAATTGCGACTAACTTTCGAGCTAGCGTCGTAGTGCCGCACAACGATGACGACCCTGACTATGAGATCACAATTTCCTTCCTGACCATGGTCTCTAAGAATCTTTGTTTCGAGGGGAAGCCGCAAGAAAACCCCCGCACACATTTGGCGTACTTCCTAGACATGTGCGAGACGTTTAAGAGCGGGAATCTCGGTAAGAACAATCTTTGCTTGCGAGTATTCCCATTCTCTCTTAAAGGCAACGCCAAGGTATGGCTCGGCTCGAAACCACCTGGCTACTACACTGACTGGGATAATCTAGCTCATGACTTCATAGAGGAATACTATCCCCCTTCAAGAATGACATTCTACAAGGATAACATCGCTAGTTTCTCTCAGAAGGAAGGAGTAAGCTTATACGATGCTTGGAACGAATTCCAAGAGCTTCTCTCTGAATGCCCTCGTCATGGATTCAACCAGAGTCAGCTAGCCGAAATCTTTACTCAAGGTATGAATGAGGAAACGGCTGGATGGGTCAACATTTTAGCTAAGGGCAACTGCACAGCACTTGAACCAGAAGCTGCTCTACTTCACTTTGCAGACTGCGCATCTAAGTCCAGAAATAGGGAGAGACAGTTGGGAGCAGTTAAGAGCCAACCGAGCTGTGAAGAGCAGATCAAGATCGAAGTGCAGAAACACATGGAAGAGATCTTCGGAACATCTAATAACTGGTCTAAAGAGGAAGTTAATTTCATTGATCAAGGCTTCACCAAGGATCAAAGAGGCTACCCCGACTACCATCAGTTCAGAACACCTCCTCAACAACAGGGAAGCTTCCTTGAGCGTTCTCCTCACAACTTTGGGCCCTACCAGAGTCAGAATCAATGCTGGAACAATAGTTATCAAGATCCTCCCAGATTCACCAGTGCACAACATCCTCAGAATTTTACGTCTGAAGACATGTGGGAGAGGAAACTAGCCCAAAGTTTGATCTGATTGCAGCACGGCTTAAGGAACACGAAGAACAGTTTAAAGCCCAAGAAGCTTTTAACCAAGGACAGATAGCACAAGGACAGAGAATAGAGAGCATGATAAATAAAGTTGCTAGCTTGTTAGCCGACCTTCCTCTCTTCAATCAGGCGCCGTCTCAAAACAACTCCTCCATGAAGAACGAGCAAGCTAAAGTCATCACAACCAGGAGCAGTGAGCAGGACATCCTGGAGAAGGAGAAGGGAGCACTATCCGTTCTCTCTACGGGAGAGTGTTCAACTATCGTCTCTCAATCACCACCCATACCTATCCAAGCTAAGTGCTCAGACCCTGGTCCTTTTACATTACCTTTAATCATTAATGGCATTGCAATTGAGCGTAGTTTGGTTGATCTAGGTGCGTCTATAAATGTCATGCCTATGTGTTTATATAAGAAACTGAACCTAGGTGAATTGCAACCTGCTAGCATGCATGTAGTGTTCGCTGACAGAACTCTAAAAGAATCTAGAGGACTAATCAAGGATGTAATCACTTGTTGTGGCCCTTTCCGATTTTTCGCTGATTATGTAGTAATGGATACTCAAGAGACATATTCTACCCTTCTCTTAGGCCGCCATTTATGGCGACAGCCGGCATTAACATTAATGTTCCAAATGGTTCGTTAACATTAAGGGTTGGAAGGATACTGCAACATTCCGTCTCAAGGATAACATGAAATACATTCCTAAGGGAGAATCACATTGTTTATCCGTAGAAACTGTGGAGTTGGCCTCGGTCAACTTCATTACTGACATCTCTTCTAGTGTTTCTAGATCAGTTGTTGCTGCAGGTATTGAACAGGTTATTAAAAAGAAGCCAGAAACTTCGGTTCAGAAGTTGCCCAAGAAGAAGAAGGAACTGCAAGCCTCTTCTAAGCCACTGAGCACAAAACCTAACAGACCTCGGGGAAAGAACAAGAAGACGAAGACCCAAATGGTCTGGAGACCAAAAGTTCCGCGTTTTCCTCCGAGCCAGCTGCACCATCAAATCGTTCCGAGAAACCGGCGCCGGAACAAGTATGGAGGGAGAAGCCGAAAGCATCTCCTAAGGAAGTACTGACGATCACCGATCCTAGTGATACCAAGCCGGAAATAAAAGAAAAGAAGAAGCCGACAGTCCTCATTCCTTCCATCGTAACACTCAAGAAGGATGACCTCTCCAGAGAGCTATTCGGACCCTTAAAGATCATTGATCGTCTTCCCGATGGACGTACCAAGCTTTTGAATGCGAACGGGAAGAGATTCACGCTTACCGGAGAAGTCCCGAAGCTGTATTTCATGAACTCCGACGCGAGCGTTAAGGAGAATCTGAGTTGGGATGTCTCCTAATACCGTCCAGGTATCGTCCAGCTCAAGGACGTTAATAAAAGAGCGCTTTGTGGGAGGCAACCCACGGCTGGAGTCCGTTTTTAATTTTTGTCGAACTTAGTGTTTTAGAGTCAGTTCGGGGGAGCCAAAAGTGTCAGTTTGTTTGATTTATTATTTTTCGTGTAGAATCTGTGTGTCATAGAGTCAGTCGCAAGTTGATTGAGGTCGTTCCGATTTTTGTGGATTTAACTGTGATTTTCTGAAGTTGGCCGGATTTGCGAAAATATTTTCACCCGAGTAGTTCAAAATTTTCGGCGAAATCACCATTGTTTTCGGCGAAATTGCCTTTTGAATTTTCGAACCCGGTCTCCTGTTTCATATTTTCAGTTCGAAAAGTTGAGTGTTTTCGGCGAAAAAATATATTTGAAAACCGGCAGTGATTTTAACTCTTATTTTTGGCGAAAACATATAGGAATTTTCGGCGAAAATATCTTTGAAAACCAGCAGTGCATTTGAACGTAAATTTTCGGCGAAAACCCCCTATTCTTTTTGCCAAAAATCTCTTTGAAAATCGGCAAAAAATCCCACTTAAAAAATCCGGTCTTATCCTCTCTCTTCCCTTACTTCATTTTCGACCCACAAACGAAAACCTCCCCCTCTGTTTTCGAAACCCGACCGCCACCCTTTTTAAACCGCCGCCGCCGCCATTTGCCGCCGCCGCCACCATCACCGACCGCCTCTGCTCAACTCCCCTCTTCCTTCCGATCATTTCGAGCCCTAGAACAGCCGAATCGGAGCTCTACAGCTCCAGTTCACCGAAACCCTCATTTTCAGAGTTTTTCACCGATTCCTCCCAAACCGTTCGTTTTAGCACCCATGGCTTCAAGGTAAGTTGTAGAACTTTTCAATACGAATCATTTGACATATGGATTGCTGAATTTCGTCGGGGTTGACTTTCGGTTGACTTTTCGGTTTGCCTCGATTTGTGTGCCGATTGATTTCGTGTGAACTAGGTTAGCTGAACTTGTAGAACTGTTCTAGCATGCTTAGGGAGTTCCGTCCTTAATTTCCATATCATTTGATCATGTGTTGCTTGCATAGGATTGATTCTTTGTGATGTTGACTTTTGTGAGAAATGTCGGTTTTACTTTGAATTGTTGTGATCATTTGGCCGCCTGATGTGCTCATTCTCGTTCATATTATTGTATTTGCCATCTGAGATCATATTATGCCGTCAATTTCCACGTTGTGATAATCTTGCCATGATTAGGGTTCATTATGCTATAGTGTTGACTTCCTGAATGTCGGTTTGACTTTCTGAACTCTGATTGTGCTAATCCATTCTGGCTGTTCCTAAATATGTATTTTACTGTCCATGATTACCGGTTACTCTGCTTTGCTTACCCCCACTCGGTTTTCCTCATTTCTTTGTGAAATTGAGTTTTTCTACTAAGTGTGGGGTAGGGTTTTAGTTTAACTAATCTGGTTTCATTCTGGTTTTAGGAACACCACTTATGAGCGCAGGACTAAGGCGCGACTTGATGGCGCCTCGAGCTCAGGAGCTGCCACTCCCGTCACACCCGCCGTTCTGGGGCCTCCACCCGGACTACCTCGCCGGGCTGGATACCATCGCACTATCGCCCGTCTACCTGACTTCTACTTCGAGTGCTTCCAGAAGATCGAGCACATTCGGGGAGCTGACGTGCGTCCTCTCTCCATGGAGTCCCTCTTCGAGCACGACGAGGACTACCACCGGAATGTGCATGACGCCCTAGCACCGGCCGGTCTCCTAGAGCTGACCACCATAGCTGCCGATTTCCCAGACATTGCTCTCCAGGAGTTCTGGGCGACCTTTGATCTGGATGAGCACAAGAGGAAGCAGCGCCAGAAGGTTGTGACCTTCTATCTTGGTGGGGTGTACAGGCAGCTCACCTACGATGAGTTTGCTGCTCATCTTGGCATTCCCTACGAGCATTATCACAACCATCACCTAGGCTGGGGTGACGATGATGACGACGAGGAGTACCACGCCCTCTGGAGCCGTATGACTGGAGTGCCTGGTGATCGCCTCACGGGCCATGACTCAGTTAAGTCCCTCTCTCACCCTCTCTTTAAATTTATTCATGTGGTTTGGCGTAGATCGCTTTTATATGTTCCAGATAAGGATAGCCACCATATCCTCAAGGAGGAGCTTATGCTTCTTCGAGCCATCCGAGAGAGCTACCCTCTCCACCCCGGCTGGGTGCTGGCACGCATCTTCCGCCAGAAGACCAGGAGGTGGACGCCACCTCGTAGACTCCTAGGGGGTAACTTCATAGGTCAGCTCATCCTCTCCTTCGGCATCAGCCATGAATATGGCCCGAACATTCCACGACGCCAAGTTAGGACCGTTGGAGGAGACTTAGCGGTTGAGTACGACTTAGAACTCGACCTCAGTCCCCATGTAGCAGCACATCCTCCACTCCAGCCTGTGGTCGAGTCGGAGGAAGAAGATGATGCTGAGTAGCAGCAGCCCCAGCCGCCGCCAGAATTCCAAGACTATATACCCTCGCCACATCACGGGCAGGGTATGCTCCCCAGTCGCCGCCGCACATTCCCGATCCATACCAGGCGCCTCACCATCAGCACCGACCGTACCCCGCAGATATTGGTGAGTTGTATGAGCGACTGCAGGAGTGGCGCATCACTGACAACGCCACTCAAGAGGCGAGATGGACTATTATGCAGCAGCATATGCGCCGCACCAACAGGCGGTATGAGGCACAGCTGGTGTGGCAACGTCAGCTCGGCGAGCACCTCCACTTTCCACCTCCCGGCTCACCTGACCAGCAGTGATCGGGTTGTATTCCTTTTCTGGTCCTTTCTTTTTATTTATTCTTTTCGGATTTCGATCCAACTTTTTTCTGTGTGGATCCGGGACACTTGTCCCGGTTTCCTTTTTATGTTTCATTTGTTTTTGTTTTGTAGGCAGTTGGGAGATTCCCTTTGCTTCGCTTGGGTAGATTCCCTCCGCTCCGAGGACCCGTGCTCATCCCCTACACCAATCATCTCGGTCCAGGTTCTTCTACTTCACTCTGAACTCTAATTTCAGTACTGTGAGGACACAGTCCGATTTAAGTGTGGGGTAGGATGCTAGAGAACCTTGCATGAACTTGATTGCCCTTGATTGTGTTTTCTGTGTGCCTCGTGATTCCATTCCAGTCTCTCTAGCATTGGAATGGCTCAGTTCTTGATTTTTGATGTTAAGTTGCTGTTCAACCCTTCATAATGATGCTTAGACTGCTTAACCTAGAACTTGAGAACCAACTTGTATACTTTGATGCTAAATTGCCTGGTGAGAACATAATTTATAAAATCACACTTGTAGTTTGTAGCCTTGATTGCATGAAAATGACCGAATCCGACTAGCAAACCAACTGTGAGCTTTTGATCCATTGCACGTAACTTGCAATTTAAATTCTTTATGAGTGATTTTCTGTTTACTTGAATGAGTTAGAATTTGCATGAGACCTACTCGAGACCACACGATGACACGAGTTCTAGAAGGATAGGGGCACCTAGATTCAGCTACTAAGCCAGATAGCCTACCAAACGATAAATCCACTAGGTTTAGACCCTTGAGCTTGGCCTGTTCTTTCGGTTCGATAATACATTACAGCCATTTCCCATTTCTTTCATTCCCCGTTGATCCCCTGTGGTTGTAGTTCTAGATTGACCTACCGGAAGTCAGTTTGTGGTAACCTGCCTATAGCCATTAAACAGGTGGTCTTAGCTAATATGTCCAGACGTGTAAATCCCTCTAGCAATTAAAAGAAAAATCGGCACAAAAGAAAAAAAAGTAAAGTAAGAAAAGAAAGAAAATTTCGAAAAAAAAGAAAAGTGAAAAGAAAAGAAAAAATCAGAAAAATTTCAAAGTTTTAGTTCAATAAAACGTTCTTCTCCCTACAAATGGAAGAACGAAGTCAAAAGAAAAGTTCAAAAGAAAGAAAAGAAGAAAAAAATCATGTAAAGAAAAAGAATAAGTGCTAGGTTGCTTGAGGGTATCATAGGACGAGCGTTCATCATTCCACCCGTGTTTGGTTAGACGGTAGGAAGCCATAGATTAGATTCGAGGGAAGTTAGTCGAAAGCTACACCGCACCAAGCCATCATCATACATTCCCATCATCCATCGCATCATAAACCCAAGTAGTGTAGATTTCATTACGGTCCTAGCAGGGAAGTCCTTCTTGACTAGATACTCGTGTTGTCACAGTGGTGGAGATGTGGTCGAATTGCAAACCTATGACAGAATTCGGTAACAAAAAATGATCGAGAGCAGAAACACGTCCTTAAACACAGAGAGCGAGAGTTCCCCATTTTACTAAATATTTCCTGTGTGAGGAGTCTGGTCGGTCAGGTCAAATTCGTGCATAATTGGTTGCTAATTACTTGTCGTGTGCAGTTTATTAGTGAGACCAGATAGTTTGGCTGATCTGTATGCATGTTAGGTTTCTTGTTCTAGGAATTAGCTGTCTAATAATTAATTGTGTTTGATTGAGCTCCAATTTAATCGATCTTATCACTTATGAACATGAGCGTTTCTATTTAGTTTGCTTGAGGACAAGCAAAAGCTTAAGTGTGGGGTATTTGATGACACTCGATTTGACGTGATTATCAGCCTCATTTAAGCGACATTTCTTTGCTTAAGACATGGTTTTTAGGGTAGAATAACGAATATTCAATCGATTGCCCTATCTCGTGCCATTAGTGTTACCTTGGCCCGTTTCGGGTCTATTTGATGGTTTTCTAGTGTTTTTATGTTAGCACAGGTTTTTGCCGTCAAATAAAGTAGCCAAGGACGTGTCTAAGGCATTCGAACATCGAGGAACTGAACGGAATCGATCAAAGGAGCCAATCAAGTTCAAGAAAATTCCTGTCCGGATTACAATGGAATTTTCGCCGAAAATAACCTTGTATTTTCGGCGAAAATATCATCACAAATCCACTGATGCTCAGCCAAGGAAGTTTTCGGCGAAAACCCAAAGTTTTCGCCGAGAACCATCAGTCCGAAAATCACAGGAGAGAAGCAGCCGGACACCAGCCATTTATGAAGGAATTTTCGCCGAAAATTCCTTAAGATTTTCGGCGAAAATATCAGGCAAATCCGGAGCACTTAGGGTTAAGTATAAATACTTAACCCGGCGGCCCAATAAGAATGGACCTCTTTCAGCACATCATAATTACGTTTTCCAAGAATTCTCTGGAGTTCTGGAGCGAAGAGTTAGAGTTCGAAGAGCCGGAAAGAGATCGTGACGCCATCCCTTTCATCTCGGAAAACCGGAGCTAGGAGTGTAGTTTACCGAAGATCGAAGTCTGTCAGAGTCGTCTAAATTAGGTTTTTCAGATTCTTTTTTGTTCTTCCTCTGGATGATGAACTCTTTCTTTGTCTTAGATTCTTTTGTGATACACATGAGTAGCTAAACTCGTTAGAGCTTAGACTAGATGAACCCTAAGTGACCCAGGGCTTTAAAGCGGTCACGGATCGGCGGTGATTAGATTCAAAATTCAATCAGTTCTCTTTCATGTTTGATTTGTTCTTCATTGTTCATGTTTCTTGTCTGGATTGATCACCTAGATTAGATTCTTGTCAAGCTAAGGATAGAAGCGAACGCTCGCCTTACTTTAGAACATCGAATTGAACAATTAACCTTATAATTGGAGCGTGCCTTTCGTAGGAACCGGTTAGGGTTAATCCACTGCAAGAGTAATTCATTAATCATTAGTAATTGCACCTGTTAATTAAGTCATTGCGAGAGGCGACCGTACCCGGGCGGCTAGTTAATCTTGGTAGTTAGAACGGATAGAGCGAACGTTCGCCGGTCTTAAACCTAAGGGTAAGGAGTTATGGTGGTGTCTTAGTAATTGATTGAATGAGAATCGAAATCCGCTGATCTGTTGATTGCCAATGCTCTGGGGAACGAAGGGGGATTCAAAGTCTAAGTTCGTTTGTCATCTCTGTTTTCAAACCCTAATTTCCAATCTGCTTTAGTTTAATTTGTTTTAATTTCTCTGCATTTCTTAGAATTAGAAGTCGTGGAACTCACACCACGCACAACTTGTTTGCATTCGAGTATTTTGCCAGTTTTGAAGTAGTCAATCTTAGAAGACCCCTGGAATACGATCTGCTTAGCTCTTTTTAGCTTTGTAGTATTTGATCACTGTTCTGCAGCTCATCAACTACACCCGTGGCCGCGACCCTATACCAAATGCTCGACAGCAAGGCAATCGAATGCAATCTCAAAACTATGATGGAAACAGACTTGGACCCACTAGCTATAAAGAGCTAGGAACTCGAAGTATCAAGTCTAATGGTGCCACGAAGTCAAGGGTCATGACCTTGATCCACGATAAACCAACCTAAAAGCTATGCAACAATGAGCAAAAGCTAGAAGGAACAAAGAACAAAAATTCTGAAATCAATTTATTATCAAAGGGGGTCTGTCTAAAAAACATGTACAAAGGGTCCTATTTATAGGATTGGGGTCGGCCAAAGGCTTCTCCGTTTCCTTGTACGAAAATAACTCTAAAATCTTAAAACAATCAGAAGACTATCTTAAAAGGGAAAACAATCTGACTCTAAAAGGGAAAACTTCGAATAAGTCTCAAATAAAATATTAATCTCTGGCCCCCGACATTGATAGCTCAATGCTCGACATTCTTATTCCTTACCGGAAAAGGAATGTCGAGGTTCCTAGTCCACAACTTGGCAATTCTAGCGCGTCTCGGATTCCGTCTCTCGGTTAGATTCGTGATTCGGCAATGGGGTTGAGCGGCCTAGCATCAACTCGCGGCTGCTCAACATTATTCTCTCGGCCCAACATTAGGATCGGGTCAGGCTCAGTCATCTCTAGTCTGACCCTCAACATCAGTCCAACATCAGGGTCTCGGATCAGCATCCGTAGGATTCTTGGATCGACATCAGTACTTAGCTCGGCATTAGTAGCATCAAAACTCGGCTTGGCATCAACATCAGGCTCAGTAATGCTCGTCATCAGCATCATAATTCTCGATCTGGCATCAGTTGGCTCTCGGCATCCGTCGGTGTGGCATCTAACATTAGCATTCCCAGCATCATGCATCCGTTCGTTAGCATCCGTCGGTCATACTTTTCGTGCTTGGTGAGACTGCAAACATCCACATAGGTATCGACCTTGGCCTTGAAACTTTTATCCTGGCTTCGTGTCCATGGCTTCTCCAGTCATTTCCAAGGGACGACAGGTGCATCACTCTAGTTACACACGAATCATACCACCAGATTCTGACTAAGCAAGTGACACTCCCCGAAGTGGGGCTTCCCATAAGTGCCACAAATAGGCAACCCTTGTTGAAGCTTTTTCAGACTAGATCGACTCTGCACCCCTCGACTTACACACCGCACTCTTATGACCAAGCTAGCCACAAGTGAAACAGGTTACTTCACCACATTGTGGAGATGACTGAGCACCCTCGAAACCCGAGTAATAAGAGCACACTTAGCCAAGTGGCCATGCCCAACAGACTAGGAAGGCGGGACAGTCACCTTCCTCTTCCAGTCCTCCTTCCTGCCTTGCTTCAACCTCTCCCTTTCCAAAGCACCTGCCTTGACCACCACCTGACTACCCATGTCATCAGACATGACACCCTCCTAAATTTCTCACCTCAATCCTCTGTTGAACTTAAGGATCAGCTTCCTCTCCCGGTTGGCCTGCTTATTAAATCACTTCGAGAGGTGGGTGAACTCGATGTAGTAAGCCAACACCGACTTCTCACCTTGCTCCTCCATGAACTCTTTGGCTTTTCCTTTACGCCAAATATCAGAATAGAATTGGTTTCAGAAATCCTCAAAGAACTGTTCCAGCTCCATCTCAGGTGGGAACAACTAATTTTTTGGCATCGACTGCCACCACTCCAGAGCATGACCCTTAAGCAGAAAGGTCATGGCTTGAAACTTCATCTCATCCTAAAACCCTGCCTACAAGAACTTGAAATTACACTCCTTGATCCAGTGTTCAACAATTGCAGGATCAACTACACCCCCTTGAACTCATTGAAGTTCCAATCCTTCAGATCAGACAGTCAGAACCTACGAGCTACACCTCCTTACCCAGAATTCCCATTCAACCGAATACCCATGTGGATTGACTCACTACATTACTATAGGAGGACACAAAGATGATTTAGTTCACTATTTCAAAAAACATTGTAGTTCAAATCACTTTCTCATTCAAAACTCCCAATCCCTGTTTAAAATAGTTTGAAAACTTCTAGAAGGTCAGTCCTGTATCGGTGTTTCATCTCCCTTCATCACGAGGTTAATTACTCCTTGTTCCAGCCTAGTCGCCAGGCCCAATAGAAAGGAATCCCAGTCACCTGGACTTCGAGAAGGGGTACCTCGTATCAAGTAAGAAGAGGGGACAATAGTAAGTTCATGAGTGATTTGGATAATAGCCGGGAATGATGGTGACTGGATGAGAATAACGTACCGAGGGAATTATCTCTGTGTCAATAGCGTCTTCCTTTTGTTAAGGGTTCAATGCCGTATTTATAGTCTGCCTCCTTGATGTCGTGCTCGCCTGTGATTGGCTGGATCATGATCATTCATGGCAGCTGACGGGATGTCGACACGTGGTAGCTGATTCCTCCAAAACCCTAAGGCCACTAAAGCCTGGAGGTGGGCCTTCCAAGCCTTTACTGGGCTTCCCTTAGGGCGGTCCAATTACAGTCACAGTCACTGAATCATAGGAGTTGTTGACTATCCACTAGGTGGGCTTCTTAGTGGTCCACGATCGCCAGGCTGGGGCCCATCAATAGGTCCTAAGCCTACTGTTAAGTATTCTGCTTAGGAGTGGGCTGGAAATCACCGGTCAGGGTCCTATCAATTACCCCAAGACTACCGCTAAGTCCTTTGCTTAAGGGTGGACTAAAAATCGTCGATCAAGGCTCTATCAATCGCCCTTAAGCTTATCGCTCTAGCTATTGGTATGGTGATAAGCCAACATCCTTCTCTCAGGCGATCACTCCCTTATAGCTGCTAGTCGTCACGTGCTTGTGCTCGTGCTCGTGCCTTTAATTACCTTTTGAGGGTAACTTCGTAAATGCACCTTACGTAGCGTGTCTAGGAAGCTGGGGAAATCCCCTCGTAGTCTGCATTTATAGATAGTCATGAATGCCTAGGGTACTAGACGGTCCTTTCGAAGCATTTTGGTCCAATCGTTGTCTGCGACGGTTGAGTACCCCCTACCCTTCGAGATCCTTCCTCAGCCTCTATATAAACTCTCTTCTTCCCCTTCGGTTTTCTTTTCACACTCCCTTCACTCCTTGCTTACCTAGAGCTTCTGTTGTGCCATCTTCCTTTCCTAATCTACCTTCAGCACTGGTGACCTTCTTTTCTGCAACTCTTCTTCCATACCTAGAATGGTTGAAGCTCCCCACCGTCCTCTTAGTATGTGATTCTTCTCCAAATATTTCTCCTCCGCATTAAACAAGTTTCCCCTCTTTGTATAATAGCCATACCTTTCCCAGCACCATGAGTTTGAGCTCTGCTAGCGACAACCAAAATCGGGAATACTTTTATTGCCAGGGCTCTGAGCCCTCTATCACTTCTTTTTCTTCCGCCACTGCCTCTGTTGAAGTTGTGATTCCTCTCTCTCCCCAAACTATGAAAAAGGGTTAAATTTGATCTCCCCCAGACCCATGCCAGTGGGGAGGATGATGACACTTTTGGGCCTTCTCTCCCCTATTAGGGACCCCACCAACACGGTTTGACCAGATCCGTAATCTCTTTCAGATAGATCCTAATGCGTCCACAAAAAATGGCTACTACATCATACGCAACTAGCTATATATGTGGGGAGGGTGTCCCTGTGACGATCGTCGGGTTATTGGGGTTGGCTACTAACCTACTAGTACCACCGCCAAAATCGCCAAGGTCCTTCCCCTGCCCAGCTGCCAAGTTCATGGGAGTTTGCCATGGGCTCTCGCTTATCCACCATTGGCAACTGTCCTCCTGGGTGGCATGGTATTTGGACTGAAGCGTTTACCTATGGACTTCGCCTACCACTGTCGCCGTTTGTACAGTCACTTCTGAGATGTGTAGGCGCATCCTTAGGTGCTTATAATGTAGTATCCTGGTCAATCGTGGCCGCTTTTGAGTGCTCGTGCCAAACCATGCATATTATCCCACCCTAAGATTGTTCCACCTGTTGTATAATTCCAAAATGACCTCCAACGGAATAGGCTTTGTGATGTGAAGCTCTAGAGTCAGCTGTCCCTGACTCGATCACCTCTTGGATGATGAACTGCGGTGAGAGCTACTTAGAGACCCGAACCACCGTGAGCTTGATACCGGCACTGAAGTTGAACCTATGAAACCGGGCGGGATTCGTACTTGGACTCGTTGGCTGTATATAGCCAGGAACCCAGAGTGTCCGGTCGGGGGCGCCACTACAGAAGATGAGAGCTTCTGTCGGTAAGCCAACCTTTAAGCAATGCAACAACGAGCAAAGACTTGAAAGGAATTGAGAACAAAGTTCTGATTTCTGATTTAATTCAAGGGAAAGTTGATCCAAAAGAGAGGCCGAAGCCTCTTATTTATACTTGAGGAAATCGTGAACAGGCTCGACGATTCCTACTAGGATAATAATTCCTAAATAATAAAGAACTAAAATAAATCCTATTTAGAACTCTAAAAGGGACTTAATTCATCCTAATCAATTGCTACTTAAAAGAGAAGTCCGAACAAAACACTGAAAAGGAATAAAACTAACAAAACGTGGGAAAAAACCCTAATCCGGCAAAACCAGCGGATTGGTGATTCATGCGCGGTCCGGATTAGGAAAGCCGGCGCCGCCTTTGCACTAGTCATTTAATTTGGTGGCGGTTCCGGGGCTGATGCTGGGATGGCTCGGACTCCTGATGTCGGGGCCGGTTCTAGGTCTAATGCTGAGTCTGGTCGGCCTCCGGGGCTAGGGTTGATCCGGTCCTTGCCATGCTCATACTCCTGGATCTTCATTTCCTGGTTCTCCGCAGCTCTAATTGGGTTGGTACTTGCTGGAGCTTGCTCCTGGGGCCAGGTGGTCTCCAAGGCCCGAGGGAAACCTCCAAAGGCCTGAGCCATTTGATGGCTCGGTGCTAAGTGCCCTACGATGCCCTCTAGTAGTGGTGCTGGCGCCCGTATCGGGGCTATCTTCGAGCCTTCTTCATTTCTCTCTGAGCCTTTCAATCCCCACTTGGCCCAATCCTCTAGGAAGGTCCTTAGAGGTTCTCCAAGGGCTGACACCCGCTCTGTGATAGGCTGAAGCTCCTGAGGGCCTAGTTTAGGTGCTAGGCTCGGTGTGGCGCCCAAGGTAGGATTTACTTCAGCCACGGCCTTGGCCTTCTGTCTCTGGCGTTCTTCTAGGAAGGCCTCCAGAGGGTCCCAGAAAGGTCCTGTGTCTCCTGGACCCTTAGGGAATGACTCAGGGCTCCAAGGTGAGCCTGACACCGAGTTGGGGTCCGGTGTGTAGCTTCGGGCGCCGAGGCTCGGGCTAGGGCCGATGGAGGCTGAACGCTCATTCGGGCTTACCTAGCTCTTGGAGGGGGGATTGTATTTGAACCTGACCACATGCTTAGGCTTTACAAACCGCTGCATGGCTTGGTTAGGCGTGCGTCGAAGATCCATACGCTTATTGTAAGGCCCTAGAGTCCTCCCTCTCGTAGGTGATCCAGGTGGGGTGTAGGAGTAGGCGTTCTCAGCCAGGCGGGTGATGACACTCGATTTGACGTGATTATCAGCCTCATTTAAGCGACATTTCTATGCTTAAGACATGGTTTTTAGGGTAGAATAACGAATGTTCAATCGATTACCCTATCTCGTGCCATTTGTGTTACCTTGGCCCGTTTTGGGTCTATTTGATGGTTTTCTAGTGTTTTTGTGTTAGCACAGGTTTTTGCCGTCAAATAACGTAGCCATGGACGTGTCTAAGGCATTGGAACCCCGAGGAATCAAACCGGAATCGATCAAAGGAGTCAATCAAAGTCCAACCAAAGGTCTGCCCGAATACAAAGATATTTTCGCCGAAAATACCCTAGGGTTTTCGGCGAAAACAATACCACATTCAGACTGGTGCCAAGTGAAGCATGTCTTCGGCGAAATCAGTCAACTATTCGGACCGAAAATCAAGACCAGAGAAGTCAGCCCCTGAACTCAAAGGAATTTTCGCCGAAAATTCCTTAAGAATTTCGGCGAAAATAATACACTGATTCGGCCAATTTAGGGTTAAGTATTTATACTTAACCCGGCAGCCCAAACGGGGAGATCATAATTAATCATAATACAACTTTTCGAGATCAGTTTCTCTGAAGTTCGGGAGCGAAGAGTTGGAGTTCGAAGAGCCGGATAGAGATCGTGACGCCATCCCTTCCACCTTGGAGAACCGGAGCTAGGAGTGTAACTTACCGAAGATCGGAGTCTGTCAGAGTCGTCTGAATTAGGTTTTTCAGATCCTTTTCTGTTCTTCCTCTGAATGATGAACTCTTTCCTTGTCTTTGTGTCTTTTGTAATGATCATGAGTAGCTAAACCCTTTAGAGCTTAGACTAGATGAACCCTAAGTGACCCAGGGCTTTAAAGCGGTCACGGATCGGCGGTGATTAGATTCGAAATTCAATCAGTTCTTTTTCATGTTTGATTCATTCTTCATTGTTCATGTTTCTTGTCTGGATTGATCACCTAGATTAGATTCTTGTTAAGCTAAGGATAGAAGCGAACGCTCGCCTTACTTTAGAACATCGAATTAAACAATTAACCTTATAATTGGAGTGTGCCTTTGTAGGAACCGGTTAGGGTTAATTCACTGCAAGAGTAACTCATTAATCACTAGTAATCACACCAATTAATTAAGTCTTTGCGAGAGGCGACCGTACCCGGGCGGCTAGTTAATCTTGGTAGTTAGAACGGATAGAGCGAACGTTCGCCGGTCTTAAACCTAAGGGTAAGGAGTTATAGTGGTGTCTTAGTAATTGATTGAATGAGAATCGAAATCCGCTGATCTGTTGATTGCCAATGCTCTGGGGAACGAAGGGGGATTCAAAGTCTAAGTTCGTCTGTCATTCTTGTTTCCAAACCCTAATTCTCAATCTGCTTTAGTTTAATCTTTTTAATTTTTCTGCATTTCTTAGAAGTAGAAGTCGTGGAACTCACACCACGCACAACGTGTTTTTCCTTGAATAATTTGTTAGTTCTGAAGTAGCCAATCATTCGAAGGCCCGTGGAATACGATCTGCTATACGCTTTTTCTTAGCATTAGTAGTTTTTATTTGGCTGAACGTCCGAACAACGACCGGAGGTCTCACCAGCGGGCTACCTGGATCACTTCACTTTGCCAAGCAAAACAATATATAAAGGAGGGATCACTTCGGGCCGCCAAACCCCATCCTACCTGGTACCATTCATTTTTTTTACTTGGCCTAGCGATTCAGATTGCTCGTGGACCAACTTGCTGCCTCAGTCTTGGTCGACTGGGGATCTAACTCGCTTTAACTTTGATGGTGCTCCTTCTGGAGAAGAAATCGCCCAGATTTGAAGGATCTTCACTGATCGCTTTGACTTATATACTACTACTGGCTTGAAACAGTCGCAACAAGGGATTAGGGGAGGTACTTCCTCATAGTTAGGTTATTGCCATCTTCTTATGTTTACATTATTGATTAATAATTATTTGTGTTCTCCATTTGTAGATGCTCTTTCTCTGGTTGGGTGTTTAATCAACACTACCAACCATGGGGTAGTGGGTGAGACTCAACCCCAACTTAAATTCAACTCCTCTACTACCCCCAAATTTTCTAGGAACAAAAAGTCATCGGCAAGCCACTCTCAAAAATCCAAAGCCTCGTCCGCCGCATTAGACAGGTCGTCCAAGAAGCGAAGGTCCTCCGACGATCAAGATGCTTCTAAGAAGCATAAGTCCCGATCTTCGTTGTCAAAGAAAATAGGGGAAGGTTCGTCAAGCCATCCTGAAGCTACCGCCGCCCTTCTTCGAGATCCGGCTCCTCACCCTGAGGTTAACGAAGATTCCTTGTTAGTACGAGACCTTCTTAACCAGGCTGGCAAGAGTGAACGAGTCCCTCTCAGACGACCCCCCTCTACTACTCAGGTCCCGAACTCTGAGATGGTGGTTGACCTAGAAAATCCATCGCCCAGCGCTTAGCCTATGCTTGGACCATCATCACCTTATCATCGACCTCCATCTCCTGGATCAGACCGAAATCGGTGGGTCCGGATGACCGAGCTCGCAAATAGCATATTCATGATTCCTCGACGCGACGGCAGATAGCCTACCTATCGGGAGCCATACTTTTCCATCGCTCATCCCGCCACGCTAGACATTCTCTGTGGCATGGCAAGTGATATCCTGGAAGAGTATGCGACAGGGGTGTTCTATGAGCGAGAGACTCCCGTTGAATCTGCAGATTTTGGTGATGTGCATGGCGCCGGCTCCTCCCATCTTCTGCAGGTTTACATTCATCATTTTTTTATATTTATTTATTTATTTTAGCTACTAGAGTTTGCCCTCTTAATATTATTGTTTTCTTTTTTCCGATATCTTAGGCTGTCACCGAGATGGGCGACTTGTATACTTGCGGGATGAAGATGCGGAAGGAGATCAACGACCTTCGTGTACATCACTGATAGGGATGTATATGAGCCGAGCCGAGCCGAGCTTTCGGCTCGGCTCGATAAGGTTTATGGCTGGCTCAAGCTCGACTTGGGCTCGATTCGAGCTTAAAAATTTAAGCTCAAGCTCGGCTCGTTAGAAAAATTTAGAGCTCGAGCTCGGCTCGAAATGAGCGTTAACTAGCCTAAGCTCAGCTTGAGCTCGACTCGGGCTCGAGCTAAACTTGTCGAGCTCGACTTGAGCACGAATCGAGCCATAAATTCTAGCTCGAGCTCAGCAAGACCTAAAAAATTTAAGATCAAGCTCAACTCAAGCTCAATTCGAGTTTAGCATGATATAAACTCTTAACCAGCTCAAGTCGACTCGTTAAAAACCCTTAACAAGCCCAAGTTAGGCTCAAAGCCCATAATAATTTACTTAAAATGAGTTCAACCTAATACAAACTCATTAAGACTAGATGCTCCAAGACCATCCAAGTCTCTACATTATGCGAGACTTCATTTTAAATGACAAGGCCTTGTTATTTATTTGTCTTGATGGATTCCTTCCTTCCCTTAAACTACTAATGTGGTATTCCTTTACCTGAACCACTAATGTGGTATTGCTGAGGAGCCATAAATGAGATAGCTCGCGAGCCAGGCTCAACGAGTCGACGGGCCGAGCCAGCTCACGAGCCTACCGAGCTGAGCTAGGGTAGGCTCGCGCTCGGCTCATTTACTTTTGAGCCGGCTTGCGAGCCAGCTCATTTGCAAATGAGCTGAGTTTCGAGTGATCTTTTAGCCATTTTTCGAGCCAAGCTCCGAACCGCTCACGAGCGGCTTGGCTCGTCAACAGCCCTAATCACCGACATCTCACTAGTCTACTACGAGAAGAGTAGGTAACATGGTTGCTTTATGTTTTTTTTACTAAGGAAATACATACGAATACTTGTGTCTCACCTTGCACTTAATATTAAAATCGCTCACGCCCCTCTCCCTTGCTTTCAGCATCGGTCCCAAACTTTGGGGTTGCAGGCTGAAGGAAATAGGGGCATGTTTCAAGGGGCCAATGCTCAGTTTGGAGACCACCGAGACCACTCTTGAGGCGGAGGTAGCCCAACTGAGGGCTGAGCTTGATCGCTCCAAAAGGGACTTGCCAAGTCCAATGATGTTCTTGCCTTGGCTCGGGTTGACGCCAAGAAATTGGCGTCAATTACCATTGAGAAAGACCGCCTCAAAGAGCTACTTTACGACTCCTTTTCTGCCCAAGAGGTTGCTGAGAGGGCCCTTGCTGAACAAAGGTCATTGTATGGCCAAACAATCGCCTATATCAACCATGCTATATGCCAGAGCATTAGGGTGGTTATGTGTAGTGCTCGCAAGGAGATTCAAAGGTATGTTCCCAACCGTCACTAGCCAACTCGCAAAGTTTACAAGACTATGCTCCGTGGTCTTCATCGCTACAACACCAAAGTTCCTAACCCAAAGTATAAGGATGATGCTGATGTTCTTCATGATTATGATCAGCTGATGCGTGAGATATAATATGAGGAAAAGGTGTACATCGCAACCGAACGTCGAAGGTGTGAACTACCTGATCAAGACGCCATCGCTCCTGATCATAGCGCCCATCACCCTTCTGACCATGTCACCACTTCTTCTTGTGGTAAGGCAAGTGTCTTTTCCCCGTCATGCTCAACCCCTCCCAAGATCGGACCTGTGCTGAAATTAGTGGTCTTGACTCCGACTCGCACCAACCCTGAATCTGGCGGTTAGGTAGAGCGCATGTAGGCATGAAGTGGGGCGATGATGTCTTTGCGTCCCCTGTTGCACTGTCGCTGTTGTTGCTTTTGACTTTCTCCCCCTTTTTCTTCTCTTTACTTTTTTTATTATGTATGTGAAAAATGATTTGCGAACTCCTTCTTTGGATCTTTTTATGTTTGATGTTTTGCCTTACCTGACGATGTTGTGTTGCTTAAGTCATGCTTGAAAGAGTTAAACTTTGTTCTATGGATGTGCTAGTTATCATGGTGCTTACTTAGCGATTTTTGACCTGTAGGTCTTGTGTTGGCGATTAATGCCCGTAGGTCTTACTTAATGATTTTTTTACCCGTAGGTTTTGTGTTGGCGATTAATGTCCGTAGGTCTTACTTAACGATTTTGACCCATAGGTCTTGTGTTGGCGATTAATGCCCGTAGGTCTTAATTAACGATTTTTACCCATAGGTCTTGTGTTGGCGATTAAATTATGCCCAAAAAATTTGTCTAGCGGTAACTGCTATCAAACATGCTTATCTTATATTAATATTTATGAATACAATGATCTATAAAAATTTACTCGGTATAGTATCATTGTAGGTGCATGGCATTTCATGTTTTGGGTATCTTTGTCCTGTAACACCCGTCCCGAATCAACCCGAGTGAACCCGTGGTTGAACCGGTCCCAGGTACTACCGAGTAAAAACAAGGGTAAAACAGTTAAATTGGCGGTGATCAAAAGACAATAAAAACATAAGAGGCCTCATAAAAACGTGAAACTGGAATCCGGGTACAATCCAAACCATCATAAATCCCCCAATCCAACCATAAACCAGAAAGTACATAAAAACCCCCAAAATGCCATAGTCAACTGAAATGAACAGAAAAGTCAACTCCGCGTAATCCCAGTCTTCACCTCATGGCTTCCGTCCAGAACTTCACGAAATCAACCTCGAACTCAAACTCCTCAGCCACCTCTACTAGCCACGAGATCCTGAAAGGGGAAAAGGGATCAATTTCCTATTGAAATTGAGTGAACCCACTGGGCCTACCTACACGTTGTCCTATTCTATGGAGCGGTCCCAACTCCGCACAAGACATTCAACAATGGAACCAAACCCAACCCCCCTTTCCATATTTTAATTCCCTAAAAATAGTCTAGGTGATCACGTTGGTCAGTTCTTGTTCTCAAGCACAATTCATAACAATAGAATCACACAGAATTAATACATCAATCCACGGCACACACAGCATCATCACATCACATCCATCAACCAAGTCACTACCACAACCACAAGCACACAAACATACACATTCATATTAACTAGGTGAGTTATTAGGCGCCAAGGAGTTATCCACACCACCACCGGCCGGCCGACGCACTTCCTACCGCATGGGAAGTCCTCGCGCTCCCCTACCGCATGGGGAACGCGTTCTCATTAACCATCATCATCATCATCAATCTCATCATCAATCTCATCATCAATCTCATCACTCCCTTGACACCCATGTCAAGGGGATCCACCCCAATGGATCAGACTCAACAACCAGTACCTCGGGTGGGGTAGTGTGGGCTCCTTCCGGTTCTATTTCCAACATACAATTCTCAACATCACATTCTCAACTCATACATCACATCTACTACCAACATACAACACAAATCAGCCACATCTCATTCATAGTCCATAGTTCACAACACATCTCGTCCTCCATGCCCCTGTCATGTTCACAGCACACACATCACAATCAATAGGATAACCGGCTAGCTCACCGGCCTCCCCCACCTGCAAGTACAGGGGAAACCATGTCATGAGTCTAGGGGTCACCCACCTGTTCCTCTTATTCAGAGCGACCCCACATTGGCAGGGCAACTCTCCTGCATCCACAACCAGCGATTCATAATATCATAGCACCCGCACCCATTTTCCAACCATCCTAATTCTCATTTCTATGTCAATTCATTACTTAATTCACTTCAGTTCACACCCAACCCCAAACCATAGCAATCGACAACAACAATTAACCACGGCAATCATCAATAGCAATCAAGTACATTCACAGAACAATTTACCCCCTTTTACGCTCATCATTTTCATGCATAACCTAGGTTTTGTTCTAAGTCCAATTGAAACTCCTCACGCTGTCCAAACTACTTACACAACGCTAAGCCCTCACCTGGAATAGAAGACGAGGCTCTAATCGTCTTCTAGTTCCCCAGAAACTCGATTTCCAACCACCAAACTCGTAGCTCTACCCTTCCTTACTGCTCACGACCTACACCCAGAAACCCAAAATGGAGGTTAGCGATCTCTTCTCCTCGTCGCTACGAATCCATAGCAACAAACGGAACTCAATTCCGACCTCTACAGCTCCCGGAATCACCCTTCGAAGGTTGCTCGCTCAAGGTTCGTCAATGGTTTTTCGGGGAGAGAGAAAGGGGAAAGAAGTTGTGAATTTCCGTGCAAATCCGTCCTTTTATGCACGAAATGTGCGCCTGATATGTCAAAATGTGCGCCGGCGCACATTGACCCCCAAAAGGCGCACATTTTGAATATTCTGCCGAAAGTTTGCTGAATTAATTGAAAAGTGCGCCTGGCACTTCTAAAAGTGCGCCTGCGCACTTTAGGGCCCAAAATCAGCACTTTTTGGTGCATCACCATCCCCCTCTTTGCAACTTCGACCCAACTTAAACCCGAATGACCCGAAACTCAAGGGAAGCTTAAGAGCACTGATTCCAGAACCCTAGCCTACCGATCTTGAGTTCCAAACCGTTTGGTTGAGCGGGGATGTTACAAGTCTCCACAACTTCAAGGATTTCGTCCCCGAAATCATCCCTAACTCATCCTAGCAATATGATACCGAACACACAGCTAAAATCGCAGCAATCCAAGTATCCTATTGACTTCAGAAATTCCTAACGACGAACCACCAGCCTTCCTTTAACTACTCATCAGCCCTACACCCACTCCCAACACTCTACTCTCACCGAGCACACCCTAGACCTTCTTGGAACCAACACCACACAAGCAAACACAAAAGCATACATCAAGGGGATTAATACCTGATTCATACACTTCCACTAACTCCGGGTACCGCCGCCTCATACTCTCCTCAGTCTCCCAAGTGGCCGACTCGCTCTCATGGTTCCTCCATACCACCTTGAGCTGCGGAATCTGCTTATTCCTCAAGACCCGGACTTGCCTATCCACGATCGCGACTGGCTTCTCCTCATAAGTCAAGTCTTGCTCAATCTCCACCTCCTCCGGCTGAATTACATGAGAAGGGTCCCCATGATACCGCCTAAGCACGCTCACATGAAACACATTGTGTATCCTTTCCAACTCCCTCGGCAAAGCCAACACATAAGCCACCGGACCCGACTTAGCGAGGATCTCATAAGGACCGATGTACCGAGGCGCCAACTTCCCTTTTCTACCGAAACGCATCAGCCCTTTCCACGGCGACACCTTCAAAAATACCTTCTCCCCAACATTGAAACTCAGCTCTCTAGCACGACCGTCGGCATACGCTTTTTGCCTATCTTGAGCTGCTCTCAATCTCTCCTTGATAATCTTAACCCGATCAGCCGTCTCTTGCACAACTTGAGGACCCGACAACACCCTCGCACCTTCCTCATCCCAACACAAAGGCGTCCTGCACTTCCTCCCATACAAAGCCTCAAAAGGAGCAGACTTCAAACTACTATGGTACGAGTTATTATAGGCGAATTCAATCAAAGGTAGCAATTCAGTCCAAGGGGTTTGAAACTCCATAGCACAGCTTCTCAACAACTCCTCCAAAGTAAGGATCGTTCTCTCCGATTGCCCATCCGTCTGAGGATGATACGCCGTCGAGAACTTGAGCTTAGTTCCCAATGCTGTATGCAGCCCCTCCCAAAAATGAGACGTGAAACTCGGATCCCGATCAGAGACGATGGATTGAGGAACCCCATGCAACCTTACCACCTCTTCTATATATAACTTTGCCAACACCTCCACACTAGGCTTAAACCGAATGGGTATGAAATGCGCAACTTTCGTCAAACGATCGACTATTACCCACACGGCATCCTTCCCCTCTCTAGTCGGCGGAAAACCCGATACAAAGTCCATGGTGATGTCCGCAAACTTCCACTCCGGAATAGGTAGGGACTGAAGTAACCCACCCGGAGCTCTATGCTCCGCCTTAGCCTTCTGACAAACCAAACAAGTCGCCACATAACGAGCCACATCCTTCTTCATTCCTGGCCACCAAAAACTTAACTTCAGGTCATTGTACATCTTTGTCATCCCGGGATGCATAGCATACATCGAGGAATGAGCCTCCTCCAAAATCCCCTTCCTCAATTCCTCTACTTCCGGCACGCACACTCGACCCTTGCATTTCAACAATCCGCCAACTACCTCAAATCCATTATCCATGCCTTTTTCAACTTCCCCTCGAATAGCCACCAGAGTAGCATCCTTGAGCTGCTCCTCACCAATCCTATCATTCAGCATAGGCCTAATGTTGAGCTTGGCAAACAAACTTCCCACATCATCTAACTGCATCTCTACCCTTAAAGCTCTAAGATCCACCAACTCCTTTCGACTTAAAGCATCCGCAACTACATTAGCTTTACCAGGATGGTAGTCAATGGTACAGTCATAATCCTTCAAGAGCTCCACCCAACGCCGTTGCCTACCATTCAGCTCCTTTTGATCCATAAGGTGCTTAAGACTCTTGTGATCGGTCATGATCTTAAACGTCTCACCATACAAATAATGCCTCCACAACTTCAAGGCGAACACCACTGCAGCTAACTCCAAATCATGGGTTGGGTAGTTCACCTCATGCACCCTAAGCTGTCGGGAGGCATAAGCGACAACCTTCCCATTCTGCATCAAACACACAGCCCAATCCTTGCAAAGACGCATCACTAAACACCACATACTCTCCACCTTCTACTGGCAAAGTCAACACCGGAGCTGAAGTCAACTTCTTCTTCAACTCCTCAAAGCTCCTCTGACATTCCTCGCTCCACTCATACTTCGACTCCTTCCTCAACAACTTATGTAAAGGAGACGCTATGGTAGAGAACCCCTCTACAAACCTTCGGTAGTAACCAGCTAACCCCAAGAAGCTCCTCAGTTGCGACACATCCTTAGGTGGAGACCAATTAACCACCGCTTCAATCTTCTTTGGGTCAACCTCCACGCCTCTTTTAGAAACCACATGCCCAAGAAACAATACTTCTTCCAACCAAAAGGCACACTTCGAGAACTTGGCAAATAGTTGCTGCTCCCTCAACCTATGAAAAACAATCCTCAAGTGCTCCTCATGCTCCTTCCTAGTCTTAGAATAAATGAGGATATCATCGATGAACACTATCACGAACTTATCCAAATATTCGTGGAAGACCTTGTTCATGAGAGCCATGAACGCGGCGGGAGCATTGGTGAGACCAAACGGCATCACCAGAAACTCATAGTGTCCATACGGGTCCTAAAGGCTGTCATTGGCACCGAACCTTCCTCCACCTTCAACTGGTGATAACCCGACCTCAAGTCTATCTTCGAGAACACTTCAGCCCCTTGCAATTGATCGAAGAGATCGTCTATCCTTGGAAGTGGGTAACGATTCTTGATCGTCGCCTTGTTCAACCGCCTATAGTCAATACACATCCGCATCGACCCATCCTTCTTCTTCACAAACAACACCGGTGCCCCCCACGGTGATACGCTTGGACGGATGAACCCCTTATCCAAGAGCTCCTGCAATTGCTCCTTCAACTCCTTTAACTCCGCCGGTGCCATGCGATAAGGTGGAATCGAGATTGGAGCAGTTCCAGGGACCAACTCTATATTGAACTCCACCTCACGCTCGATCGGTGCCCCAGGTAGTTCCTCAAACACATCCGCGAACTCCCGAGCTACAGGTACCTTCTCCAACCCCTCATTCCGTTCAACTGACACTTGCACCAACAAAGCCTCACACCCTTCTTGAATCAGAGAAAAAGCTTGCATTGCTGAAATTACTCCCATAGGTGCGGACTCCCTCTTCCTAACACCCTTGAACACCACCTGGCCGACACCTCCCACCTGAAGCAACACCTCCTTCTTCTGACAATCAAGCAAAGCCCCATGCCTAGCCAACCAATCCATGCCGAGGATGACGTCGAATTCATTGAAAGGAAGCACCACCAAGTCAGCCAAGAACTCTACACCTCCCACTAACACTTTACACCCTCTACACACTCTATCCACCCGAACAGAAGTCCCCAAAGGAGTTCTGACGCCCCAACTAACACCCAAACTACTAGCTACAACACCCAAACTACTCAAACATTTCTCAGATACAAAGGAATGGGTTGACCCCGAATCAAACAAAGCGTAAACGGAAAGATCTAAGATGGAGATCATACCGGTCACCACGTCGTTCGCATTCTCTGCCGCACCTTTAGTGAGAGCGTACAACCTCCCTTGCTCCCCTCCAGCTCCAACAGGTGTGGCATTAGCTCCCGTCCCTCGTCCGGCACCCCTACCAAAGCTGCCTCCTCCTCTCCCTCCGTAACTCCCAGACGGAGCTCTAGGGCCCTGCACCGATCCCACAGACTGAGTTGGGGTAGCTCTCTTGGTTGGACAGTTCAGACTCCTGTGTCCGCGCTGCCCACAAGTGTAACAGGTCACACCTGCCAACAGATGGCAAACTCCAAAGTGACGCTTCCCACATTTGTCACATAGTGGTAACCCGGACGGTGCTCCTCCCGAACGGACTGTGCCACTAGTACGAGCAGGGCAAGCCACACTCTTATGACCTGGTCGGCCACAAGTGAAACAAGTCATCGCACCCCTCGTTGGCATCGACTGGCTGCCCCTGAACCCAGAAAAGGAAGTCTGAGTTCTCTTCACCAGGTAACTGTGAATGGCAGACTGAGTAGGCGGGGCAGTTGCCTTCCTCTTCTTCTCTTCCCTCTTTCGGTTCTCCAGCCTTTCCCTTTCTAAAGCCGCTGCCTTAACTGACACAAGGCTCCCCATATCAGCGGTGGTGACTCCCTCCTGAATCTCCACTCTCAACCCATTCTTGAACTTGGTAATGAGCTTCCTCTCCCGGTTGGCCCGCTCATCATACCACTTAGAGAGAGAAGTGAACTCTATGTAATATGCCAGAACGGACTTCTCCCCTTGCTCCAAACTCATGAACTCCTTGGCTTTCTCCTCACGCCAAAGGTCCGGGCAAAACTGATCACGAAACACCTCCACAAACTCATCCAACTCCATCTCTGGCGGAACCACTCGACTCTGTGGCATCGACCTCCACCAGTTCAGTGCATGCCCCTTAAGCAGAAAAGTCATTGCCTGCACCTTCAACCCTTCCTCAAGTTCCATTTGCAGGAACTTGTACTCACATTCCTGGAGCCACTGCTCTGCCACTTCAGGATCAGCCGCTTCCCCAATGAATTCCCCAAAATTCCATCCCTTCAACAGACTCGGCTGAAACCTAGGAGCTCCTCCTCCAAAACCCGAGTTCCCAGTGGACCTACTTCCCCTTGCTTGACTGGATTCACTACAGGAGGACATTAAACATTTCAGTTGACCGCTCAAGAAACTTCAAACAACTCAATTCACCACTTGATTTCAAAACATCCCACCCATTTAAAACAGTTTGACCAAAAACCCTTGGAATGTCGGTCCCGTACCGATGTCTCATCCTCCCTCCCAACGAGGTTAATTACTCCCCAAAGAGAGAAGATAATCAACCGGTACAGCAGCGACAAACCAGGCTCTGATACCATTTGTAACACCCGTCCCGAATCAACCCGAGTGAACCCGTGGTTGAACCGGTCCCAGGTACTACCGAGTAAAAACAAGGGTAAAACAGTTAAATTGGCGGTGATCAAAAGACAATAAAAACATAAGAGGCCTCATAAAAACGTGAAACTGGAATCCGGTACAATCCAAACCATCATAAATCCCCCAATCCAACCATAAACCAGAAAGTACATAAAAACCCCCAAAATGCCATAGTCAACTGAAATGAACAGAAAAGTCAACTCCGCGTAATCCCAGTCTTCACCTCATGGCTTCCGTCCAGAACTTCACGAAATCAACCTCGAACTCAAACTCCTCAGCCACCTCTACTAGCCACGAGATCCTGAAAGGGGAAAATGGATCAATTTCCTATTGAAATTGAGTGAACCCACTGGGCCTACCTACACGTTGTCCTATTCTATGGAGCGGTCCCAACTCCGCACAAGACATTCAACAATGGAACCAAACCCAACCCCCCTTTCCATATTTTAATTCCCTAAAAACAGTCTAGGTGATCACGTTGGTCAGTTCTTGTTCTCAAGCACAATTCATAACAATAGAATCACACAGAATTAATACATCAATCCACGACACACACAGCATCATCACATCACATCCATCAACCAAGTCACTACCACAACCACAAGCACACAAACATACACATTCATATTAACTAGGTGAGTTATTAGGCGCCAAGGAGTTATCCACACCACCACCGGCCGGCCGACGCACTTCCCTACCGCATGGGAAGTCCTCGCGCTCCCCTACCGCATGGGGAACGCGTTCTCATTAACCATCATCATCATCATCAATCTCATCATCAATCTCATCACTCCCTTGACACCCATGTCAAGGGATCCACCCCAATGGATCAGACTCAACAACCAGTACCTCGGGTGGGGTAGTGTGGGCTCCTTCCGGTTCTATTCCAACATACAATTCTCAACATCACATTCTCAACTCATACATCACATCTACTACCAACATACAACACAAATCAGCCACATCTCATTCATAGTCCATAGTTCACAACACATCTCGTCCTCCATGCCCCTGTCATGTTCACAGCACACACATCACAATCAATAGGATAACCGGCTAGCTCACCGGCCTCCCCCACCTGCAAGTACAGGGGAAACCATGTCATGAGTCTAGGGGTCACCCACCTGTTCCTCTTATTCAGAGCGACCCCACATTGGCAGGGCAACTCTCCTGCATCCACAACCAGCGATTCATAATATCATAGCACCCGCACCCATTTTCCAACCATCCTAATTCTCATTTCTATGTCAATTCATTACTTAATTCACTTCAGTTCACACCCAACCCCAAACCATAGCAATCGACAACAACAATTAACCACGACAATCATCAATAGCAATCAAGTACATTCACAGAACAATTTACCCCCTTTTACGCTCATCATTTTCATGCATAACCTAGGTTTTGTTCTAAGTCCAATTGAAACTCCTCACGCTGTCCAAACTACTTACACAATGCTAAGCCCTCACCTGGAATAGAAGACGAGGCTCTAATCGTCTTCTAGTTCCCCAGAAACTCGATTTCCAACCACCAAACTCGTAGCTCTACCCTTCCTTACTGCTCACGACCTACACCCAGAAACCCAAAATGGAGGTTAGCGATCTCTTCTCCTCGTCGCTACGAATCCATAGCAACAAACGGAACTCAATTCCGACCTCTACAGCTCCCGGAATCACCCTTCGAAGGTTGCTCGCTCAAGGTTCGTCAATGGTTTTTCGGGGAGAGAGAAAGGGGAAAGAAGTTGTGAATTTCCGTGCAAATCCGTCCTTTTATGCACGAAATGTGCGCCTGATATGTCAAAATGTGCACCGGCGCACATTGACCCCCAAAAGGCGCACATTTTGAATATTCTGCCGAAAGTTTGCTGAATTAATTGAAAAGTGCGCCTGGCACTTCTAAAGTGCGCCTGCGCACTTTAGGGCCCAAAATCAGCACTTTTGGTGCATCACCATCCCCCTCTTTGCAACTTCGACCCAACTTAAACCCGAATGACCCGAAACTCAAGGGAAGCTTAAGAGCACTGATTCCAGAACCCTAGCCTACCGATCTTGAGTTCCAAACGTTTGGTTGAGCGGGGATGTTACATGTCCCATCCATTTGTGCCCGCTTGAACGTGTTGGCCCCGACTACCTTTCGAATTCTGTATGGGCCTTCCCACCCTGGGTTCAACTTTGTAGCGCCAACTGCGGGGCATAAGATCTTCCTCAGTACTAGATCGTTAATTGCAATATGATGAGGGTGAAGTTTCATGTTGTATCGTCTAGCAAGCTTTTGTCCCGTAAGTTAACGTGTAGAGAGTTTCTCATGTGGCGGTTTTGTATACTGTCCGGTGAGCCCATAACACGTGGTCACACTCAACAACCCAAGTCCCCTTGCATCCTTCCACCCTTTTCTTTAGTCCTTGCAGGATTAATTTGTTAGTCGCTGCGGCATGTCCATTCGCTTGTGGGTAAGCGACCGAGGCGAACTTCAACACTATCTTTAAGTCGTCACAAAATTCTTTAAAGATTTGGCAGTAAAACTGAGTGTCATGGTCAGATATGATGCTCTCTGGGATTCAAAATCTCCTAACAACGGATTTGAATGCAAACTTCTGGATTTGTATAGTCGTTATGTTGGTGACCGCCTCGGCTTCCACCCATTTTGTGAAATAATCCACCACTACAATGAGGTACTTCTTTTTTCCTGAAGCTTCGGGAAATGGCCCTAGTATGTCCATCCCCCATCTAGAAAATGTCCATCCCCCATCTAGAAAATGGCCATGGAGTGACTATTGCTTGTAGTGCAGCTGCTGGAAGCTTGTGATAGTTGGCGAACTCTTGGCATTTATGACATTTCTTTACCAAATCGCTCGCCTCCTTCCTCATTGTAGGCCAATAGAAACCTTGGTAAATGAATTTCTCTCCAAGCTTCTGGCTCCTAGGTGGGTACCACATAATCCCGCATGTACCTCCTGCAGTGCCTATTCAGCATCCTCCGGGCTTAAACACCTCAAGTATCGCCCCATCACAGACTTTCAATATAACTCACCGCCTAGTAAGATACATATCCCCACCTTTTGTCGTAACTTAGTTTCTTCATTCTGGTATTCTGGCACCTGATCTGTTTCCAAAAAATGGATGATGACTGATCGCCAGTCACTTGGCAGCTTACTTTGTTCAATCTGGAAATACTGTTTCATTTTTACTTCTTTTCCATCGTAACCATTCACCCTTCTTCAAAGTCTATTGTTGTTGCTAGCTTAGATAGTCCGTCGGCATGGCTATTTTCCTCTTGTGCAATCTTCTCTATGTTCACTTTCTTGAATTTAGACATGATTAGCTTAATTTCGTCGAAGTATGGGAGGAGGGACTCCTCCTTTACTTTAAAAATCCCATTGAGTTGGTTGATTACAGTCACGCCCTGATATTAGTGACACCCATGCTCTTAGCGATTCACAATCCTCCTTCAATAGCTCCATATTCCACCGCATTGTTAGTTCTAAACTTTTCAGTCTGGTATATTTAGTGGTGACTGGTTTCAGTCTTTGGACAGATTTCTTCTTTGTCCTATATCAATTCTTCCTTTGTGGGAAGAGCTATATATACTGCATCTTCTGCAATTATAGATACTAAAGTTGATGACTTGTAATGGATGGATTTCTTCCATTCAAACTTCATGATTCAATCCTCTCATGAAGAAGATCACAATCATCACTAACAACAACAACCTCCTGGTTCTCTCAATCCAATCCTCCCTTCCTGCACACCACAAGACTTCCATGGTAAGAGATATGAAAAGCTATATGATCTCTCAATTTCAGATAAAAAACTTGAGAATTGAGTTACTATGTCTATTATGTGCAGGGGCGGCATAATTCCTAGGGAAGAGATCAATGTCCTGTTTAGGAATTGATGCGTGTCGTGAAGAAGGGAATGAAGAGGATGAGATTTCAGAAGATGGGTCACTTGCAGGAGAGAAGAAAAGGAGGCTAAACATGGATCAAGTGAAACACTTTAGAAAAACTTTGAATTAGGGAACAAGCTTAAATCAGAGAGAAAAATGAAGCTGGCTAGAGTTCTTGGACTTCAACCAAGGCCAGTTGCAATTTGGTTCAAGAATAGGAGAGCTAGATGGAAGACAGTATGAACTATCAAAGTGTCAAAGTGATAACGAGTCACTCCAAGCCCAGAACTAGAAGCCCATAGTCTCAGAAACAGAAAGTGCACAGCTTCGATGACATACGAGTGCAGAAATGTAGAGATGTGGAAGAGGTAGCCGCAAGAATGGAAAATGGTAAAATTCTTCTTTTCTTGTTATTCCCCTCATTTCATTCTTCACAAAAAACGCTGCTTCTAAACTTTCTTTCTTCTTTAAACTTAAGTTTTCGTACAGTTAGCAGCCACATCAACAATATATGCTGATTAGGCTAACGCCGTTAACCGCCACATCAGTTTTTCATCCGTTTTAAGGACATAATGGTATGCAGTGAACATTAATTCGAGGTTAGTGGAACACGGTGAACAAAAAATAGATGAGTGGTTAGTGTGACTGGTTTTAAAAAGTTTAGTGGTATCCGGTATATTTAAGTCTTAGTTCTACTAGATGAAAATCGCAGGGCAACTTTATGTAGTACTCCTCCTGGGCTTTTTAGGACGATTCTCGCCCACCATTCTTACTTGATGCTCTGTCTATGAATAAAGTCCACCCTTCTCCTTCCTCTACTTCTTCCTGAACGACCCCTTTGACAATAAAATCTGTTAGCACTTGGGCTTTTATTGTTGTTCGTGGTTGGTATTGTATATCATACTCAATCAGTTCTATATACCATTTTGCCAATCGCCCTGCTACACTCATGGATAGCAATACATTCTGAATAGGTAAGTGTCTAAGGACGTGGATAGTGTGTGCCTGGAAATAGGGCCTTAGTTTTCACGCTGCACATACCACAATGTATGCCATCTTCTCAATCCCCAGGTATCTGGTGTCTGTGTTGATCAGGTCTTACTTGTGTAAAATATGGGATAATCGTTTTGATCTTCTCGCCGAACGAGTACTACACTGACTGCCTTGGTGGAAATCGCAATATACAAAAAATAGGCCTTCATTTGCATTAGGTGATGCCAATACAGGAGGTGTAACTAAAAACTATTTCAATTCTTCAAACGCCTTGTTACACTTTTCATCCCACGCAAATTTTGATGCATCTTTCAGAGTTGCAAAGAATGGTGCACATCTGTCGGTGATTTTGGGAATAAAACGATTGATCACCGTGAGTCACCCTGATTTCACTTGGACTTCTTTCATCGTCTTTGGAGGCGTCATGGAGGTAATCACTGTGACCTGTGATGGGTTCCCCTCTATCCCCCTTCTGGTGATGAGATACCCGAGAAACTTTCCCGAAGTTTCCCTGAAGACCCATTTCAGCGGATTGAGTCTTAAAGAGTATTTCTTCAGAGTGTCGAAAGTTTCTCTTAGGTTGCGCAGGTGATCGCCAGACTTCTTACTTTTAACCAACAGATCACCAACGTAGGCTTCCAAATTTTTTCCAATCTGGTCTGCAAACACCGTAACAATCATCTACTGATAAGTTGCTCCCACATTTTTTAGACCAAAAGGCATCACCTTGTAGCAGTAATTTGTCGTAAGTGTCATTGTTGCATGTGGCATCCACCAGTTGCTCAATATTTGGTAGCGGATATGAGTCTTTTGGGCATGCATCATTCAAGTTTGTGAACTCCACACACATCCTCTAGGATCCCGACGATTTCTTGACCAGGACCACATTTGCTAACCACTCCGGATACCGAACTTCTTTAATAAATCCTACCTTTAAAATCTTCTCTACTTCGATTGCTACCGCCTGCTGTCTTTTTGTACATATATTTCTCCTCTTCTACTGAATGGGACGGCTTCCTCACTCAATCGCAGACAGTGCTTAATGACCTCTGGGTTGATCTCTGCATGTCACTAGGCGACCAAGCGAATAGATTTGAAAACTCCCTTAGCAATTGAACCATTTCCTGTCGTCTGTTCGCTTCCAGGTATGATGATATCCTGACTATTTTCGTTGGATCTTCCTCCCATAAAGGGACTGGGACGTCTAACTCTACTGGTGTTAGCCGCTCACCTCCAACTTCTGCATCCAAACTGATGTTGTAACAAGTGCTCTTTGTTGCTGCTCTGTAGCACTTTCTGGCTATCTCAGGATTTCTCCAGGCGACTCCTACTCCCTCATCTGTGGTAAACTTCATGGCATGATGGACAGGAGACGAAATTTCCTGGAATGCTGCTAGAGCTAGTCGTCCAAGGATCATGTTGTACATTAATTTGCAATCCATGACATGGAAGGCAATAGAGCGTGTAGATTGCACATTGTCGTCTCCAATAGTGACTTTCATAGTAGCGATTCCTTTGATGGGGACCGTGTGTCCTGAAAATCTTGAGATTGTTGTCTTTGTCTGCCGTAACAAACTTTGCAGTAGGTCCATTTGCTTGTATATGTCCCAGAAAATGATGTCTACCAAACTCACTTCGTCTACCATTACTCGTTTGATGCGATTGTTATGAGTGACGATTTTTATTAGCATGGTTTCCAAGCTTGGACCTCCTACACGGGCGATATCCTCTTTGGTGAAGCAAATGACTGGGTGATTCACACGATCGATTAACATCACTTCCTGGACTTCTTCCTTACTCCTTTCCTTCTTTGTCGGGCAAAATTTTCCATCAAAAATAGTCTGGTATACCTTATTCACTTCAGGGTGTGACTTCTTCTTCACTTCCTCTTCACCCTGCGTTTCCTGCATTCGGGCGAAAACTCCTTTCTTTTGTTGGGTTTCTACTGCTTTTCCTTTATCTTCCTTTTTGGGACTCTTCTCCTTCCATTTTGAACTTACGATAAAATCTCTTAAATGACCCTCATTGATCCATCACTTAATATAATTCTTCAATTCTCTACACTCTTCCGTCGTGTGTCCATGAGATTCATGGAAATCACAAAAATTCTGCCTGCTTCTTTGCTTTGGCGGTGTCTTTAATGGCTCAATCCACTGTATATGGTGACCCTTGTGCTGCACGTACATAAATATTTTTCGCCTGGACTCACTGAGTGGAGTATAATCTTGTATTTCCTCCTGATATCTTCTCTTGTCGGGCGATCTTTCCGTTCGCCTCCACCTAGTTTGTCTATCCGGCTGTTTGTCCTCCTACTTCTCCACTTTCACAGCCTTTTCTACCACGAGTTCTGCCAGTTGTTCCTTAATTAATATTATTTTGTGCACCCTGGCTTCCAAATCGGAGAGTGAAGTTGGTGATGTGTTCACCAACGATTCCCGTAGTCTGTTGTTTTGAGTTGTCTGGAATAAGCTAGCTGCGACGATTTCATGATCATTGTTCCTCATGGATTGTACTACTCCTGTCCATTTGTCGAAAAACTCCTTTAATGACTCGTCCGCGCCTTGTCTCAGGTTTACCAAGACTTGTAACGGGACAATTCTACTTCTCTTGCTCTCATACTTCTGTGAATTTTTTTTGCGAAGCCATCACATGAGGTTATAATTCCCTTCGGGAGATTCATGTACCATTCTCTTACTCTTCCTCCCAACGTTGCTGGAAAAGCTCTGCAATATGTTGCGTCGCTTGCTTGCTGCATTTGCATGGCTATCTGAAATGTTTGCAGATGATCATTTGGATCGCTGTTCCCATTATACTTCTCCATGTTTAGGGGCACAAGAGCAACTAGTAACTGTTCAACAAAAATTTCTCTTGCGAGCGGCTGTCGAACACCCATTTATCTTGCCCCTACTTCAATTGTTGGACAAACTGTTGGAGTACTTCATTGGCGATCACTTGAGTTGGGGCTCTGATCTCTGGTGTTCGGGGTGCGTTCTTAGATTGTTGGGAGATCACAAATTTTAGTATAGCTGAGTTAACTCTGAATTCTGCTCCTCAAGCGCTTGGAATCATGGCTCCAATAGCTGGTAGTCCTCTATTGTTGGCTCCTCTTGCTCAAATCGCCTCCCTCGGGTCCGAGACTCAGAATCATCATAAGCAGTATGCACGAAGACATGTTCCATCTCATTATCCAAGTTTCTAGCGATCACTAGGTCCATTAAGGTATCCGGGTTCACCCATTTTCGTGGTGTCACGCCTTCATTCTCCACTCTGTGTGTGTGTGTGTGGAGGCTGCTCCCGGATCCATCGCTCTTAGTATGATCACCTGCTACTTCCCCTATATGGCGAGCTAATTGTTGCAGCCTAGTCGCTTGCCCGATAGAGAGAAGCCCAATCGTCTGGTCTTCGAGAGGGGGTACCTCATATGAAGTACGAAGGGGGACAGTAGTAAGTTTAGGGGCGATTTGGATAATAGCCAGGAATGAAGGTGAGTGGATGAGAATAACGTACCGAGGGAATTATACCTTTGTCAATAGTGTCTACCTTCTGTCAAGGGGTCAGTGCCGTATTTATAGCCTACCTCCTTGATGTCATGCTCGCCTGTGATTGGTTGGGTCGTTGGGATGATCGTGATTGTTCATGGCAGCTGACGCGATGTGGACACATCGCAGCTGCTTCCTTTGAAACACTAAGGTCGCCGAAGCCTGGAGGTGGGCCTTCCAAGCCTTTACTGGGCTTCCCTAAGAGCGATCCAATTACAGTTATAGTCAGGAATCGTCGGAGTTATTGACTATCCACTTGGTGGGCTTCTCAGTGATCCACGATCGCCATGCTGGGGCCCATCACTCCTCTAGGTGAGGAAACTGACCTCCATTCCATTAGAGACCAATCAGGCTTCTACCACTTGTAACACCCATCTCGAACCAAATAGGTTCAACCCTTGTTTGAATCGTGTATTGAATTCTAGGGCTGGAAGTTGGCCCGCCAGGTAGTGGGTACCCGCGAGCCCGACTCATTTCTTAATGGGTAGTGGGTACCCATTACCCGAATGGGTTCGGGCTACGGGATGGCTTTTGAGACATATGGGTACCCACTACCCGAATGGGTAATACCCGTGGGTACCCATTAAGCCCGATTAGCCCGAACCATTAAATTTATTATTGTTATTAAAAAATAAAATCCCTAACTAATAAACTAACTCCATTAATCTCTCGCATCTGAATGTCTGAAAAATAAAATCTGATTTGTGGTGATTCCCTAAAGGCTTGTCTCTCTCTCAGTCTCTCTCGAGTCTCGACTCTCAGACCTCAGTCGGCAGTTGCTGTCTCGCCCTCGTCGAATCCATTCTCTTATTCTCTTCGTAGTCGGCAGTCGCTGCTCGGCTATTGTAATGTTGTTGGGAATTTGAGATTTCTTAATCATTTTGGTCAAGGCGTTATTGGATTTTATCACTTTGGTCAAGGTGTTTTCACTTTTCAAACAAAGTGGCTGGTGCAATTTGTTTATTCATTTGACTGGTGCAATTAGTTGGAAGGTGTTTAATTTATTTAAGAATGAAATTCATCAAGTAATTAAAATTACGTAATTAATCAAAGTAATTTTTAATTATATATATATTTTTTGATAGTGGGTTTTAGTGGGTACCCCGACCCGATCCCATTATCATTAATAGGTACCCACTACCCGAACGGGTTCGGGCTACGGAATGAGTTTCGAGGCTAATGGGTACCCACTATATGTTCCTTAATGAGTATGGGTACCCGAGCCCGTCCCATTAGCCAGCCCTATTGAATTCTAATAAGAGCCAAAATAAAGAAAAACAATATAAAAGACAACATCATAAATGAATAATTCTAAGGGAGGCGTCCAATATTCAAAAAATAATCTATCCGATAATTACAATCCAAAATACTAAATCCGATATAGAAATCCCCAAATGAAAAGTAAAGTCAACTGAATAAAAGGAAAGTTAACTCCTGTCCAAGCTACCAATAGTCTAGCTCATGCTTCCGGCAATCACTTCAACTCGAAAAGCTTCTACTCCAACTCGAACCACCACCTAGCCACATTTAACTGAAAGGGGAAAGGGAATCAGTTTCCCATTGAAACATCCATCAATGGGACTTATTCCTACATCCAACCAGTTGTTAATCCTATAGTAGTCTAGTTGATCACATAGGTGTTGTTCTCTATTCATAATATAATTCATAACATCATCTTAATCACATTCTAACAGAATCAATTCCACCATTCAACACATCATCACAAAAAATATCAATCCCAACACAATCACAACACAAACATATCTAGGTGTGTGATTAGTCACCAAAGAGTTATCCCATACCACCCCTGCCGGCTCACAGACGCACCCCCAACTGCAGAAGGGGGTCCACAAATGCATCCTCAATCACAGAAGAGAATCCAGGGCCCAAACTCACAATCCTCCCCTCATGGAGCACATAGCACCTCAATGCATTTAGGGGGTAGTACAAGCTCATTCGGGTTTTAGCATTTCACATTCATCACCAAGAATACAATTCAAAATTCACCATTCAATCACAGTTCCCAATTCATGAACTATCAAAACACATTCAATTCCATACAACCATTATTAATTCCCATGATCACAAACACAACATTAAATGGTAACTAGTTAGCCTCGCTGGCCACCCCACCTGCAGAAACTAGAGATAAAGGGTAGCCATGTCGCGAGGTCTAGAGCCACCCTCCTGTCGCGAGGTCTTGCAAGCATAATTGATAGTTATAGAGTTCCATAAACATGTTCATAACCCAGTTCATCCTATCACTTCGTTCTATCTACAATCTATTAGCATTATTGACTTGTCATCATACCATAGCAAGCATCAATTCACCGCAAACAACCACAAAACAGTTTTCTTCAATCTTACTCTCTCCAATTTCATGCAAAACCTAGTTTTGCATCTAAGTCAGTTGTAACTCCTCACATTAACCATCATTTCTTATCAACATTAAAACCTCCCCTGGAATAGAAGACAAGTCTCTCAAGTCTTCCAATTCCTTGGTAGAAAGTGATTTCCCTTCTCCAAAACGTAGATATTCACCTCTTGATCGCCCACGCAAAGAAACTCTAAACCTCCAATTGATACTTGCGATATCTTCTCCTCGTCGCCAGGAATCCATAGGAAGAAACGGCAACTTAATCGGACCACCATAACTCCTGGAATCAAGGTTTGAAAATGGATCACTCTTGGTTCGTCAATGGAGTTTTCAGAGACAAAGGGAGAGAGAAAAATTTCATAAACCCATCAAAACTTTGTGTTTTTTTTTCGGGGAAGAAACACTTTGTGGTTCTATGATACGCGACTTGTATCATGGAAATACACGATGTGTATCAAGGATACACGACCGTGTCCTCTTAAAAGCTGTCCTCGACAAGAAGTGGCTTGAAATAGTACACGGCTGTATATCACAGATACACGATGTGTTTCTTCATTATACACAATGTGCATTTCAAGTACACGATCGTATACTTTCCACTACACACCAAGAGTGTTGCAACCACAACTCGGTCCGCATTCGAACGTTCCAAACTTCAATGGGACCTTAGTGATATCATTTCAAATGCCTCGATAACCCGAACTCCATTCTCAAACTATTCGGTTGGGCGAGGATGTTACAGGTTCATTGAAAAGGATAGGATTGTCCAATTTCTCCTTGGCTTGAGCTCATCTGGGTGATGCCAAGAGCCTCGCTCATCATAAGATCTAAACCAGTTTCTACACTCAAGACATCATTCTTAGAAATTCGACACGAGGAGTAAGACAACATTTGATAGAGCAAGAGAATAAAACTCATGCTAAGAGTTTAACTAGTGTTTTTCAACCATTCCATCAACAATGGAAGCTTATATGACCAAACGATACCACATAGATTGTGTGCGACTGAAAGTAGGGTCGTAGCTTCGTAGATTGTGTGCCTTCTCCACTACTGAATATCTCTCTTCAACACACGCTAGAGGTTTGCTTGTGTAAAATTGGTTGTTGCTTTGATCCTTTGCATTTGAACAGTGCCAAGCTTACGGTTGATGGGGATATTGCAATGTATAAGCACAAAATGTCTCCCTCCTTTGGCGCCATCAACATTGAGGGAGTTTATAGAGAGACTTTCAGTTTTTCAAACTCCTTCAGACACATCGTTGAGATTCTTGAAGTCAATACACATGCACCACTGGGCACTATATTTCTTTACCAATACTATGTTGACAGGGACGAAGCCAGGAAATTTTCATTTCGGTGGCCGACAAAAAGTAGAAAATAAAAACTCAAAATTATATTTAAATAAATATTATTATTTTAATCATACATGACTTTCTTTGACATCACTAAAATAACTTAGAACAACGTCTTAACTAAAAATTACTGATAAATCACGTTCATATATATGATTAAACTATCAGGTAGAAATTCATCACACATTTTAGCAGAAAATACATGTCCACTAGTAGTGGATACTAGAACCAGAAGAGTCAAAACAAGACGAATAAGTCTGTCCACCAGATAAAATTGACTTGATTCACCCGTCTCCATCAAACCACGACAAAGCTCAACAAGAGATGATAATGGTTTAATAATTATACTGACTGTGGTATGAGCATATATACATTATCTCGTAGATGCAAAAGTCGTAGGTAACAAACACTACAAGAAACGTTGAATTTAACAGCGGCAGATTTGGAGTTTAACAGCGACCAGAGTCGCTGTTAGAATAATTTAACAGCGGCCACATGCCGCTGTTAAATTGGCCAATGGGAAAGTCATTTAACAGCGGTAAAATGTGGCCGCGGTTAAATGAAATGTTTTAACAGCGACCTATGGTTAAAGTAATAGCCGGAGCTCCGGCGATTGGGCTGGAACTCCGGCGATAGTCCAGATTGTCGGAATCCAGAGGAAGCGGCGGCGACGGCTTTCCTCTTCTCCTCCTCCTCCTCCTCTTCCTCTTCCTCTTCTTCTTCCTCTTCCTCTTCTTCCTCCTCCTTCTCCTCTTCCTCTTCTTCCTCTTCCTCCTCCTCTTCCTCTTCTTCCTCATCCTCCTCCTCCTCGTCTTCCTCTTCCTCGACGCGGCCGTCCGCAGGCGTATAGCTCGCCGGATCAGGAGTTAGGTTTTGCGAAGAAGAAGAAGAAGAAGAAGAAAAAGAGGAAAGCCGCCGCCGCCGCTTCCTCTGGATTCTGACGAGGAGGAGGAGGAGGAGAAGAAGAAGAAAAGAAGAAAAGAAGAAGAAAAGAAGAAGAAGAAGAAGAAAGAATCCATACTTGCCGACGCCGCTTCCTCTGGATTCCGACGAGGAGGAGAACAACGAGGAGGAGGAGGAGGAGAAGAAGAAGAAGAAGAAGAGGAGGAAGAAAGCCGCCACCGCCGCTTCTTCTAGATTCCGACGAGGAGGAGATCAACGCCGAAGAAGAGGAGGAACAGCTACGGACGGTTGTGATTAATTGATTTGTGTTTCCTAAGGATCGATCGGACGGCTTAAAAGCTCGATCCGTGTGCGAAAATTTAACAGCGGCTGGTGCCCGCTGTTAAATTGTTTTATTTTAACAGCGGCCACTTGGCCGCTGTTAAATTTCTAATGTCAGGCAAATTTAACAGCGGCCCCGTAGTGGCCGCTGTTAAACTGTCGCCGTTAAATAGCTATTTTATTGTAGTGAAATCAGATTGTGAGCCATAGATTTTGGGCAACCCATCATCGTAACACATCTTAGAAGTAAAATAAGAAATGGATTTTGAGTTTCTGATTGAAAACTCGGTAGTTTAGAAAGGTGTCACCGATCCGTCGTCCGATAAATTGAGAGTCTGTGATGTCGATGGTAAATAATTCAATGGGAGAGAGAGAAAGGTTGAATCATTGAGTTTTAATGGATGAAAAATAATGTTTAAATTATTAGGGATTTAATTACAATATCTAAATAGAAAAATTAATATAGTATGACTAGAAAACACATTACTTTAATTCATTTGAAAATCCACGTTAAACATATTTTAACATCACAGTTTGAAAAGGAATAAACATAAAAATGAATGAAGTTAAACAAAAGTTAAAAAAATTGGCAATGTTTCAAAAAGGAATAACATAAAAATAAAAATGAATGAAATTAAACAGAAGTCGGTGGTAAATAATTCTATGGGAGAGTGAGAGAAAGTTTGAATCATTGAGTTTTAATGGATGAAAAATAATGGTTAAATTATTAGGGTTTTAATTACAATATCTAGATAGAAAAATGAATATAGTATGACCATAAAATACATTACTTTAATTTATTTAAAAATCCATGTTAAACATGCAATTTCTACCATCAAAACACCCCTTAGTGTTTTGATATGAAAACTTCCATCATAACCATTCATTTTTTAAGGGGAGATCTAATGGCCAATGTTAAAAGGAAAGTAGTGTAATTGGATATCTTTAATTTTGATTTTTATTTCCTTAATGATAATCATCAATTATTTCCCAAATTTTTAATTGCAATTAATATAAAACTAAATCTTCAAATTAGCATTTTTTTCCACCGACTACGACTATATTCTCCAATCCCTACCGCCAGTTTCTAATTCATCTTCCCGTTGACTGTGCTTCAATCCCTTCTGGCGGCACAGTAAGTTCCTATCGGCACTACCGTCATCCCTACCGGCAACATTCCTCCTATATCAGTCCTTCTTTCGTTGTTCCGTTTTCATATTTAGGAACAATCATATAAGCAACCGTATTATAATATCTTTGTTCATTGTTCCGTTTTCATATTTTAGGAATAATTTTCTTGTAAAAAAAGAAACAACCTTAAAATTAGTTTGGAACATTAGTTGAACCTTGTTCCTAATTAGGAAGTCAGAACAGAAACCCAAAAAGAAGAAGATGATGAAGATGAATACTTTGTTCCTAATTAGGAAATTAGAACACAACCCCAAAATACATGTTCCTAAATCGTCAACCGGAACAACTTCTTATCGAATCACAGATCTAGATCCAAACCCAAATCTAATAACATTAGTAAGAAAATCAAGCTCGCTCTGTGATTCATCATCTGTGATGTGATCCTCCACAGCTGCCCCAATGCCAACATGTATTCCTACACCCTACCAAGGTCACCAGTCAAGGGAAGAACCCAAGGGCCTTACAAGAAGCGTGTAAGGCTAAGGAAAGCTCTCCAACGATGCTTGAAGCCAAGGTACGTGACCAAATACAGACTTAGGCTCCCACCAACAGCCAAGCAAGCTAGGATGTCAGTCAGGCCACCCCTAGCCTGGATGTCGGTCAAGGCACTCGATCCGAGCCCCGAGCCAGACCGAGGACCAAGCCTAAGGGCCCTAATAAGCTATGGACCGATCCTCATGAGCCCTGAAGGCAATGACCACTCCTGGGATCCTCTGGTGGCATTCCTGGAGTATAGGTAGCGGAGGATAGCGAAATACCTGGCCATAAGAGGCTGGTGCCCGAAGACAGGCCCCGGTACGAGCCCTGGGCCGGGCCAAATGCAAAAACTAGCCCCTAGGCCAAATAAATGAGCCCTGGACCAGCACCAGCCCTTGAAGACCCTCTGAGAACATTCCTGAACACCTGGCCGAAGTAGAAGGAAGAAGGCTTGTCCAGAATTGGCGAAGACCTAACACTGAGCCAGCCCCGGGCGCCACCGAGGAGTGCTCAGGGCCGAGCCAACAATTGGCTCGGGGATTTTGGAAAATTCCAACGGACCTGGATAGCTTGAAGGCCCAGGAACAGTCTCCAGCAAACGACGTTGCATTTGGAGGAGAAATGAAGGAGGAGCCACGTAGGGCAGTGCTCATACACGATCCGGGTCCATACATGAAATCCCACCGAGCTAAGGACTCCCATCCGGGCCAGGAATCCTTGCTGCCACGTCCAGGAGACCGTGGGCCTAAGTCCTTCTAGGAATAGGACATGAGGGGAGCACCTAATCCGAGTCAGAATTCCTGCCCAGCCACCCCAAACCTTGCCCGACCACCACGAATGTTGTCCGGATTAGGGCTTGCCCGAATTTTTCCAGTTTTGCCTATTTAGGATTATTTCTTCGGTTCCAAGACACTATTATCCTATTTTATGTTTCCTTTCTAGTTTTCCTTTTTAAGTTGGATTGTTAAGACATTTTAAATATCCTAATTAGTATTTAGATTATTTTAATTCTAGATTAGGAAGTAGCTAATGGGGAGGAGAGCTTGTTCCCTCCCTATATATTAAGGTCGTCGGTCACCCCTTGTACTTACAACTTTTATTAATCAATAAACCCCATTTAGAACTTTGTTCTAAAACCCATGGAGTATGTGCTTGTGCATTGCTTAAGGATTGGCTTATCATCAAGAGCATCCATCTCTTGGCGTGGCGCCCTCGATTTGATACTTGTGGTTCCTAGCTCCTTTATAGCTAGTGGGTCAAAGTCCTCTTCCATCCGGTTCCATAGGTTCTTCACGAGTGCTAGGAGATCAGCGGATTTTTGCCCATAGTAGGGTTGATTATAAAATTAATTCCCAAAATAGGGTTGTTTACCTGTCAATTCCCAATCTAGGGTAAAATATGCTGACTGGGCAATGAAATCGCCACACTAATTAGCGATTTACTTTTATCAAAATATATAAATAAAGATCTCCAAAGTATATGGCAATTTATGCAAATGGGTTTGTCAGAGATAAGTTCTTTTGCAAAACTTGTTGCATTTCAACCATTTCACTTTTTTATTTTTCTGTTTGGTCACAAAATTCTTTTTTTTTTACATTTGTTTGTTTTATGTTTAATTGTTCATCTATTCGTTAATAAGACATATAATATTTTTTGTTTATAACATATATAATTGGTTTGTGTCTCGTAATATAGCTACTAATCATTCAGAATGTTAACAAATAGAGTCGCTCAACATTTAACTTAAAAAAAAATTGTTTGTGACTCGTCTTGATTCGAGATGGCCTGACTTAAAATCTTAACGAATCGATATTAAATCAAGACTAAAACAAGCTCGACCTCATAATTTTCTAAACAAACTTACATCCAATCGCTTTTCAACGTAAATCGAGTTTGAACTCGATCCCTTGGTTTTGTCCGGATCGAGTTCAAGCTCGATTTAAGTTCAAGTTGGGGAATTTTGGTTTTGTCCGGATCGAGTTCAAGCTCGATTTAAGTTAAAAAAATCAAGTTCAAACTCGGCTTGTTAAGAAATTTATGAGGTCGAGCTTGTTATAGTTTTGATTTAATATCGATTAGTTAAGATTTTGAGTCGGGCCATCTCGAATCAAGCTGAGTCACAAACATATTTTTTTAAGCTAAATGTCGAGCGACTCTATTTGTTAACATTCTGAATGATTAATAGCTATATTACGAGACACAAATCAATTATATATGTTATAAACAAAAAATATTATATGTCTTATTAACGAATAGATGAACAATTAAACATAAAACAAACAAATGTTAAAAAAATTGAATTTTGTGACCAAACAGCAAAATAAAAAAGTTAAATGATTGAAATGCAACAAATTTTGCAAAAGAACTTATCTCTGACAAACACATTGCATAAATCGCCATATACTTTGGCGATCTTTATTTAAATATTTTGATAAAAGTAAATCGCCAATTAGTGTGGCGATTTCATTGCCCAGTCAGCATATTTTACCCTAGATTAGGAATTGACTGGTAAACAACCCTATTTTAGAAATTAATTTTATAATCAACCCTACTATGGGAAAAAATCGGGTCGGTTACCAAAATGATCACTAGACTTTGGCCCAATTAACCCGGCAGTCACTGGATTCGAAAAAATTCTTTAAACATCACCAGACTTCGGCCTCATTATCCAAGAAGTCACTACCGTCTACGGACATCCAAAATTCTGTTAGTTTGCTTACGTGGCGATGTTAAGTCAATTGCCACGTCATTTGAAATTGCCACGTCATTTAAAATTGCCACCTCATTTAAATAACTCCTACCCAAAATCAAACCCATACACCCAAACCAATCTACCCACTCACCTCACCCAACCAACCGACGTCTTTTCTCTCTCTGCTTGCCGCCGACCAACCCCGGCTACCGCCGCACCTTAGCCCAGCTGTCGAAGACCCTGCGGCCACTCCTCCGATCTACCGCCAACCATCATTCTGGGGCGTCGGGTGCTGCTCGGGCGCTGGGCTGGTGCTGGGCAGGCGCTGGGCTGGTGCTGGGCAGGCGTTGAGCCTAGCGCTGGCCTGGTGCTGGACCGGTGCTGGCCAGGCGCTGAGCCTAGTGCTGGGCCTAGTGCTGGCCATCTTGTCTTCGGCTCTTCTCTCCAGCCTTCTAATCGAATCTTCTATACCATACATGGCTAGGCGTGCATTATTGATTTTAAGCTCCAACATAAGTAGCCTCAACTCTGTCATGGTTAGTAGAAACAAACGAACACAAAGACTTTTTCTAATATCCTCTTTTCTAACACTTTTTTCTAGGACTCGAGAAACAACAACTTAGTGGCTAAAAGTAGGGTCGTGGCTCGGTTTTAACACAAGCAACAAAAGCTAATCTATCCCCTCTTCTTAAACACACTATTACAACAAAAATAAAGAACTTGGCAAGGGTGGCCTTGCTTGATTTTCTATTTTCTTACTTCTTTTGATATTTTTCTTTGATAGCTTGATCTGCCACCAATATTTTCTTGCCTTACAATTGAAAGACTCGAAACAAGAACTAAACAGATGAAGATTTTCGAAATAATTTTCTAAGAACAAGAAAGTAAAGGGATATGAATCCAAGATAAACCTGGAGACTGGGATAGATTGTGGTCCGTGAGCTGAACCGTGCTCTGATACCAACTGATGTGAACCGCTGCAACCGTGGGCAGACGACTCTTAAACACCGTAAGTTGAGACCGTGCAACGAGGTAGAACCGTCGGGAACCGGGGGCGGATAAGTACTTTGACCCGTCGGCTGTATATAGCCGGAAACCAGAAGTGTCCTGTTGATGACGCCACGCCAAGAGATGGATGCTCTTGATGATAAGTTGGGGCCTTCAGTATCGCAACATGCAGATACAATAAGGTTTCAGAACAAAGTTCTTTCAAAGGGGGTTTATTTCATAAAAGTTGTGTACAAAGTGAGGCTGGCGGCCTCTATATATAGGTAGGCCTGGGAATCGGTCGGTTTCGGTCAAAACCAAACCAATTTGGTCGGCCACCGATTTCGAATTGGTTGAGAAGTTGGAACCGAGACCGGACCGATTTGAATTCGGTCAAATCGAATTCGAATTAAAATCGGTCAAATCGAATTCGAATTAAAATCGGTCACGGTCAACCAAAAAATCAGTTGATTGACCGACCACACCTTCAACGTGATTCTGTCTGTCGACTTCTTTCCGTCGACTCTTTCCATCGACTTCTTCTTCCGTCGACTTCTTTCCGTCGACTTCTTCATCCGTCGACTTCTTTCCGTCGACTTCTTCTTCCGTCGACTTCTTTCCGTCGACTTCTTCTTCCGTCGACTTCTTCTTCTCCTGCTTCTCCAATACGACAATACTTTCTAGTCTTCTTCGTCTGTCAACTTCAAAGGTCCCAATCTGAAAATGAAAACAAGATTGGAGAAGGGATCTAGTCCAGAATGACTAACCTAATTGTCGATTGGAGTCGATTCGTTTTCAGATCAGAGTCGTTGCGGACCATGGCGGCGACGATGCTCGATTTCGTTTTCAGATCTGAGTCGTTGGCCGGCGACGAAGCTCGATTTCCCCATCCATGAGGAGCCGTAAGGAGGTAGCTCCGATTCCAGACGAGTCGAGATGATGGTCAGTCACAAGAAGAAGAAGAAGAAGATAAAGAAGAGGAGGAAGAAGAAATCCAAATCTGAAGAAGAAGAAGAAGAGGAAGAAGGAGAAGGAGAAGTGTAAACTCAGAAGAGGAAGAGGAAGAAGAAGACTCAGAAGAGGAAGAGAAGAAGAACAGAAAGAGAAGGAGAAGAAAGAGGAGTTGAATCGGCAGAAGTGTGGAAGCCCAATTCGGTCAACTCGGCCATTGACCGATTTGACCGATGACCAAAATTAGTTCAAATCCCTTAACCGTGGCCGAACCGAAACTCCTAAATTCGGTCATTCGGTCAGACCGAAAAACCGACCCAAAATTGACACCCCTATATATAGGTGAGGGAACAAGTTCTCCTCCCTAAAGACTACTTCCTAAATAATAATAAAATAAAGAAATAAAAAGAGTCCTATTAATTCACTTAAATATCTACCAAAAGAGGACAATTTACATAATCCTAATCTAGACTAAAAAGAGGAAAAATTCGTTCCAATCTATAAGAAAAGAACCACTAAACAGAACAAAGGAGGCTGGAAAATCCTAAAATACAGCAGAACGGGTTCTGGGAGAAATTGCCAAATAAATACCAAATAAAATAGGAAAAATAAGCCCTTTGGTAGATCACTAGTAGACTTCATGGGCTTCAACTTTCATGTTGGGATTCAGCCCAAATTCTATCTCCAGGTAGCCCAAATCCGTCATTCATCGTCAGACTAGAAATCTGTCCAAAACTGGGAAATCCTAGCTTGATTAGGATTTCTTGTTTGGAAGTACTTGGCATCTTCCCTTCATCTCCCGTATCATGAATGGTAGTCCATCCCTCCTTGGATCAGGCTCAGGTGGTGGCCTGATTACAGCTCCTAGCTTGGGCTTCCTTGGATCAGCATCCGAGGAGTGCTCTTTGGTGCTCCATCCATACCCTACTAGGACTTGGCCTAGCTCTATCTCCTTCGATACTTCTCCAAACTGAGCTCCGTTTGTTGGAGAGTAATCTGGGGCCATAAGGATTCCATTTCCTTTAGAAAATCCCAAAAGTCACGGGTCAATTGTTCGCTGGGCGAAAAGTGCTCCTCTGGCAGGCTTGGGGCCATCTTCAAATCTGTCCATGCCTTTTGAGTTCTGCTTCGAGCCTTCTTTCCAGGGTACCTTCGGGATGTCTTTAGGGGCTGGTGTCGTCCAGAGCTCGTGGCATTCGGCATGGGGGCTAGGATGGGTGCTAGGCTCGGTCCGGGGTCCGGGTCTGGGCTCGGTGTCAACATCAGCTCCTGGCGGGTCATGAACCAGACTTTGGCTGGAGCAGGAGCTGGCCTTGGTGCCTGGCTGAGGATCAGCATCCTCCCAGGTGCATCTTCTAGCTTCGGGACTTGGACTCTTCTAGGCTCCGGTGGGGGTGTTGGTGTAGGCCTGGGGCCGTTGTACTCTCAGCCCGGCATCAGTGCTGGGGTCGGGTCGGCATCAGTTGTGTCCAAGCCAGGCTTGGTGACCAGGATCACATCAGAAGACGTCGGATGGTTGGGTGAGGTGAGTGGGTAGATTGGTTTGGGTGTATGGGTTTGATTTTGGGTAGGGAGTAATTTAAATGACGTGGCAATTTCAAATGACGTGGCAATTGACTTAACATCGCCACGTAAGCAAACTAACAGAATTTTGGATGTCCGTAGACGGTAGTGACTGCTTGGATAATGAGGCCGAAGTCTGGTGATGTTTAAAGAATTTTTTTGAATCTAGTGACTGCCGGGTTAATTGGGCCAAAGTCTAGTGATCATTTTGGTAACCGACCCGGAAAAAATCCGAGATCATCTTGTGGTGTTTAAGGGTCGTCTGCCCACGGTTGCAGCGGTTCACATCAATCTGCTACACAAAGATCATTGATTTCTAGTCTAATACCTAATTGAAACTAATAACACCAAGGAAAACAAATAAAAACAGAATATAACCAATTGTATACTGCTACTCAAAATAGAATACAGGGGAGTAAAAGCACAACAGAAAGGAAAGGCATCATAACACTAATGTAGAGCTCCCAAATCGGCCCTTATTGGAATGACCAGATTGACGAACAAAAATCGGCGAGGGTAGCGGCTGGGCTATGAAGAACGAGCGACGACGGCTGTTGGTCGTAGAGAGCTTGTGATGGTGGTGACAGGTCCATGGAGTACGTGCAGCGGCGGCGGTTGGGCTGGGATCTACTATCATTAGGACACCTATTAGTGTCCTCATATAAGGACACCATTAAAAATCGTTAGATTAGAAATTAGATCCAATGGATTAGAATGAAATGGACACAATAGTCATTTGAGAACCAATATATATAGTAAATAATATTAGGGTTTCACCACAAACCCTAATATTTTACAATCAGCTGGTAAAAAACCTCCGCTCTGAATTTTTGGAACCAGCACCTTGCACGTCCTCGGTCTCCGCTCCTCGTCTCCAGCCTTGCCGCCGCCGCACACCATCTACAGCCCCGGCGTCGCACGCGGTTTCCAATCCCGCCGCCATAGCGAAGACTCCCTCTTTTCCCGAAGACGAGCAATCCGTCAAGAGAACCCGTGAAGGAGCCCCGCCGAAGTCTCCTGAACCGCCGCTAAGGTGAGGGTGGCTACCATTAGCCAAATCCAAGAAAAAGAGGAGATGCCCCGCCGACATCTAAACCGCTGCAAAAGTGAGGATGAGCCCGCGGTTGATTATGTTAACTTTTGTTGGTGCTCGTTGGCAGCGGCAAGGAGTCGTAGGCGCACAACCTGGTAGGAAATCTTAGGGGTTTTGACCTTTTTGTATTTCATAATTGGTCACTCAACCTTGGCGGAATCACAAAATATGGTCACTCAACTTTTGTGGAGTCACAAAATAAAGCCTTCAGAGTCCAAGCTTTGTAGTATAGGGTTTGGTTTTGAATTTGTGTTAATGGTATGAGGTTGTGTTTTGTGATCCAAATTTATGATTTGGTACAGGTTGTATATATGTTTTGTTCCCAATTTAGAATGTGGAACCTAGATTATGATTTCTTTTCAACTAAATTGGGGTCATTGACTTAAAGAGTCCCGTAAGTTTCAGAATATAACGTGTCGGTCACCTATGTGTAAAACTCGTCAAGATGGTTCCGTCTAAAAATTCCGTCTAACTTCCATCCAACTTTTTCGTCCAATGCTGACGTGGAAGATGACTCAACCGACCCAGTCAGCATAAACAATAATAAATATTAGAAAAATAAAAAAATAAATAAAAACTAACCAATTCCTCCACTCCTCTCTCTCTCCCCTTCCCCAAATTTCAGTGTCGTTCATCGCCGTTCAATCCTCAATCCTCAACCATTTTTTTTTCAGCCCACTGAGCTTTTAGCTCCGATGAAGCTCGATTCAACCAAGGGGGAAGACGATGATGAAGAAGCTCTTGAAGAATTTCCCCACAAAATCTGCTAATTCTCCCAAGGAGTAGATCGATTGCGTGGTGATCGGAGCCGGCATAGTAGAATAGCAGTTGCTGTTGTTGTCTAGTACTGATTTTCATCTGTGATTTGATCACACAAGATACAAGCCACAACTTTCCATGGGTTTTATTGGAGTATGGTGTATCATGATTTATGATCCAAGTTAGATATAAAGTTGATACGTAATCGGATTTGGTTAGAGGATCGGCGGTGTAGAGGACTATTTCTAGGGTTTCAGATGTAGGCGGCAGCGGCGACGGAGGAGGATGGATGAGGAATGTTGGATCCCAGATTTTACTTTTGCAGGAAGGACAGAGAGGGGGAGAGAGAGGAGTGGAGGAATTGGTTAGTTTTTATTTATTTTTTTAATATTTTATTATTATTTATGCTGACTGGGTCTGTTGAGTCATCTTCCACATCAGCATTGGATGGAAGTTGGACGAAATTTTTAGACGGGACCATCTTGACGAGTTTTATACATAGGTGACTGACACGTTATATTCTGAAACTTACGAGACTCTTTAAGTCAATGACCCACTAAATTGGAACAAAGTTATTGATTTTGATTCATTTTCGGAGATTTGCTACCATCAAGAGACTAATTTGGGTTTGTGTTCCGAATTCCTAATTAGGAACAAGGTTCAATTAATGTTCGAAACTAATTCTAAGGTTGTTCCTAAATATGAAAAAAGGAACAATGAACAAAGATATTATAAAATGGTTGCCTATATGATTGTTCCTAAATATGGAAACGGAACAATGAACAAAAATATTGTAAAACCGCTCTCTATATGATTGTTCCTAAATATGAAAAAAAACAATGAACGATTATAAATAATGGTCGGAGAAGATGACCGGAAAAAAGTATGATCGGAGAAGCAAAAAGAACGTGTAGACGGCGAAAAAATAGAACCGTAGGGAGAGACGGAAAATTAAAATGATTTAATTCAATTCTAATTAAAGATCTTGAAAAATAAAAATATGTAAAATTAAAGATATTCAAATGACACTTCTGTCCTTTTAACATGGACCATTAGATCTCATCTTACGAATTGAATGGTGATGATTACTATCCTCATATGAGGACACCAAGAGGTGTCCTAACGGTAGAAATTCCCGGTTGGGGGGCTGTGGATAAAGTGTGCCAGCGACGATTGGGCCATGACAATGTTTGAAAAGGAATAACATAAAAAGAAATGAAGTTGAAAATTGACAATGTAAAAGTTTGAACCTAAGACCTCAAACTTAATACATAACACATTAACCACTACACCATCCTATTTGACTTTATTGTAGGGCCATGGCCCCCTATATTTGTACACAGCTCCGCCCATTGAATACTATAAAGTTATTACCACAAGCATTTCTCAAATATTTTAAAATTTAATTTTCTCTAAATGTAAAACTCATTTCAACTTGTGATTCTCATTTTTCGTATATCTATAAGAATTGTGAGTATTATAATATATATATATATTATAATATATATATATATATATATATATATATATATATATATATTATATATGGGTAACACTTCGGTACCCCCATCATTAAAATTATGTCATATTCGTAATTGAACTTTGAAGTTTCAGAGCTTTAGTTTAATGTTGAGGTGTTAGAATATAGTGTTAGGGGTTTCGAGTTTATTTTTTGGGTTTATGATCTTTTAATTTGGACTTATCGTCAAATGTTAGAGTTTGGAATACGATTTAGAGTTTTGAGTCTATAATGTAGTATTTGAGGGTTAAGATTTAGTTTTTACGGGCTTAGCATTATTAAGCAATGTTCATGGTTTATTGCAATAGGTTTTGGACTCATTATTTGAGTTTTAAAGTATAGAAATGTGAAATTTTATGCTAGCTAGGGTACCGAAGTGTGCACCATATATATATATATATAAAATATATAATTATATATTAACATAGCAGATACCATTTTTTTCAGTTGACACGTCAGCTTTTTGAGGATTTTAGAGCTCCTCCTTCATTCTAGGAATGAGGGTATTTTGGATAAAAATTGGTTCTGACAAACAAAATTTTTTGATTCTTTTCTCACGAACAAGGATCGAACTCTCAACCTCATGGTTAAGAGACAAAGTGAACAACCAACAATGCCACACCTAATGATTAGAGTAGTTTACTATTTAATCAAAGAAAAGTTGCAGTGTTTTCAACGTAACAACAAGAAAGCATAACTATAATGCTTTTGTTTATTATATCCCAACAATTGATAACAAATTTATAATTTTTTACCAACATATGAATTAAATGATTATATATTAAAAAGTAGAAATAAAAAGTAGAAAAAAGTATATATTAAAAAGTAGAAATAAAAAGTAGAAAAAATTCAACCACACTTTTAAGTAATCTAAATAAAAATTATTTTCCGGTAAACTATTAACACAAAAAATCGGACAATGGGCCGCTGATAATCTAGTATATATATATATATTTCATATTTTACTAGAAAAACAAATATTATATATAATATATATATATATTATATATATATATATATATATATATATATTTTATATATATATATATATATTTTTTGCAAATATTTTGTTACCCGGTGGGCAACCAGATACCCGCGACTCGACGAACTCGCGACCGAGACAAACCCCTGACCCGACAAAATCATGATCCGACAAACCCATGACTAGATAACCCGACCTATTGAAACTTTTGATTCTGATTTTTCGTATACCTATAACAATTGTGAGTATATTATCACATATATAAATTTCATATTTTACTAGATAAACAAATTATTATATCTTTTTTTGCAAATATTTTGTTACCCGGTGGGTAACCAGATACCCGTGACTCGACGAACTAGCGACCCGAACAAACCCGTGACCTGACAAAAATTATGATCCGACAAACCCATGACCAGATAACCCGACATGTGAGTCCCCCAACACGCTTCTACATCTCTACCTAAAATCACCATGATGGTCGGAACTGCTTGCTCACTGGCTCATGGCTCATGGTGTTAATGTACTTGCTGAATAGCCCACATCAGGACGCCCGGAGATATACAAAGCCTACTTGTCTCGTGGGATTGCCTGTCGGCCCAACACAAGCTCTTGCCCCAACTTGATTCTTCATCCCCCTACACAAGTCATTATACTTTACCAAAATGAGATGAGCATTATTTAATGTAATATTTTACCAAAAAAGAAAGTTGAAAGCAATAATAACCTGGAAAAAATGAGATGTAAGGGTGGTAAACTGGTGGGTCCGGGACGGGTTTGGTATATCTGATTCCTACCCGTTTACTTGGTAGGTTTTACCTGTACTCACCCGGCCAAGCCAATTGGGTACAATTTCGAAACCATCCCCACCCACTCTGAGGTGGACGGGTTTACCGGTAGTTCCTGGTCAGCAATTTTAAGAACAAAACTCAAAAGGCTCAATCAAACCAAAAGCCGAAAACTGTAATTCTGAAACTCGAACAAACCAATAGCTCAATTTAATAATGTACGTGTTAAACAAATAATAACTAAAGAATGTTCTGCAAATAAAACTGTAATTCGATTCATGGACTGTTGAATAAGGGCAAAGACTTTAAAAGTGCTGCACAAATGAAACTAAAGAATATTAAAGAATATTTATATACCAATGAAACTATGCCGTTTTGACTAAATGGGTGCCCATCGGGTGGGTACTTGGGACAAGTTGCTTATATCCGATGCCCGCCCGCCGCTCGCAATTAACGGGTTCCGGGTTTTCCCGGACCCGGAAAAGCCGAAACCGACCGGGTAAACTGAGCCCAATCCGGATGAATTTTGGGCGGGTACCCATTATCTTGGGTCAAACTGTGAAGCCTAATGAGATGAGCAGAGAAACAGACTCACTCTCTCTTCTTTATTTACTTTGGCGTTTTGTTATTCAAAATTTCCACTAAGACATTAGTCTGCCAAGGAGGAGGGAAACAAGAAATCTATTTTGTGGGTCTTGGGGGACAATCATTTTTCTTCTTTCTTTTCCCATATTAAACTACCTAGATTCCAATCTCCCTAACAATCATTCGTACTATTATATGCTTACACACCTACATAATACTTAAATTGTGGGCACATAGAATATAACTTTAGTAATTTTTGAATAATCAATGGGGAAAAAACATTGGGTGGCAATGTATTTATTTATATTTTATGTAATAAAAGTGATTTAACTTTGGATACTAGCTCACACCAATTATGCTCCTAAATAAGAAAAAGAAAAGGTAGTGAAAAAAGGACTCTTTTTTGAAAGGAAAAATGGTACTTGTTATGACCATTGCTTTCTTTTTTCTCTTCAATAATTTCCTAAAGCAAAAGGAATTTGTGCTCTTGCTTGTTCCTTTTTTTTTATGTTTATTTCAACCCATGAATGGATTAATCAAAGAATCAATTAATGAATGAGTAATCAGGTGAGTCCCTCCCCTTCTTTCACAAAGTTTATTATTCTTTTGAAAGCCAATCAAAGTCATTTCATTTTTTATGTTATTGTGAGTAAAGTGATATAATGAATGACATACTTTCTCTGCTGCATAAGTATCCTGAGGCAAATTTGAGAAAGGAATCTAATAATAATCTTCATGAAGAGAAGGAAAGAGAGAAAGAGTAAAAGCACATGGACATTGTTGTAGACATAACTTCTTTCTTTCCATATGCAGGAGAAATAGAGATCTGTGAAAATGGGGTTTCTTCCATTTCGTTACAATAAGAGCTGAGGTGGGCAGGGCAGGGCAGGGCAGTAGTAGTAAAAAGTGCATTTATACGAATCAACGGTAAGTTATAGGTTTTCCATCTAACCTGGCCCTGGCGCAAACTTACTTGATATCCAAGTAATAAAACAAACAATGTATTCATATTTCAGTTTACAATTTTTTTGGCGTTGATCTCTTAAAACGTTCGTTGCGGCAGAACGTCCTTCATCATTGTCGGATTAGATCAAGGGTTGGGGGAGCTTTATCAGCTGGTGGAGCCCCGTGTCAGAATTGACAACTCATTTTCGTTCTTTAATTAATTACCTAGGGCCCTTTTATTTGTGTAAATGGAATAATGGGCATCTACAGTTTCGTACGTATATGCGTATTATTTATTTATGTGGGCGGGAAAGAATTTCAGGGTTGGGTCTGGGCAGGAAGTCTATACTCTTTTGTATCGCCTTCTCTTTCTCCTTGAAGTCTACTACGAACACGTAGTACTGATTGTACCCTTCTACGACGTATACATGGAAAGAAGCTATCAACAGTAAAGTGTGAGTAAGTTATAAGTAAACTATGAGTATACACACACAAAGTTTGTGTCAAGGTAACTTACCATTTTGCATTTTTCAAAAGACTGACCCTGCAAATACGGAACATTGTTGACATCGGTCGCAACCATCAGTAGTTTTTTAATCATTTCCTCTGAGGAACAGAATGATTCATATTGCGTTTGATCGCGCACAGTGCATACTCCTACGAATAAACGAAACGAGAACAAAGAAATTTGTGGAACAAAAGCTGGAAGAGGCCTATAGGTGATATGAACCGACGACTACTGTGGGCCGCGACCCTATACCAAATGCTTGGCGGCAAGAAAATCGAATGCACTCTCTAAACTGGCATGGAAACGGACTTGGACCCACTAGCTATAAAGAGCTAGGAACCCGAAGTATCAAGTCGAATGGTGCCATGAAATTAAGAGGGGTGACCTTTAGCCACAATAAACCAACCTAAAAGCTATGCAACAACGAGCAAAAGCGAGAAGGAACAAAGAACAAAAGTTCTGAAATCAATCTGTATTTAAAGGGGGTCTCCCCTCAAAACGTGTACAAGGGGTGCTATATATAGGGCCAGAGTCGGCCAAAGGATTCTCCTTTTACTCGTATGAAACTACTTCTAGAATTATTAAAATAATTCAAAGCATATCCTAAAAGGAAAAAACAATCCAACTCTTAAAAGGAAAAACTCCAAAAAAAGTTTCAATAAGAACTCCAATCTGGCGCCCAACATTGACAACTTAATGCTCGACTTTCACACTCCTTATCGGACAATGAAAGATGATGTTCTCGGTCCGTGGCTCGGCAATCTTAGTACGTCTCGGATTCCATCTCTTGTTCGGCATCATGACCTGACAGAGGGCTTGATCTGGCCCGACATCATCCTATGTTGCCCAGCATCAGTTAGTGGCAACTCAGCATCGGTCTCTCGGCCCAACATCATGATTGGGCCAAGCTCGGTCATAACTGGTCTGGCGCCCAACATCGACCCATCATTAAAGTCTAGGATCAGCATCAATAGGCTTCTTGGATCGACATCAATACTTAATCTGGCATCAGCGTCCGGCTCGGCATCAGTGTCTGGATTGACATCAGTGTCATCTTTCAGCTCGGCATCAGCATCCGGCTCGACTACGCTTGGCATCAGAATCAGCAGTCTCAGTCCTGGTCCAGCAACATATGGCTCTTAACATCCATCAGTTTTGCACCCGACATTATCATTTCCAGCACCATGCATCCATCCCTTAGCATCTGTCAGTCATCCTCTTCGTGCTCGTTCCGACTCCAAGCATCCATATAAGCATTGACCTTGGCCTTGAAGCTTTTCTCCTAGGTTCTTGACCATGCCTTCTCCGGTAGTGTCCAAGGGCCGATGGGTGCATCAACAGGGTATATAAACCTTACCGATAACCTGAACGGGAAGCAAAATCGTGTCAGGCGATCATTCACAACAATGTTCTCTCAATTGAACAGATGGCAATTCAAATTTAGCACGTTCGTGTTGACATGGCCATGAGGTTTCAAAGTTTGTTCCTAGAAGAACGCCACCATGTTTCCTCGCTCCGAGAACAGTAAAATAGCAGTAAACACGATGTAAGTTATGAGCGCACTGTGTGAGCCTTTCTCATTCAGTGTTCCTTATGGATCTTCCATTTTGACCCAGTCGAATTGTCAAGGAACACTATAATTCTAGACGAAGATGGTTGTTGGTTGTGGCTCTGTCACGATGATCTCGATGTCATCGTCTAGGTTGATGAAACCCGCCGTGTAATCTTATTCCTCCCTTATTTCCTTCTTCTTTGTGTGGTCCTTTTTCTTTACCTTCATTGTCTCCATATCCTTTGTCTTCTTCTTTTCCTTACTTCTCCCCATATCCTCTGTCTTTTTTCTTTTCTTTCCTTATCTTCATCTCCTCTTCCTTCTTCTTTTTCTTCCTTATCTTCATCTCCTCTTCCTTCTTCTTTTTCTTCCTTATCTTCATCTCCTCTTACTTCTTCTTTTTTCCCCTTGTCTTTCATCTTCTTTTTCTTCTTTTTTTGTCTTCCCCTTTATCTCCTTTTTCCTCTTCTCGGCTTCTTCTTCCTTCTTCTTTTAATCTTCTTGATCCTTGTTCTCAACTTCCTCTCCCTTCTTTTCAACTTTTGCTTCTATGTTTGCATCTTCTTCTTCATTTGTCTCAACTTATTCTTCCTCATTGGTTTCAGCTTGTTTCTCTTTGTTCTCTTCCACTACTGTTGGTATTTCTCCCCCCTCTTCCTTCTAGCCCTCTGATGACTGTTCTATGTTTGTGCCTCCTTCTTCCCTTTTGTTTTAAACTTGTCGACGTGGTGCATTATGTGACGTTGAATCGTGTCCTCTTTTTGGTTCTGAGCCTGATTCTGAAGGAGAAGACTCAATCACTTGTGGCTCAACATTTCTAGTGGACGACTCAAACTCTGAATCTGTAGTGGAAGACTCACTGGTACTTGGAATTATCGTCCTTTCGGGGGCACTACATTGGGCCTTCTGGAATGGAGCAACAACTTCTGGTTTCCTGCCATAAGGTGTTTGTGCAACAACCACATCCTTAGTTGGGTGATCACCATTGGATCGAGCCGTGCCGAGTCGATATATTTAAGCCGTGCAGCCAACTTCTCGTACTTGTCCTATTGACTGGCCACTGACACCTTTAATGATGTGAGCATAGCATGGTCGTCCACCAGCTGCTGGAATCCCAACTCCCTTAACATCTCAAGTTATAATGAGGATAGTACACATAAGTACAAAAGAATTACATCACCAGTAATATCATAGTACACACTAAGTACAAGAGAAGTTTTAACTTTCACTACAATAAACAATTAGTACATAGCAGGTAACTCAAATGTAAGGAGGAAGCAAACAACACCACAAACAAGAAGTACATCATCAGTAATAATTTGGTAAACACTAAGTAAAGGAGTAGTTTTAATTGCTAACTTGTCTACGGTTGGAGGCTACGTCAGGGAAGATGATGTACTCGTCTTTCGGATCAAACTAGACATCTGAAGCCCTACCGTAGTCGTCTTCCTCGATGTCCATTCCTATTGGCTGGCCTGACTGCCCAATTGAAATCCTTCTATATCAACGGTGTTTACACCTTAGCCCTTGTCCGGAACTAGAAAAAGAGTGAATTGTTGGGGTTACGCAACTGATGTTTGGCTTCCTCGATGTTTGATTTGATCTAGAAAGAACATGTTGGTTGCTCGTCGGCTCGGATCTTACCTAACACTGTCATGTCAAGCAAGTGAAGTAGCACTTACAGTGAAAGTACAGTTATGATTATGAATAAATTGAAGCATACAAATAGGGGGATCAAGGGTCAACATACCACAACAAAATTGAATTCCCCATTCGGGTATGTCGACCGTTGGCCTGTCTTAAGTGATACCATCCTAGTGATGGTGTCGGCCACGTGTTTCTCCCAGTTGTAGCCGCTGATTTCCTTGGACGTTCCCTTCAAGTAATGGGCATACCCCAAGCTCACGAAGAATCTGTTCCCTGCAGCCAACAGATCACCCAAGGCAAACACAATATAAATCTTCATGTTGGCATTAGGATCGAGCGTCTCTTCAATTAACTCGAACAACTCCGTCATGTCAAAGACTTTTGACCGAAATTCAAAGAGTCTAATCTGCCACCTAAGCGTGTTGACGACCTTCGGTCCAAAAGATTGTGGAGTAACATTCTTCCCCCAATGGGTAGGCCATACACCCTACTGACGCCAGAAGCCTCAATGCTTAACAACTAACCGTAGATCCTGAAGTTCTTCTCCATGGGATCAAAAGAATTTATCAACATACCCACAAGGTCCTTGTCAACAACCTCCACCTGAACCTCCAACAAGCCATGAAACTGTGTTGTACAAGAATTTCTTCACTACTGGCCTCATTCTCGAACTCTGGGTTTTGTTGTTCATGGCCATTACCAGATTCATTTTGCAATGAAAAGGCACTACTTTGCTGGTGCCAGAACTAGGAGCTGCCTCCACACTCGCGGAACTGACCCGAGGACTCTTGTGTTGCAGTACACACCAAGTAATCATGCAGGTATAAACTAAGTACATTACAAATTAGATCTGGGTAAAGTTCAATTACATGTCTAGTACAATTTAAGAAGACGCGGACATTGCCACCAAGCATGGAACATAGTTCAAATAACACTTGCAGATGCTATGTGTGAGAATGGACCACGAACTTTGACACAAGGTCACATATTACGTTCAAAAAGTCAATGTAGTTTGATGCAATAGTTAATGAATGCAATCCACCAGTATATCCTTCTGGGACAAACTCTTGAGCAAGTACAAGAAGTGACTGTTATATTTGGGAAACATGGACAACTACCTAAAAATAAATGCAAGAGGAGAGCACGTGATAAGAACAATGATACCGGTGAGCTTAGATACACTACCTTGTTCAAGTACAAATGGGCAGATACAATTAACCCAACATGGAGGAAGACATATGTTGGAAAATGATACACTACCTTTTAAAATGATAGGCTGATGATGAGAAAAACAAGGCAAACAAAGCAAAGCAGACTAGAAAAAACATGGAAGGGGCTCACGGCTCAACTTGGTTATGTGTCATCTAGAGGTTTCATTTGGTTGCATGCAAATATATTAAAAGTTGGAAGCTTTTCCCCTGATGCTACCACTTTTGGGGTAATTATCTTTGTGGATTAATCGATTTGTTGGTAAAAGTTATTTTATTACAAAAATATTTCTTGTTTTTTTTTTCGTTGGTTGAATATTATGAGAGTCTGCCAGATGTTCCTGAAAAACATGGGTCTGGTGACTCTTTGGATTTGGTGTACCAATCTAATGATGCTGCTAATGTTGGAGAGGACAATATCTTGTCAGAAAAGGTTAGGATGTTACAAGTGGTATCATAGCCTCTCCCCGTCCCTCATGAACGATGGTGGGGAAAACCTCAACGAGGGTTGAGTCCTTGAGGGGGGTGTATGTGAAATCTTAGGAAAATCTCACATCGGCAAAGAACGGGGGAGATACATGGGCTATGTGGAATAGTTCAACCTTAATTGACATGACGCGTTTTGGGGTGTAGTGGCGGGGTTTGATATTGAGAGGAGGATGTCATGGGTTTGAATCCCACCAGCACCAAAAAACAAATCCGTGAGGGGTTAGGCCTAAAGCAGACAATATCTTGTCGGAAAAGGTTGGGATGTTACAAGTGGTATCAAAGTCTCTCCCCATCCCTCTTGAACGATGGTGGGGAAAACCTCAACGAGGACATTGATTCCCTGGGGGTGTATGACATTACGCATTTTGGGGTGTAGTGGTGGTGGCTTGATCTTGAGAGGAGGAGGTCATGGGTTCGAATCCCACCAACACCAAAAAATATCTTGTCAGGAAAGGTTGGGATGTTACAGAGAGCACTCTAGTAGAGTACGTGGAAATATTTTTGGTTATTGCCCGCGAGTTGTAAGAATCTCTACTATACTCTGAATTAGTCGTTCTGGTTGTGATTACATTATTGATGAAAAGTGTTTAATTTTGTCTATTTTGTAGCTTCATGATGGTCCATTTGGTACTTCTACACCATCGATGTCCTCAACTCAACAAGATTTTGACGCTTCTATTTCTGCCCATGTGAGAGAGGAGATGGATCAAGTTTACATGATGTTATTTACATTTTGTAGGTGAGTGGGACGAATTTGGATCGAGTGATGATGCTAGTTCTGATGACTACATCACACCCTTGGATGGAGTTGGAGATGTACGAGTGAGCGCTTTCCTAGTGGTGGTGCGTGGAAATGCAGGCCCCGTTGTGTACCTGTTTGGATACTCGGTGGGGGTGGTTGTATTTGAGCCAAGACGAGACGAGCTTTAACCAAGCTCGAGCTCGGGCTCGCATAATCATTTCCTGGCTCGGGATCGGGCTCGTTACGAGCTCGGATAGACCAACTCAGCCTCGACTCATTTGTAGGTTGTCGTGGCTGCATGATGTTATTTACATTTTGTAGGTGAGTGGGACGAATTTGGATCGAGTGATGATGCTAGTTCTGATGACTACATCACACCCTTGGATGGAGTTGGAGATGTACGAGTGAGCGCTTTCCTAGTGGTGGTGCGTGGAAATGCAGGCCCCGTTGTGTACCTGTTTGGATACTCGGGTGGGGGTGGTTGTATTTGAGCCAAGACGAGACGAGCTTTAACCAAGCTCGAGCTCGGGCTCGCATAATCATTTCCTGGCTCGGGATCGGGCTCGTTACGAGCTCGGATAGACCAACTCAGCCTCGACTCATTTGTAGGTTGTCGTGGCTCGAGCTCGACTTGGGATCGACTTATAATGTTAAACGAGCCTGACTTCGATCTGGCTCATTTATAGTGATAACTAAACTAAATTTGAGCCAGCTCGTTTAACATCGTAAACAAGCGGAACTCAGGATAACAAATATCTTAATCATAATAATATTAATGATGGCATGGTAGATTTGGTTTTGACACGTAAGATAGAACCCTTCTTACAAAATTCCACATCATCATACAATTTTTAAATAAAAATTTAATTATTTTATTTTCCTATTATTAAATACTTGTGTATTAAGTACTTCAACATCCAATTATTATAAACTAAATAATAAAAAATTTATATTTTTGAATATTATTAAACTAATACAAGATGATTATAAGAAGAATAAATAAATATAAAAATACTTTATAAAAATCCGAAAAAATTATTCTGAGACATGTTAGTGTGGCAAAATTTATATATTTTGAATTTATTTTATTTGACTTATAGATTAGTGAAGTTATATACCTTCCAAATTGGAGGTTCGTCATATTTCATATTTATGAGATTTTTTTTAGTTTAAATTGGTTTAACTTAAGTCATTGATCAAGTTGGGCCATGTTGCATAAAATTATGATTTCTATGTGGATTATTTAGAAAAACTATATTCAATTTTTTTAGCATTAGAGTATTTTTTGTGTGCATATAGTATAATTCACTCTACCACAAGTTATATATGTTGTATGCTCATTGGTTTATCAGCCGCTTTAAGGGCCATTTGCATGTAGCCAAAATGTAGTTCATTTTGTCATAGTTTAGTATGTATTTAGAAAATGTTGTACGACCATACTTGATTGAGTTTGAGTTTAGTCCAATAGAGGTGACTGTTAGTCATATTATGAGCTCATCTTATTAGTTATTATAGGTTTGAAAGGGCAAATAATTTCAAGAAATGAACAATTTTATCTAGCCAACGGGCTGGGAATATATATATGGAATTTAACATTCTACAAAAATACAATATGAGTACTACAAAATATCAGAAATATCGAAAACCCACAAATTCGCAATTCAAAAATATTTGAATATGCTTAGTCAGCTCCAAGCTTCACAAATCGTCAGGACTGTCATATTAGGGAATAGGAAGTGAGGGACTCATATGTTTTCATTAATTGATTAGATAAATTCTTTTAGCTATGATTAACTATGACTTAAATAAATTCTTTAATTAACATTTCTAGCTCGACCTTAATTAATCTATGATGGGAAAATGGTACTTTGCCAAGTTAACAAACAACCCTTTGATGTGACTTTATTTGATGCATTTTAAGCCTTCGATTAGCCTATGAAATGCCCGTGTTTGATCCTTAAATGCCATGCTTAATATGCTTTTATTGAAGTTTTGTGCTAAGTGCTATTCTGTTGCCCGATTGCCACTTTGAGGCCAATTCCATGTCTATTGGAGGTGTTTTCTTTGTATTTTCAGGTCTTGGCATTGTAGTACTGGTGACAAGGAGCACGTAGGATCAAACGGGAGGTCAATCGGAGCTAGGACGGAGGAGATATGCACGTTGCAAGATCGAAGAAAATGCACTTTAAGCTGAAGGAATTTTCGGCGAAAATGTCATGGCATTTTCGCCGAAGAGGAATTTTTCGGCGAGGTTGTCAAGTCTTCGGTCCGAAAACTCTAAACAGGCGGCGGACGTTTGATCATTGAAGTTATTTTCGGCGAAAATTATGCAATGTTTTCGACGAAAATCTGTGAAGAGATGGCAAGCCGGACGGTGTTTACAAAGGCAGTTTCGGCGAAAATCTCACATTATTTTCGCCAAAAATTCTAGTGTCTTCCGGCATGCTATATAAAGAAGAAGGGGCGAGAATTAAAGGAAGGAGCTCATATCTTATTTTACACATTGTTGATCAATTCCTCTTTCCTCTCAACTTCTCCAACACTTTCTCCTCATCAACCAATCCTTCATCAATCCTAGAGCAAGGTGCAAATTGGAGTAAGGAGCTTGGATTGAAGCCCACAACCTTGGGGAGAGCAGTTTGCAAGAAGAGGATTGCCATGGAACCCTTGGTGACCATCTCTCTTTCTTTCTCTTGTGTACCCTTGGCCATGTGTGGCTGATTTCCTAGGTTTTCTTGGATTGATAGATGGTTGTGCTAGGATAGAGGTTAATTGTATAAACTTGCCATGATTGATCTTGGATTGTAAGAAGATGGTCTCTATGACTTGTTGTTAATTCCATTGATGGCTATGGCTTGATTGGTCTATTATTTGTAATGTAATGCATGAGAGTGCTTGGATTACATGGATTGTAGGTCTAGGGATTGAAGAGAGTGTGTTATAAGAGATTAGATCATCTCAATTCAACCATAGTTGCATGATTTCTCACTTGTGCATTTTATCGAACACTTGGTGTGCATTAGGATTTTCACTCAATTGAACTTTGATTAGTCTTTGATGATTCTCTTAGTGTTAGGACATTGACATGATAGTGTGGTGTCTAGCCTAGTGGTCATAGAGTCATAGGAGAGGGTTTTGTAGCTTGGCATTTCATCAAACACCTTTAATGCATCCTTAGTCACTTAGCTTGAGAGCGAGAGCCTAGGTTGAGTGGTTCTAGGATAGGGATTTAGTGCGACGAGAGTGCATTGAGTCTATAGAAGGGATTTGCATGGTCATTCGATTGCATCCTCGATCATGTTTGGCTTGTTTGTGCATTTATACCTCTTGAGCATGATGAACCTATCTTTCCAAGTTAACCTCCTTTTACCTTTGATTTGCACCCTTTTGTTTTGCTTTGTTTGTTTAGTTTTCTTTATGTTTTCTTTTGTTCTTATTTCAAACCAAATCTTATTTTAAATGAATAGACCGTCCATGAACCGTGTGAGTACAAGCTTTTGAGAGAGCCCTCGTGGAATACGACCTTGATTGTTGTGAGTTAAATCTCGCGCATCAAGTTTTTGGCGCCGGTTCCGGGGACCTTTCTCAATCCTTTGAAAGCACTAGTAGTGGACCGTTCTATTCACTTCCTTCCGTTTTAGTTTTGCTTCTTTGTTTATTGTTTTTGTTATTTGTTTTTGTGGTTTTGTTATCCCGCATTGTTGTACTACTTGGTTGTGTTTGTTGTGCGTGTTTGTAGGTCCCTTATCCACCTATCTAGTTCATGGGAGCAAGGTTGCAAGTAAGATGAACTCGTGGAATGGAAATCAAGGTTATGGTCCCTATCAAGGGTGGAATCCATCTCCTAATCCATATTATGGTAATCCTACTTCATCCAACTACTACCAAGGAACTTATGAGGGAGATAGCCAATGGTGGGATCAAGAACAACAAGCTTCAATGCCAATGTGGAATGAACAATGTCCCTATCCATCTCCACCCTACCATCAAGTCTTGCCGGAGTATTATCAAGAAGATTTCACAAGTCAAGAACAACATTCTCCACCGCCTTCAATGTTAGAGGAGCTCTTTAAGATGGTTAGAGAAAGCGAGCGCCCTCAAGAGGATTTCACAAGCTGTGAGCAACCCTCTCAACCTCCTTCTATGTTAGAGGAGCTCTTGAAAATGGTGAAGGAAAGTGAGCGTCCTCGAGAGGAGTTTGTAAGCTATGAGGAACCTCCTCCACCTCTTTCCACACTTGAGGAAGCTTTGAAGATTGCGGATGACAATGCGAACCAACTTAATCGCTTAGCTCAAGGCATGACACTCATCAAGGAAGCTCTAGAGGTTGAACAACATTCTCCACATTCCTCCACAATTGAGGAGATGTTGCAAATGGCGGAAGATAATGCGGCTCGGTTGGATCGTTTAACTCAAAGTGTGAAGCTCATCTCCGACACCTTTGAACCGGAAGTGCTAGTCATGGAAGAAGAAGAAGGTGAGTCTCCCCAAGAGGAATTCGTGAGTCATGAGAAACCTCTTCCACTTCCTTTCATGCTAGAGATCTTGCAAATTGCGGAGGATAATGCAAACCGAGTTAACCGCTTATCCCAAAGCATAGAGCTCGTCACGAAGATTCTTGAGAATGAACGCCATCTCAATCATGTGGAGCAAGATTATGATGATGAAGATGACACTTGTGAATCCGAAGAACTTGAAACGGAAGAAGATTTGGTAGTGGAGGAGATTGAAGAGCATGTTTTTCCCATGGAAATGCCATGTGACGATGATGTGGGGTATGAAGAACCAAGGAGACTTGAGGATGATGACCCTTTAGAGTAGGTGAGAGATGATTTGGAGACGCTTCAAGAAGAGGTGGCACCGGGAGTGGAGCACGAAAGTGAGCAACCCCACCCTATTAAGGTCCCACCAAAGATTGTGAGTACTCTTCAATCTTCTTGCTTGATCATGAAGTACTTGTGTCAAGAGACGGACACAGGCTTCATAACCTCTCCTAAGGTAACCGTGGAAGTGGAGCCACCTCTACTTGAACCGGAAGACTCCTTGAGTGGTATCACCAACATGGAGACGACGGAGCTCGATGGCATCCCCCTTCCATACATTCTTCCTCAAACTCCTAAACTCAATGGTAGAAGGCCATGTCAAGGTAACAATTGGAACTCAAGCTTAGCTCATTGGTCATTCTACCATTTGCTTCTATCGCTACTTGGAGCTCAACTCTCATCATGGAAGAAGCTACTTGACTTGAAGGAGGTGCTAAGTTGGACACCATAACGCAGGTATCATCGAGCTTAAGACGGTAACCAAGCGCTTCTTGGAGGCACCCCATGTTATCTTTACTTTTTCGCTTTTAATTCTTGTTTGAGGTTTTTGTGTTGTTTTAGCTTTTTGAATAAGGTTTGGCAAGCATTTTGGATCACTCTTCACCAAGGATCATCATGAAACTTTTTCACCTCTATTACGTCCTATGCTCCTCTCTACCAACGCGGTAACTTCGTTCCACCTTACCCTCTCTCTCTTGATCATTGAGGACAATGCTCATGTTAGTCGTAGGGGAGTTTGAGGTTTTGGTGTGATTATTTGTGGTAGAGATATAAGGCTATGCTTTGATGATTTGCATGATCTTAATTGAATGTCGAATTCCTCTATTGTAGAATCGTTCAGTTCTTGACTTTTGATGTTTAGTTGACTTCAAGCTTTCACAATGATGTTTAGACTGTTCCACTTAGAACCTATAAACCAGCATGTTAGCACTAATATCAAATTGAGTCTAGGCCAGAACAGAGATTTTTTCACTCTTGTATGTTGGTTGATTGGTTTGATACATGTTTTGTACCGCTCGATAACACCGGTCTAAGATGATGAAGGCAATCAGAATCCTCACCCCTTTTCCATGTTTTTCATTCTCTTTTTGATCTTTCGTGATTGTGGCTTGAGATTAGACGGAATCCAATTCGAAATCTTGTGTTGAAGTTGTAAAGGACTTAGGATCAAGTGGCCAATGTCAAAAGAAAAGAAAAAAAAGAAAAAAAGCTAAGCTAGGCAAGCTCGGCACCTAAGTGAAGTGTCGGGTTGAGCACTAGCAAAGGCAAAAGCTGTGAGCTAGGCAGGTTCAACACCTAAGTGAAGTGTTGGATCGAGCACTAGTATGCAGTAAGAAAAAAAATGATGAAAATGGAAAGAAAAGGAAAAAAAAGAGTTCTCAAATGTAGCCCTTGATCCTATGCCAGAGTTTGTAAAGTGCGGATCTAGAAGCGGATGAAGTCGAGTCGATAGCCACATCATGATCACTCATCACTTTCAAAAAAATAGTCCTTTTGATTAGAATTGGTGTTGTCGTGGTCGGTTTTGCTGTGTCCCAATCAACCACTACTTGAAGTGTGCAGAAATTAGTGAGGTTTAGACTTGTTTGGTTGATGTTCTTGCATGTGTAGGTTTAGTTTGTTCGTGGAACAGTTTAAGCCAAATTGTGATTGCTTGAATCTCAATGGAACCGATCTTGTCATTTGTGAGCTTGGATGTTTTCTAGTTCATTTGCTTGAGGACAAGCAAAGCTTAGTCGTAGGGGAATTTGATGTGACTTTATTTGGTTCATTTTAAGCCTTCGATTAGCCTATGAAATGCCCGTGTTTGATCCTTAAATGCCATGCTTAATATGCTTTTATTGAAGTTTTGTGCTAAGTGCTATTCTGTTGCCCGATTGCCACTTTGAGGCCAATTCCATGTCTATTGGAGGTGCTTTCTTTGTATTTTCAGGTCTTGGCATTGTAGTACTGGTGACAAGGAGCACGTAGGATCAAACGGGAGGTCAATCGGAGCTAGGACGGAGGATATATGGACGTTGCAAGATCGAAGAAAATGCACTTTAAGCTGAAGGAATTTTCGGCGAAAATGTCATGGCATTTTCGCCGAAGAGGAATTTTTCGGCGAGGTTGTCAAGTCTTCGGTCCATAAACTCTAAACAGGCGGCAGACGTTTGATCATTGAAGTTATTTTCGGCGAAAATTATGCAATGTTTTCGACGAAAATCTGTGAAGAGATGGCAAGCCGGACGGTGTTTACAAAGGCAGTTTCGGCGAAAATCTCACATTATTTTCGCCGAAAATTCTAGTGTCTTCCGGCGTGCTATATAAAGAAGAAGGGGCGAGAATTAAAGGAAGGAGCTCATATCTTATTTTACACATTGCCGATCAATTCCTCTTTCCTCTCAACTTCTCCAACACTTTCTCCTCATCAACCAATCCTTCATCAATCCTAGAGCAAGGTGCAAATTGGAGTAAGGAGCTTGGATTGAAGCCCACAACCTTGGGGAGAGGAGCTTGCAAGAAGAGGATTGCCATGGAACCCTTGGTGACCATCTCTCTTTCTTTCTCTTGTGTACCCTTGGCCATGTGTGGCTGATTTCCTAGGTTTTCTTGGATTGATAGATGGTTGTGCTAGGATAGAGGTTAATTGTATAAACTTGCCATGATTGATCTTGGATTGTAAGAAGATGGTCTCTATGACTTGTTGTTAATTCCATTGATGGTTATGGCTTGATTGGTCTATTATTTGTAATGTAATGCATGAGAGTGCTTGGATTACATGGATTGTAGGTCTAGGGATTGAAGAGAGTGTGTTCTAAGAGATTAGATCATCTCAATTCAACCATAGTTGCATGATTTCTCACTTGTGCATTTTATCGAACACTTGGTGTGCATTAGGATTTTCACTCAATTGAACTTTGATTAGTCTTTGGATGATTCTCTTAGTGTTAGGACATTGACATGATAGTGTGGTGTCTAGCCTAGTGGTCATAGAGTCATAGGAGAGGGTTTTGTAGCTTGGCATTTCATCAAACACCTTTAATGCATCCTTAGTCACTTAGCTTGAGAGCGAGAGCCTAGGTTGAGTGGTTCTAGGATAGGGATTTAGTGCGACGAGAGTGCATTGAGTCTATAGAAGGGATTTGCATGGTCATTCGATTGCATCCTCGATCATGTTTGGCTTGTTTGTGCATTTATACCTCTTGAGCATGATGAACCTATCTTTCCAAGTTAACCTCCTTTTGCCTTTGATTTGCACCCTTTTGTTTTGCTTTGTTTGTTTAGTTTTCTTTATGTTTTCTTTTGTTCTTATTTCAAACCAAATCTTATTTTAAATGAATAGACCGTCCATGAACCGTGTGAGTACAAGCTTTTGAGAGAGCCCTCGTGGAATACGACCTTGATTGTTGTGAGTTAAATCTCGCGCATCACCCTTATACTATGAAATGATCGATTTTTCCCATCCTACTATAGCCAACCTAACAATCAAACCTTCCATCCAAAATTCTGTTAAGTGATGACCACTAATATGAAATATGACTCAACCATTAATGATGACATTACCTTACCACATCATCATCTTTCATCCATCTCAAATAAACCAAAAACAGAATACCAAAAGTATAAAAATAATCAAATTAAATTTATAAATAAAAATAGAAAATAATGTATTTTTTATATTTGGTTTTTGGGATTTTAATTTATAAATTTATAAATATTAAAAAATAAAATAATTTTTTTCTATATTAAGCAAATATAAAAGACACTCCCTTTTATTTTATTTATTTTAATTTTTTTTTTACGAAGATAGCTCTGAGAGGAGAATCAAGGCAGGAAGCAGTAAATCAACTACAATCTACCCAAGGAATGAGGACTACCGGCAACACCCCTGGGAGATATCTAAGAGCCATACGCACCACTAAGTGGGCGGCTCTGTTAGCTGAATGGCGGACCGAGAGCAGCTTGAAGTTTGGACTTGATGCAAGAAGACAGGAGACCTCTTGGACAATGATCCCATCTGGAGCTCGCGTACTTTCTTGATCACGCACGGCCTTTGAAACCATCTCTGCATCGCCTTCGAAGTCCACCTGAAACAGGCGAGAAGAGACGCACCAAGAAACCGCATCCCTACACGCAAGTAGTTCAAGAATAAACAGATCTGTAATACCTGGATAAGGAGTCCCTACGGCATGGAGAACCATTCTCGTGGGTGCACGAAGTACCCAACCCGTGGAGCCACCAAGAGGAGCCTAGACCGCACGATCAACATTTACCTTTAGCCGTTGAGGCATGGGGGAATCCAGCGGGGTTGACATGGAACAGAGGCTAGAGAGGAAGGAGGGTGGCTAAGGAGAGAAGGTAGGCAGAAAATTGGCAGCTCGCAGAGGTGAGAGGTGAACTGTCGGAAAATGGAGTCTATAGAGTATTGTGCATGGTTGAAAATGACATGGTTTCTTCCCTTCCAAACCCTCCACCAGGCTAGAATCCATACAGGGACAAGGTTACTTTGATGCTGGAGAATGGATCTCCAGTAGATCACGAAGTGCGTGTTGATGAAAGACGGGGTGTAAGACGGGTCATATGGTAGAATGCTAGAGAGATAGGACACTCAAACAACAAGTGCTCAAGAGATTCATCAACACCGTGACACACCAGAAAAGTCGGGTGGACCTCCAAATTTCTGTCAATCCAACAATCTATCGTTGGAATAATTTTGTGCAGCATTCGCCAGAGAAAGAATTTAAGTTTCAGTTGCATAGGTATCTCCCAGGTTGAGAGCCACAATGGCTCGTCCTGTATCTAGATGACAACTTTTCGTGGTTTTTTTTAGTTTTTTTTAGCTGAAAAGCTAATGCATACCCCGAGGAAGTCGAATATACACCAGACCCTGAGAGGTGCCAGACTGTACAATTAGGAAATGGGGTCAAGGGCAAAGGAATTTGTAAGATTTTGGAGACAGAAGCTGCAAAGTGTTCTCGGAGTAAATTTCTATCCCATCGCCCATTAAGGATAAATCCTGAGATTGAAGTAGGGCCTGAGTATGAGCAGAGTATCATAGGATTGGAATTGTCGGGAAATACACTCCCTTTTATTCATTATCTTCTTAAGTGTAGGAATTCTCTTTATTTTTAATTATCATTTACTTTTTTTCATTTCTCCTTTTTACCCCACTCTCCTACTTTTTAGCTTTTAGTCAACAAAATAATTGTTATTTAATTTCCTTTTAACTAGGCTTGGCAAACGTGTGGGTCGGGGACGGGTTTATGGTTTCTGATCCCAGCCCATCCAAGTAGCGGGTTTTACCCATACCCACCCGCTTGCACTGTTTAGGTAATTGTTTGAAACCATTCCCGCCCACTTCCGGGTGAGCGGGTTTACCCGACTTCTCGAGTAATACCCGTGAATACTACTTTCTGACCAGATGTCTTGTCTAACCGGACAAAACATCATACTTTTTCACCAACATAAAACATATTTGAAATTGAAAATGAGATAATGAAAAGCTACAACAAAAGAATAGCTAGTGCTACTTTCTACCAAGAATAGCTATCAAATAATATTCATATTTCCTGCCAAGAATAGCTACTACTACAACACAACAGCAGCTGCAAGTCTGTAATAATGATAGTCTGCAATCCAATAATCACCAAAAAGTACCAATAAAAACCCATTGTTTCTAATGTGGAAAAGTTTAGGAATTTAAGCATAGCAGCAGTAGACATGCTCCAACAGCAGTTGCAGCCCTCCATCAGCAGTTCCAGATCTCTAGCATCCAGCAGTAGTTGCAAAACTTTAGTAGCAGTTGCATAGCTCTAGCAGCAAAACTCCAGCAGTAGTTTCATAGCTCCAGCAGCAGAGCTCCACCAACAAATATCCAACACAAGTGGCGACATAGCAGCAATCCTACACCACTCAAGGACCCCAACATCAGCATATCTACATAAAAGTAAGCACTGAGAATTCTTAAATGTGCATGAAGAAACAAACACAAATGTACATGATTTAAGCAGCAGTCCACATGAAGAAACAAACACAAATGGAACAGAAGCAACACAACATATGTTTGAACAATGAATAGACAGAAAATACCTAATCAGTAGAAAACTGGAAACCGAAACTACTAACATGAAGATTAGTTGGGTGCTTGATGACACTCAATTTGACGTGATTATCAGCCTCATTTAAGCGACATTTCCTTGCTTAAGACATGGTTTTTAGGGTAGAATAGCGAATATTCACCTAACTGCTCTATCTCGTGCCATTTGTGTTACTTTGGCCCGTTTCGGGTCTATTTGATGGTTTTCTAGTGTTTTCATGTTAGCACAGGTTTTTGCCGTCAAATATAGTAGCTAAGGACGTGTCTAAGGCATTGGAACCTTGAGGAACCGCACCGGAACTGATCCAAGTAGTCGATCAAGCCAATTCAAATCCTGCCTCGATTTACACTATAGTTTTCGGCAAAAACTCAAGAAGAAATCGGCAGAGCTTACAAAGAGGAGTTTGCGACGAAAAGACAGAGTTCTCGCCAAAAACTCTAAAGTCCAAAAATCACAGGGGAATCAGCCGACGGAAGCCTTCATTTACACTGAAGTTTTCGGCGAAAACTCAACAAGTTTTCGCCAAAAAATCCTTCACAAATTCGGCGATTCTAGGGTTAAGTATAAATACTTAACCGGCGGCCCAAATAAAGATATACCTCATAATACATCATAATTTCAGAATTCTCACGAGTTCTGGAGCAGAGTTTAGAGTTCGAAGAGCAAGGAAGAGATCATGACGCCATCCCTTCACCTCGGAGACTTGGAGCTAGGATTGAAGATTACTGGAGAACGAAGCTTTGCCAGAGTCGTCTTAATTAGGTTTTACAGTTTCTATCTGTTCTATCTTTTGATGATGAACTCTATTTCTGTCTTTGATTCTTTTGTTATGAACATGAGTAGCTAAACTCGTAGAGCTTAGACTAGATGAACCCTAAGTGACCCAGGGCTTTAAAGCGGTCACGGATCGGCGGTGATTAAATTCAAAGTTCAATCAGTTTCTCTTACATGTTTGATTTGTTCTTTGTTGTCTATGTTTCTTGTCTGGATTGATAACCTAGATTAGATTCTTGTTAAGCTAAGGATAGAAGCGAACGCTCTCCTTACTTTAAAACACCAAATCGAACAATTAACCTATTCATTGGAGTGTGCATTTCGTAGGAACCAGTTAGGGTTGATCCACTGCAAGAGTAACTCATAAATCGTTAGTAATTCCACCAGTTAGTTAAGTCGTTGCGAGAGGCGACCGTACCCAGGCGACTAATTAATCTTGGTAGCTAGATCAGATAGAGCAAACGTTCGCTAGTCTTAAACCTAAGGGTCAGGAGTTATGGTGGTGTCTTAGAATTGATTGAACGAGAATTGAAATCCGCTGATCTGTTCATTGCCAATGCTCTGGTGAACGTAGGGGGATTCGAAGTCTAAGCTTGTCTGTCGTCTTTGTTAAGTCAACCAATCTTTCAATTTGTCTTTCAGTTTAGTTTTAAATTTGCTTGCTTTTCCTAGAATAGAAGTCGTGGAACTCACACCACGCACAACGTGTTAAACCTGAGTAATCTGCCTTTATATTTGAGTAAAGAATTATTAGAAGACCCGTGGAATACAATCTATCTTGCTTTGTGCTTGATAGTTATTTGATTGCACGCATTACAAAATTCATCAGTGCTACATCAGCTGGCCATGAAACTGATAAGAAAGAAGAATTTGCATAATAGTTAGCACATCAACACAAAGTTAATAATCAAGAGTAAATACCAAAAGAATAACTATTAGTAACCCAGAAACATTACCGTCTTTGACTACAGTTGCATCTTCCATAAACATTGCCGAGAAAACACCCTCTAACAAATCAGCAAGTTTCGTGTTAGGCTCTGCGGATAAACAAAAGACGAGCAAGTAGTCATTATTGGATCAGCATTAAACACAACATGAACTACAATAAAAATTTATAAATACTGATCAGAATTAAACACGACAATACATGTACTTAGTTCGCCCTTCACCCAGCTTCTAGCACACATCATAGCTTCAACAGTCGAATGGTGTAGTTTTCTCCTGTGGGGATCTAATAGCCTCCAACAAGAGCTCAAAGCAGATTCAGATGCGACAGAGGTGATTGGGATGGCTAAGAAATCCCTTGTAATTTGTTGCAAAGTGGGATATTTGGCACCGTTTAGTTTTCACCACAAAAGTATACCAAAATCAAGTGTTCTAGGAATGATTTGTTCGGCCAAGTAATGGTCTAGATCAGTAGTTACTATTGTGGCCCTAGACCTTTTCCTTTGGCTCATGAACAACTCAAAGTCCAAATCAGTAGCAGAGCAGATGCAGCAGATGAAGAAGTACAACCAACTTGAGTACTCAATTTTGTTTGGTAAGCCAAAACCAAATCACTATTAGACATGCCAAGTTTTGTAGCATAATACTCAATGAGGTGAAGATTGTACCTTGGATCCAATACTACAGCTACCACCAAGTACTAAATGAATGTCATCCCAATATTCAGTAAACTTAAGCCACATTTGTCTAGCCATTTCACTGATGATAGGATTGGAATCAACACACCAATCCATTAATTCCAGCCTAGGATCACAAACTTTAGAGAACAACATATTAGCAGTGGGATAGTTGCTACAGGAAAACAACTCAGTGATTTCAGTAAAGATTTTCAGTTTCTCTACAATAGCAGTAGCAAATTCCCATTGTTCACTACTAGGGACCGAGTCATATTGAGAGTCTCTTTGCCTCAAACGGTAGAACACATCCTTGTACGGAATAACAACAGCAAGCATTTCGTACGTCGAGTTCCACCGTGTTGGACAATCTAAAACCAGCTTCCTCTTAACATTAACTTGAACATGCCTAGCCGATTCAATGAAAACTTTGACTATATTTGGTGTGGAAATCCAATAAAACACAGACTTGAGAGTCTCTTTGCCTCAAATGGTAGAACACATCCTTGTACGGAATAGTAACAACAAGCATTTCGTTACGTAGAGTTCCACCGTGTTGGACAATCTAAAACCAGCTTCCTCTTAACATTAACTTGAACATGCCTAGCCGATTCAATGAAAAATTTGACTCTTTGGTGTGGCAATCCAATAAAAAATAGACTCTAGTATTTTATCAATTCCATCCTTAATCACATCCATACCATCTCTAACAATCAAATTAATAATGTGAGCAGAACACCTCATATGCAGAAGAGAACAATCCATTAGCAAATTTGATGGTACGAGTTTGTTTCGAATAACCGAGACCATAGAGTCATTGGTAGTACAGTTGTCTGGTGTAATAGCTGACAACTTATTATCAATGTTCCAATCTAGCAAGCTATCACAAAGGCGGTTAGCCAACCGCACACTTGTGTGAGGAGCTGGCACATAAGGAAACCTTAAAAAAAAGAAGAATGTTGTCTAATGTTAAGTGCTACACAAATTGACTACAAAAAAATGAAGTAAAGTAATCAAAATTTTATAAGTTTTGATTGCTAGTTACCTCAACAATATATTTCGAAGATTTTATGAATTGTCGATATAGTGCGTAGTTATTGCCATGTAGCCTCTTTTTTTTATTAGTGGCTGTCCACATATTAGTTGTAACGGCTACTCTTCCCCGATTCCCATCTATTTCTCTTTGAATTTTAATCTTGGTCAAATTATAGAGGATCAAGATTTCCTCCTTAACGGTGTTTCGGCTTGGTACTTTAAATAGAGGCGGAAGGGCAAAACAAAATTGCTTGAAACCTAAGTGGTCAACCATACTAAGAGGGTATTTATGGATTTGGATCATTGAGCACAACTCTTTCTTGGAGACCTCGCAATTATATTCAGTGGCAACTAGCTGTGTTTTACCCTTAGGGAGAAAGTTTGGACCGAGGACTTTTTGTTGACCGTCATGTATCTTTTTACGAAAACAAGATGTGATATGGTTTCTAAGGTGGGAAGTGTCACTATTGGAGCCACCACTGACTAACTTAGGACAATATTTGCACCTAGCCTTCATCACCCCATTCACCTTCATCCTATTGAAATGGACCCAAACATCAGAGGTTAATCTACTTTGATCCACATTTTCATCCCCTGCCATAGGGGCAGGTAGTGGTTGATTTGCAGGATTGGCAGGTTCAGGCTGGATTAGAGGTTGCTATTGAGCAGGAGGGGGTTGGGGCTGGTTGTGTGGAACATTATTAGGTGGCATTGCTTCAATAGCAGGATCAATATTAGCTCCTTCCATCTGAATAAGAATGATAAAATTAAAAGATCAAATCGAATGAGTAATGAATGTTGAACTTGAATACTAGAATCTGATTTGAGAGGAGTAGCTTTAAGAAGAGTAGGTTGAGATTAAAAAGAGTTACAATGTTACATGTTGGTTGTTGAAACTTGAAAATGGTTAGTTACAGACTTACATATTAAGAAATAAGATTTAGATGAGAAGAAGTTGGAAATGATAATAGCTGTTACTGTTATATTTTCTGCAAGTTAGAAGTTAAAACATATTATTAAAGCTTATAGCTTATAGTTATCAAAGATTATTAGTAATTTAGATTGCAGTTACTAATGATTGAAGATTACACGAGTAGATTTTTTTTATAAGGCGCAAAATATTATTAGCACAGGAACAAAAAGTTCCGACAAAAAGAAAACAGCAGAAGCCTCAGACCAAAGCGTCACGTCCGACGATATCATTGTCTACACAAGCCCGAATCCAAAGGATTGGCAAGTGCAGCTAATATCACCGATCATGACATAGGAAAACAACAATCAGACAAAGAAAAGAGAAATGAAACACAACACAACACAACAACAGCTCAGCTTAGAAAACAAGGCAAGCGGGGAAACCCACCCTTGCTGAGCAAAAAAACATCAACAAAACCTCTCATAGATATAAAAGGCGAGGGTTGGACAAGAAGTTTCTGAAACCAAACATTACTCTTGCCTGCAGACACCCCACCAGAAGCTACATTCCAAAGGTTGATATAGAAAGCCACTTTGCTGATTAAAACATCCACGGCCGTAAACTCGTTTCTGAAAATTTGATTATTCCTTTCAAGCCAAACCACCCAAAAAACGGCATGCATCACAAACCTACCGAAAGACTGCAAGTTAAACCGAAGAGAAAGCCAGGAAGCAACAAGATCCTGAAGCGTGGAAGGAGGAGACCAATTGTAGCCCAACTTAGAGAAAAAATGCGACCAATCTTCCTCGAAAAGCTACAGGAAAGGAACAGATGATGCATCATCTCTTCTTGCTGACAACAAAGGCAACACCAGTTTGCAAGAGAATACCCCATCCTTTGAAGGAAGTCAAGAGTAGCAATATGCCCTGCAAGGCACCTCCAAATGAAGCAGCAAATCTTTGACGGAACAAAACGGCTCCACACACCCTTAGAAGGGAAATCTTCCAAACCCGAAAACCTTGAAACTGCAAGAGAAGAATAAAGTGACTTGATCGAGAAGATATGAGAAGAGTCAAGCCTCCATTCCAACTTCTACTCGCCGGACAAGGAAATTCTTCCAACCTGGTACTCTAGAAATCTGAAGAAACTCTCCAGTTCCCTAAACGCACCTCCTCAAAGGTTCACGTTCAAATGTAAATTCCAAGATCTGAAAGCAAAGAAAAAGATATCAGTAATACAAGCTTCCTTGTCAGAAGCTACCACAAAAATTCTCGGATATTTTGATCTAAGGTCTCTCACAGCCGCACCCTGCACCCAACAGTCGTGAGAAAAGGAAATATGATTCCCATCCCAGGATCAACAGAAGCAAAGGTCCAAAAGAGTGGATCAAAATGCAAAATATTCTTCCAAACCGACCACTCCCAAAACCAGAATTCAGTAAAAATCGCCAGTAACTTGGAGAACCGCCATTCTTCCAATCAATAAGCTTTCTCCACCAGCTTTTCGGGCAAGAAGCGTAGCGCCACAACCATTTACAAAGAAGAGCAGAGTTCATGCTCCGTAGATCAAGGACCCCAAGACCCCCATGTACGACATCAGCTTTTGCAATGTTCCAATTGATTGCATGAAAACCCCTTTCCTCAGAACAACCATTCCACAGGAAGTTCCTTTGCCATTTCTCCAACTTATTAATAATAAAACACGGAGCCTTGAAAAGAGACAAGGCAGAGCACTTAAAACATGCTTGACTAACACCAAGCGACCACCAAAAGAACGATGCCTCACTTTCCAGGAGCTCAACCTAGCCAAAGTCTTGTTTAAAACAGGATCCCACATAGAAACTGAAGATGGATTTCCTCCAACAGCCAAACCAAGATAAGACGTGGGAAAAGATTCCACTTTGCATCCAAAAATTTGAGAGAAAAGGTCGATATCAGGAACACATCTAATAGCAAAAAATAGAACTTTTCTTGAAATTAATGCGCAGACCCGAAACAGCTTGAAAACACAGAAGAATGGCAAAAAAATTGCGAACTTGCTCTTCCTCCGCTTCACAAAATAGAAGAGTGTCATCCGCATATAAGAGGTGATTAATTTCACCAATACCGTCTCTTTCATTCATATGAAAACCTCGTATCCAACCCCTCTCTCTTGTGGTAGAAAGCATACTTAAGAAGCTTCATAACACAAATGAACAAATATGGTGAAAGAGAGTCACCTTGTCTAATTCCTCTTCTAATCCAAAAAAAGTCGGTTGATTCTCCATTTACCAAAATAGAAAAATGGACAGAAGAAATGCAGGCATGAATCCAATCAATCCACCTACCTGGCAGACCAAAGGCTTTTAAAGCATTCCAGAATACAGCTCCAACTTATTGAATCAAAAGCTTTTTCCAAATCAAGCTTGAAAACCATACCATTCTTACCGGAAGCTCTACGAGAGTCGACGACCTCATTAGTGAGGAGGGAAGCCTCAGTAATGTTCCTACCATCAGTGAAAGCAAATTGATTTGGAGAAATGACCATCTTGAGAACACGTCTGAAGCGCAACATAAGGCATTTAGAAAGCACCTTATAAAGAGAACCAACCAGACTAATCGGACGTAAGTCACTAATATCTCCAATCGATTCCTTTTTAGGAATGAGACAAATGAAAGAGCTATTGACGGAAATGGGCATCAAGAAGGAAAGCTAAAAATGCAGGAAAGCTTCAACCATCTCAACTTTAAGAACTGACCATCAAGCTTTAAAAAATGCCATGTTAAAACCGTCTGGCCCCGGAGGTTTGTTCCCTTCCAAAATATCAATAGCGTGAAAAATCTACTTCTCCGTAAAAGCTTTGATAAGCTCTTCAGCATTAGACTCGTTAATGGGATTGAACTGCAAGCTCGACGGAAAAGGTCTAAAAGCAGAAACCTCATCTTCATAGAAGAGCTTGAAGTGATTGGCAATTAAAAAAGCAACTTCGGAATGCCCAACACCGATTCTTCCCTAAACAGAAATCCTTTCAATGTAGTTCCTTCGATTTCTATCATTGGCACTGCGATGAAAGAAGTTAGTGTTTCTATCGCTGTCTTTCAACCATAATTCCTTAGACTTTTGCGTCCAACAAATTTCGTCCCTTCTCCAAATCAAATCGAGCTCACTTTTTAAAAAGCACCGATCAACCCTCTCGTCCTCTGTTAACCCAACATCCTCTTCTTTTCCATCCAAAGCGAAAATTTTATCGGATAATTCCCTAGCTTTTTTATCATTGTAGCCAAAAACTTCTTGATTCCAAGACTTTAACTTTCCTTTAAGGAAACGAAGCTTTTTGGCAAGCAAGAAGAGAGTACCCCTACCAACAAGAGCTTCCCTCCAACTACGCTCCACGAAAGAAAGAAAGTCAACATGTGAGCTCCACATAGATTCAAATTTCCAAGGGCGCTTAACCCGAGCTCTTTCCTCGCAAATAGGTAATAGATATTGAGAATTTGAGATTAGAAATTTGATATTAGAGAATGAGCAGATTAAGCATCAACATGAAAGCATAAACATGACAAGATGAGCATTAGCATGCGATAATGAGCAGATTAAGCATCAACATGAAAGCAAAGCATATTAAGCATTAACATGAAAGCAAAGCAGATTAAGCATTAACATGAGATAATGAGCAGATTAAGCATCAACATGAAAGCATGAGAAGATGAAGCATTAACATGACAAGATGAGCATTATTTAGGAGAGAGTGAGCAGATTAAGGATCAACATGAAAGCATGAGCAAGATTAAACATTAACATGATAAGATTAGCATTAACATGAGAGAATGAGCAGATTAATCAACAACATGAAAGTATGAGCAGCTTAATCATTAAGCCAAAAAAAGCAAGAAGGATTTAACCTGTTCCTTATGAACAGTACACATTGCACAGTATTCCCTTCCATGCTTCTCATCCCTTTGTTTGACGGCCCCACCTTTGTTTCATTATCCTCTCTAATGGCCCAAGCTTTATTTTTCCAGCCCATTCTCCTCTAAGGTCCAACCCAATTATCCTGCTTCTTCTCTTCGTTGTTGCTTAATAAATCCGGTTCGACAAACCCTGGTTCTTCTCTTTCAGTTTCTTTCTCCGTTCAGACCAAAAAAGCTAGGAGGGTTTTCATGTTCATTACTATTCATCACTGTAGCTTAGGAACAGTGCACCTCAGTTGGTTTTTTAGTTCGTTTTGTACCGAGTTTTCAATTTCCCGGCTTTCTCGACCATCTCCGTTCCAGTTTGATTTCTTCTCCTTCCTTTTAGTTTGTTTGGAACGAGTTTGTTCCTTCATAGCTGTCGCTCAGCTCCTCTTCTTATCCCTGGCCACCTTCTTTTCAATTGCTCTCGCCTGGCGAGTTTGCCTTTTCCAGAAGTCAGATCCAAGCAAAAAAACTTCTTTTCCTCTCCATCGATATCTCTCTCTTCAATCGATCTCCTCGCTCTCTTGGACCTCCTCCGTCCGCTCTCCTCTGGCTTGAAAGCTTATTCTCATTGCCATACCTGTCATTTTTTTCCCTAACCCATGAAAGTTAGGGTTTCCAAACCCTTCTTCATGAACAGCCATCGTTGGACGAGGAAGACTATTAACGCCTGAAATTGATGGGAGCACTTACGTCAACAACTTGGAGGAACTCTCAGTGGCCTTTACTATAGCTCAATTTCTCGATTCCCCGTGCCTCATGTCGTCTTCGCAACCCCTTCTATTCCTTCCCATTAGTTTCGTAGTTTCCCATTGGTGCTCCTCGATGACACCTACTATGTATTTTCTTATTCTCATTCTTGCACCTTCCTAAGTTCAAGGCTTAAAATTGCAGGTTCCAAAAATGGTGCAATATCTTTTATTATCTCATCAGCTTCACCATTGCCAATTTATTTCTTCAGCAACATCTTAGCTAAACCAATCTCAACTTACAGGAAGTTAGCAAGTCACATTCGATTACCTTTTGAGTGAAATTAGGTTTCCTACGTGTTTCCTTTGTTCTTTTGATTTGGTTCTTAATTCTTCTTAGTTCTTAACTTTCTTGATGCTTTCTAAATGCTGTGATCTAATTGTTGTTTTGCTGTTGCAGCTTTTAATATGTTGATGATAATGGTTGGATGGTCTTTGATCTGGTGGTTTACGGAGTTGGAGAAGCCATTAAAAAGCTCCCCACGTTGTTTAGGTGAACAGAGGTACTTTGCCCAAAATCGAATTTCCCGTCGGGTAGGTACAGTTATTGTTGTTGTTATTGCTCGCTCAATTTGATGATTAAGCGAGGAAGGAGAAGGAAACAAAGAAATAGACAGAGGCTAGACAAAAGTAGGGTTGTTAGGTCTCAACAACGAAGCTTACCCGCTCTTAAAATTCTCGAAGTTTGCATATAGGTTTTTCCTTGCAGCAATTGCATTTATATTGTTATTGGGTCTGCTTTAGTTCCTGTTTATGTTTCTGTACATGACTGTTGTTGTAATTAGAGCAGTTCATGGAAGCAACTTCTGTGAAGAATTTGTTACAACTCCTAGCTTAATATTAGAGTTGTTTGGAGGTCATGCGTTAGGAGCCTATAATTGTCAAATTGAACAAGGGTTGTGGGCATCATCAATGTTTTTAATGATATTCCTCTTTCGATCCCACCGGCTCCCTTCTGGTTGCTTGATTGAGAATATGCATAATGGATGCTCCAGTAAGCATTTATCGTTTTGTATTTGTTTGCCAATTATCAAGTTGCTTCCTGTTTTCCTTCCCCTGTCCGCTGTTGTTATGCTCATACTTGCATGTTTCAATTTATTTCCAGATTGCACATAAGTGTATATGCATATGTGTGTATATCGATGCTTCGTGGTGAGCTATTGTCCTCATATTTTTCGGGTCATCCCTTTTGTTTGTTACATAGTTTTTTCAATTACTTTGCAAGGATGAATGCTTGTTAGGTTTTCAGAGATCTCGGGCATCAATTACATGGCATGATTTCCATCATGTAAGTGTTTGTATTTTAAGTAATGTCTAATTTTGGGAGTTTATAATCCTTTTACTGATGAAATAGTTAATTAATTTGAAGTTTTATGATTACTTTGATTCCATAGATACTACATCACTTGGAGAAACTGCAGCTCTGTCAACTTATCTGTTGCGATTTTAAAGCGGCAACAAACACTTGATTATTTTTTGTTTCAAATGTTATTTTTTTCTAATCACCTCATCTACGACTATAACTCTACGAGTGAGCAGCGTCGCACGAAGTTTGATAAAAGTCTCCGCGGCATCGCGCGGCTCTATAATCTAGTTAACATGAAAGCATGAGAATTAGCATGAAAAAATGAGCAGTGAGCATTAACAAATTATATTTACCTTTCTTCGAAGGGGTGCTAACAAATGAGATCAAAAGTCCAAGCAAGTCTTGGTGAAAATAACTATCTGTCCAAACAAGTTAACAACACATTTACAAAAAATCGTTAGCACTGAGCAGTGATACAATAACTAAAATGCATATTTCCTACCAAAAACTCACAATCAATAAATCATAAACGGTAGTAAACAATATGAAGTACATGCAAACTCTTACCTGTTCAGTTCAACCGTGCACAGAGATGATTCAATTTCGCAATCGTAGAACAGAGTCCGCCGCTCGAGACTCGACGAACAGATGCAAATAAACACTACGATGAAATGAGGCAAGAACAGAGGAATACCGAATATTGATACAAAACCCTAGGATGATAACACCCTTTTATAGTACTAGGACTAGGACTAGAATTTCAAAAACATAAACAGAAACACAGAGACAATATCTGAGAATACTTATTTGCTTCAGAAGAATCGGAGCATGATTTGGCAGATCCCTTGATTTGTGCTTTTTTATCAACAGAAACAGCCATCAATCAGGTATTTTTTTATGCCAAAATTAGTAGGAAGAGGCGGATAAGTAGGAGAATATCATTATAATGATACAGAAAGGGAAAAAATTGACGAGATTTGGTAGAATTTGGGGAAATCGGCATTGAATTAGGGTTAGAGAATCAGAATCGTTAGGGATGAGGATTCTCACCGCAGAGAAAACATAGGGAAAGGAGGCTGCGTACAAAAAAATGAAACTAGGGTCAGAAACTTAAGTTTATATATAAAATACAAAACTATGTTGTTTAGGGAGCGGGTACCCATCGGGTCGAGTGTCGGGTCAAATACTTAAAATACCATCCCCACTGGCCACCCTCTCCGACCGGGTAACGGGCCTACCCGACCCCAGTCAACACCCAGTCAAACCAGGCAAAGCCCACCCAGTGAGACGGGTAATCGGACAGGTACCCGGTCTTGGAAAATATTTTGCTAAGCCTACTTTTAACTCTACATTATATTTAATGAAAAAAATTAAACCTTTGAATATATTCAAAATTAATTTAGCATCCAAAAGTTTAAACATAAATAATTATATTAAAAGAATAAATATTAATAATAATAGAAACATTTATTATCTACTCATACCATACACAAAATTCCTAAATTTTCCTTGCTATAATTAATTATTAATTTTTAGAAATATAAAAATTTTAATTAATATTTTAATCTAAAACCATAATTTTTTTCAATTTATTATTTCATGAACATTATGATTATCCTACCAATTAAATAAAGTATTAGATGGTAATCATATAACTATAGCTTATAACTATATTAGAGGTCAAATTGGTGAGTCCAATGATATGTAGTTAAACCATTCAAATTGTTATAAAACTGTAGTTTTTTTTATGAATGATAGTAATATATATATATATATTATATATATATATATATATATATGGAAAACACTCCGGTGCACCCAGCTAGGTGGGTGCACTGAGTGCACCCGCTTGCGTGTCGCGATCTTATCCGTCCGTTCAATCAACGGATCTCAAGCCTTTGAATTAAATAGGATTAAATTAATTAGTTTTATTATTATTCTATTCCACACAGGACATATTAATCCTATTTAATATGTAATATGTCCTGTGTGGAGTAGAATAATAATAAAATTAATTAATTTAATCCTATTTAATTCAAAGGCTTGAGATCCGTTGATTGAACGGATGGATAAGATCGCGACACGCAAGCGGGTGCACTCAGTGCACCCACCTAGCTGGGTGCACCGGAGTGTTCACCAATATATATATATATATATATAAATATTATATAACGTAAGCCGAATACAAGCATCAGAACCCCAACGAGGATCCAAATCGGGGACAAACAAACCCCAAGGCCTTTGGCCAAAAAAAAACTATCTACAAACTCCTTGCCTAAAAAACAAAGTCATCCTATACCCAACCCAAAACTGTACACATGATCCAGATAAAATCCTCCTAAAAAGCGATAATAACCTCAACCCGGATCATGATACCTACCCCAAAAGAGCCATCCAATTGCGAAACTCATCCTGAGAGATGGATCCTGCCGCTAAGAGGCACCGATCAATGCCAAATGCCACCTTCCACACAATGTTCCAAGGTGACCGCTCTCGATCTCTAAAAATCCTATCATTCCTTTCTATTCAAAGGAACCAAAAAATAGCATGCAACATCATCTCCTCGAAGCAGCGTAACCGCCTCACAAAGTTCCTAGCCTGCCAACTACGGATAAAAACCTGGACCTCATTCGGAAAAGGACCCCAAATGGCAAGCTTAGAACTAAAGATCCCCCAAACACGGGCAGCAAAAGAACAAGATAAAAATAAGTTCGACAATGACTCGAGGTCAGCTCTGCACATAACACAAAAAATAGGCCCAATAAAACCGTTCTTCTGAAGGTTGTCCAGAGTGGACACCTTCCTATGGTACACCTGCCAAATAAAAACTGTGCTTTTAGTTGGCACTCCCGCCTTCCAGATCACCGAAGCGGGAAAATCACACCAACATGGGTATTACTGAGAACACAACTGTCGATAGAAAGAGCTAACCGAGAAACTTCCAGACGAGTTAAGCGGCCACTGGAGCGCTGGTGGTCCTTGTCTGATCCAACCAGCCAGAATCCCATCAAGAAACCGCAGAAACCTCTATCTTTCATCCTCATCTCCTCCACGAAGATTAACCACCATCTGCACATTCCACTCAAACCTGTCCGCACTAGACACATGATCATAGACACAAGTAAAACGTGAGAGGGTCGCATCCAAAACCCTAGGAAACCTCACCAACAGACACTCTCCCGGAACCCAGTGATCGAACCAAAATGAAACCACCCACCCCCTAGATCAACCCAAGCGTGTTCCCATAGTCTAGAATTGAGAAGGACCACATCCCTCCAAACCGACCACCCTGCAGATGAAAAGTCCCAATTCGGCTGCCAATCAGACAAACCAACACCGCATTTGAAGGAGATAAGATCCCTCCACCAGAAGTTCCTTTCCGTAGCGAACCTCCACGTCCATTTTCCTAAAAGAGCCACATTCAGAAGTTTGAGGTCCAACATCCCGAGGCTCCATTACCAATCGGAGTTTTACAATGTCCCACCGAACCAAATGAGGTCTTCTGGTGTCCCCAACTCCCTCCCACAAAACCTATTCTGCATTCTCTCAAGCTCCTTGATCACTGATGAACTGCAGAACAGTGATCAAATAACTACCCAGCTAGGAGCTAAGCAGATCGTATTCCACAGGGTTTCTTCTAATCGTTTACTCAAATATGCTGGCAATTTATTCAAGTTTGAACACGTAGTGCGTGGTGTGAGTTCCACGACTTCTAGACTAAGATGCAAGAAAATTAAAACGAAATTAAAAGACAGAATGATTGGTTGGTTTAAACAAACGACAGACAAGCTTAGATTTCGAATCCCCTTAGATCACCAAGGCAACAGCAATCAACAGATCAGCGGATTTCAATTCTCGTTCAATCAATTTCTACACACCACCATAACTCCTGACCCTTAGGTTTAAGACTGGCGAACGTTCGCTCTCTCCGATCTAACTACCAAGATTAATTAATCGCCCGGGTACGGTTACCTCTCGTAACGACTAAACTAACTGGTGCAATTACTAATGATTTATGAGTTACTCTTGAAGCGGATTAACCCTAACTGGTTCCTACGAAAGGCACACTCCAATGAATAGGTTAATTGGTTGAATTGATGTTTTAAAGAGAGGCGAGCGTTCGCTTCTATCCTCAGCTTAACAACAATCTAAACTAGGTGATCAAGGAAGACAAGTTTATGCGCCAAAGCAGGGAAGCTGTCTGGCGACTAACCCTAGCTTGCATAAACCTAATCTAGGCGACCAACCAGAAGAGAAACATAAACAATGAAGAATAAAACAACCATGCAAAGAGAAACTGATTGAACTTTGAATCTAATTACTGCCGATCTGTGACCGCTTTAAAGCCCTGGGTCACTTAAGGTTCATCTAATCTAAGCTCTACGAGTTTAGCTACTCATGTTCATAACAAAAGAATAAAAAACAAAGATAGATTTCATCTTAAACAGAGGAAGAATAGAAAAGGATCTGAAAAACCTAATTAAGACGACTCCGGTGAAGCTTCGATCTCCGGTAATCTTCAATCCTAGCTCCGAGTCTCCGAGATGAGGGATGGCGTCACGATCTCTTCCTGGCTCTTCGAACTCTAAACTCTACCCCAGAACTCATGAGAATTTTGAAATTATGATGTATTATCAGGTATCTCTTCAATTGGGCCGCCGGTTAAGTATTATACTTAACCCTAATATCGTCGGATTTTGCCTTGAGTTTTCGCCGAAAACCTGTTGAGTTGAGTGTAAATGAGGGTGGTCGTCGGCTGTTTCTCCTGTGATTTTCGGACCTTAGGGTTCTTGGCAAAAACTTGGAGTTTTCGCCAAAAACTTCTCTTTGTGAACTCAGCCGATTTCTTCTTGAGTTTTCGCCGAAAACCTGGGGGATTTTTCGCCAAAAACTTCAGTGTAAATGGGAGCAGGATTTGATTCGACTTGATTGACTTCTCGGATCGATTCTGATGCAATTCCTCGAGGTTCCAATGCCTTAGACACGTCCTTGGCTACTTTATTTGATGGCAAAAACCTGTGCTATCATGAAAACACTAGAAAACCATCAAATAGACCCGAAACGAGCCAAAGTAACATAAATGGCACGAGATAGAGTAGTTGAGTGAATATTCGCTATTCTACCCTAAAAACCATATCTTAAACAAGGAAATGTTGCTTAAATGAGGCTGATAATCACGTCAAATCGAGTGTCATCAATCACCGAAGCAGGAGCTTGAAACAAAGATAGCTGGTAAATAGGCATTTGGGATAACACACTTTTAAGAAGAGTAACTCTCCCGCCAAAGGAGAGCAACCTCGCCTTCCAAGTCTCTAGACGAGATCACACGTTGTTCACGACTGAATCTCAGATCTGTCTCGAGGAAATTCGACATCCCAAAGGTAAACCAAGGTAAGTGGTTGGAAAGGATCCCAAAGAGCATCCCAAGATGTTTGCCAGCTCTTCTCCATCATCCACCTCCCCAACTGTATATATCACAGACTTGTGAGTGTTTACTTTTAGGCCCGAAACGGCTTTAAAGTAAATCAAGATTGCCAAAACCTGTTGAACTTGCTCTTGACAAGCTCCACAAAACACCTTGGCATCATCTGCATAAAGGATGTGGTGAACCTCCTCAGTTCTCTCCTCGTCATTCATGAAGAAACCCTCCAACAAATTTGCCTCTTTGGCCTTCATGAAAAATCAGGACAACACCTCCATGACAATGATGAACAGAAATGGAGATAAAGAGTCTCCCTGCCGCAACCCTCTAGAGCTGTGAAAATAGCCTTTAGCTTCTCCGTTTACCAACACAGAGAAAGTTGCTGAAGAAATGTAAGCTTCGATCCATCTAATCCACTGGCTCGGGAAACTCATCCTCTTCATCATTTCTAAGAGACACTTCCAATTAGTGTGATCATAAGCCTTCTCAATGTCCAATTTGATAACCACTCCCGACCTACCACTCCTTCTTCTGGAATCAATCAGCTCATTAGCAATCAAAGAAGCGTCCAATATCTGTCTCCCCTCGATAAAAGCACCCTGATGAACTGAGATGCAACCTGATATAACCTTCCTTAGCCGCGCCGCCAAAACTTTGGACAAAATTTTGTAGGAGTTTAATAAGCTGATAGGACGAAGATGTCTGATGTCATCCACCATTTCCTTCTTCGGGATCAAGCAAATGAAGGTACTGTTAACTGCCCGAGGGAGTGATTCTGAAATGACAAAGTCATCGAAGGCCTGGATAATATCCCCTTTTAGTGTCTCCCAATTAAACTGGTAGAACTCCATTGGTAGACCATCTGGACTAAGGGACTTGTCTCCACCGCAATTCTTAACTACTTCCCAAACTTCTTTCTCCGTAAAACTCTGAGTCAGAAGGACCCTTGCATCCTGGCTAATTTGCCTAACGTCTAAAGTCCTAGGGAAAGGGGGCATATCCTTAGTCTCCTGAAACAAAACTGTGTAAAACTGCACCATCGCATTAGCCAAACTAGCCAATAGGGGGCATATCCTCCTTAAACACCACACCGTCGATGTTGAGGGAAGAAATGAAGCTTCATCTTCGCTTAAAATTTGTGATCTTATGGAAAAAGCTCGTGTTCCTATCACCATTTTTTAGCCAAGTTTCCTTCGCTTTTTGGCACCAGCTTATTTCCTCCATCTTCCACAATCTATCCAAATCACATTTAAACATGCATCTTTCCACTCTATCTGTCTCGCCGAGCTCACCCACCTCTTTCATCGCATCTAAACCTGCAATCTTGCCCAAAGTCTCCCAGATAACCAACTCTGTTCTTCTAAAAGTTCATTCATTCCACAATTTGAGATCCTCCTTAACCTTCTTGATCTTGTTTGCCAATCTAAACAAACTGTCCGACCCCATCCCCGACGTATTCCAAAAAGACCGGATAACCTCTCTAAAATCCTGGTAAGTCAGCCACATTACCTCATATCTCCACGACCTTCGAACGATCCTATCCCAGCCGCACTCCAGTACCAAGGGTGAATGATCCGAGCAAGTCCTAGGGAAAACTATGAGAACACAAGTGTTAAACTTGTTCTCCCCACTCATCAGAAACCAAAGCTCTATCCAACCTAGACATAGCAGCATCCTCACGTAAATTTGAGTAAGTGTAAGTAGCACCACTCAGTGGAAGATCCAAAATCCCAAAATCATCAATGAAATCGTTAAACGCCTCCATCTCCATTAAGGACCTAGTCCCACCCGAAACTTCATCAAGATTTCTGACCATGTTGAAATCTCCCAAAAGACAAAAACGGAACCTCCACCACCTCAGAACATCCTTTTGTTGCTGCAAGAAGGGAGCCTTATCCTCCGCTTACACCGGCCCGTACACATAACATCCACTCAAAACCGTCCATCACATTCTTGAAAATCGTCATCAAACAAAATTTTCCTTCCCAATGATTCTGTAACTCAACAACATTGTCATCCCAAATGGTTAGAACAGCCCCCCCCCCCCCCCCGAGTCACAACTGAATTACAGGCTTCCCACTTTAGATCTCTTCTACCTAACAGACTACACACCACCCACACCGTCAACTTCACTCAACTTGGTCTCTTGAAAGCACCAAATATTGGCTTTCATCTCCTTTAACCTAAACCTAATTCTAAACTGTTTAGAAATATCACCAAGACCTCTAACATTCCATGACATAACTCTAGGAATCATTAACAGGTATGGAAGATGAAACATATATACCGTGCCCGTCAAGATGAAGAACCTGTGTCCGGGTCCGGAATTCCCTAGTTTATTCTTCTCAGCTCCAAATCTTGTTTCGACTTCGGCATTGATTTCGAACGTCGAAGCAACACTTTTTTCGCCACTTCCTCTATCCTTTCTTTGGCAAAAACAGCAGAATCCACATTTGAAGATCAAGAACATCAGCTAGGGCTCTTCCTTTGTCTAAAACAGAAATTGAAAAATCTTCTTTCTCAGAATAATTCTCCACACCAACTGTCTCTCGGTCCATCTCTCCAACTTCCTCTTCTACCGTCTTACTCCCCACTCTATCCTCACCGACCAAAAATTCGTTAACTACTCTTAGAGAATGAGGAAAAAAGTACTTTCGAAATCCATCTCTGACCTGGGAGTAGAAACAGGAGTAGAAGCTTTTGAAAATATAACATCATCGACACCAAAAATATGACTGCCCAAAGTGTCTGAATGCTGAAATAGGCCCAAATCCGGAGCCCTTTTGTCTGCTGCAGACTCCTCTTGGCTTGACAAAAAGGCCTGCTTAACATCCCACTAATAAGTTCTTTTTCCTCAAGCCCACACTCCCCAGGCCCAGACCTTTTAGAAACAAATTGTGCCTTCTTTGAAACCCTACTTCCTTCAACCCAATTGTTTCTTCTTTGATGCTTCCTAGGAGAGATTGAAGCCGCCGCCACCCGCTGTCAACTGAAAATTCTCCATCGCCGACTTGGAACCAGCCGTCGCCGCCGGCTTGGGAGCTGCCGTCGACGCCCCCGGCTTGGGAGCCGCCTTCAACGCTGCCGGCTTGGGAACCACCGACGCCAGCCTAGGAATCGCCGCCACCCTTGTCAGCTGATGACTTGGGCCCACCGCTGCCGACCTGGGCTCCTCCATTGATATGACATGCTTCCCTCCCGCCGGCATGACCTTCTTCCCCTTATGAACTGACGATCCAAATGTTGGTTCAGCTAGAATATTCACCTCAAACGGCGATTGAAGATGGCAAAGAACAAGCGAATTAGGAAGCTCCATCCCCGATTTGATTTTGATCCGAACTGCCGAAAAATTGGTTTCTTGGCATTCGACAAAGCCGCCGCATGCCTCTCCCACAGCTCTGAAAGTCTCGGTCGACCGCAGATGAACCGACACTCCAAAAACCAAAATCCAAAGGCACCCTTGGTTCACCCAACTCGAATCTCAACCAGCATCCGGATGCCATCGTTGAATCTTCAAAGCACAACCGCTGAAAACCCATTGTTTCCTTTTCAAGATCTCTTCCACCTGCGAAATCGACCCACAATCTATCAGCCAAGACTCATCCCCAAGTGTCATGACTTCTCGTGATTCCTCCCACCCCCACCATTTCGCCATCCACTTCCGGAAGAGAACCCAAGCTTCGTCCCCTACCAAAAGACCATCAGCCTTCACCACAATCCAGCTCCTCAGCCTACGAATTCGGTCACTAACTCCTCTGTCTTGAATCCGGATTCTAGGACTCCGCCGTTCCTTCAACAACTGAAGCAAACGTTGCGACAGCCGCCCTTGAGGTAGCTAGGCTCACTGGCGGAGCTTCGCCTAGGATACTCTGCACCGACTTTAAGAAGGAACTCCACCCGAACTGATCTTCGTCCATGGGTATTTCCACAAAGAACCTCTTTCCATCCCTACACTGTTCTAAAACTCTTAGAAACTGAATCTCCTTGTTAGAGACGGAACCTAACGACAATTTCCTAGAGCCACTGCTTGCGGATACCTCCTTCCGTAGCTTCCAGCCCTTCTTAAGATCTTCTTGCAACACATCACGCACGCACCGAAGCAGAGAGAAATCCAGGAACACAAAGTGTTCAATGCCTAAACCCGACACCGATAATCGAAACTCAGCATCCGCAAATCGGTCAGAAGAAGAAAAACAAACCTCCCGGCCCCTAATTCTAAGCACACGCAAGAGTTGATCCGAAATCCTAGATCTAGAACCTAAAGAAAAACCCCAAAATTGCCTTCTCCTTGAACTCTCGACCCCTCTCCTTTTCTCTCTACCTCTCTCTCTCATAACATAACGGTGCTTGGTCATTTCTTTACTGTTATAACCCGTAGTTAAACCATTACTAATAGAATGTCATTGAGGGATTTGAATAATGATTTCTTCCTTACGGTTGTTTGTGTTATGCAAGTCTTAATTATAATCTTTTAATGTCATATTTTCACATTAATTATGGCCCTCATCAAAGATTTTCATGCTGTTTTGACATTGAATGATTTCATTGTTTTTGGAAAATACAAATACTCTGGTCCTAAGAAGGAAATAAGTGTTCATTTTGGAGCATCTTCATAAATTTCATTTTATAAAATCCTAATTGAATTGGACAATGATTCAGAAGAATTTATTTACAATTATCTCATACCATTTTTTTTCAAATCTTGACTAAATCAAAATAACTAGTCATTCATAAAAATAAAAAATAAAACTAGTTAATAAATTTCACCATTTTTACTTATTTTAATAGTAAATGAATGATCTCTAATCTTGATGGTCGGTTTGCTTTTCATCCCCTATCCCCCCTATAAACATCTCCTCTTATTTCTACCTTTTTTTTATCTCCCAAGTCTGGCTATCTATGGTTCTCCCTTCCCCCGGGAGTTTGCCTCGAAAAAAATAAATTAATAGCTCACGAGTTACATCGAGCTGGATGGAGAGCCTGACTTAACGAGCTAAAAAAATGAGTTGGCTCACAAGCTTGCTGATCCGACCAACGTATTATCGCGAGCTGACTCATTTAGATGACTGGTCCAAGTTTATTTGCCTCATCAAAGACAACAAGCTTGCCCCGCTGCCTGACCTCCACACCCTTAGGACTAGTGTGGATGAGTGGCCTTATATTTTGGTTGAAGCTCTTGCAAGAGGCTAAAGGTTGAGACAGAGACATATCATCTAAATCTTCAGTTACCTGCAAACAAAGATCTTTCCTCTTTTCGTAATTTAGCTCTCTTATGAATTAGAGTACTTCTAATAATCATCCAAGCCATTATGAGGGCATGAAAGGAGGAGCGATTAAAATCTTTGCCAAACTTCGTAGAAATTCTCTTTAATTAGGATCACTCTGAAAGCAACTCCTTCAATGGTGGGATACCCATAGTCCCTAAGTAGTCTCACTCCCATCTTGACTTCTTCTGGTTCAATAGCAGGAACTTTTACACGATTTCAATTCTATTTTTTTCTCAGCCCTGTAGAATAAGCTAAGCGACACAATCCTTGAGTCGTTTGGATCCCAAATTTTTAAATATAGATATTTAGCTAAAGTTTTATACATGAAATTGGATAGCAACTTAAATTTTGTTTGGATGAAAAATAATTAAGTTATTTATGAATGGTGGATTTATTTTATGGATCATTTCTTCAATAATTAAAGAGATTTCATAATATATGAGGTATTAGGTGATATTTAAAAATGTCTCTATAGAGATATTTCAAAATGTCTTTAGCCTAAAATCTATCATCTTAAATATCTATATCTAGCACAAATGTCTCTAACAAATGTAGGATCCAAACAACCATTTAACAACAAAACATGTCATACCACCTCATAATAGAGAATTACCTACTGATACCAAATTTGATTCATCCAGACTCTTCAGAATTGCTTTCTAGGTCTGGTTGATTTGGCTCCGTGAAAGGACCAGAGGAGCAAGAGAGCTTATTGGAGGAGTTGTTGAGATCATTCAAGGAGCAGAGGAGGAGTTCACCGAGGGAAATGATTGTAGGAGTAGAAGATTTGATTGGAGGAGATGATCAAAGAAGATGATGTTGTGGAGGAGTTGATAGTATTATGATCGGTATAAAAAAAATTGACTTTTTGCGATGAAAAAATTCAATCTTCAAATTTTATCCTCAAAATTTTTTTGCGAGTAATTAACACACCCAGTCTAACACTGACCACAATGATAAATTTTGATGAAAAATATATACACATGTGCCATCTTGTCCATTTAAGTCAAGACCATGTAACAAAAGCAGATGATTCATAAATTACGTCATCACATGTATAGTCAGTCCTTCATCTCAAGTGGTTGAAGCACTCATGCTTAACATCCCTTCATTTTCCAATAGAAGCTCCAAAATGTGACCATTAGATCAACTCCACTACCTATACACAATAACGAACATATATATAATTATATCACATTTTCTTTTCTTAACTATATGATAATATAGTTTCCTGTTTCTTAATTTTGTTTTTTTATGAAAACATAAAACATAATTAGAATTAATTAATGAATATAGAATGAGGGAAATTAAATGATAATATGAAATAATATGAAAAAGGGGTGGGGGCAGCTTCTGACTTCCACTACCAATATTCCAAACACATAAACAAATCGAAAGTGAGATTTCCAATCAAATTGACATATCCCTTATTCTGGAATGCAATAATTCCCTTTCCTTTCCTCTCCTTTCATCTCTCTACTCTACTCTCTCTTTATCTTCTCTTCCTTTCCCTTGAACTAAAAGCTTCCTTCTCTCTTTCAAGTTACTCATTGGCCAATATATATCACACCACAATCATATTTTTCAATTATTATAACCATGCATATAACCATTCTTACATGTAAAGAATCATTAAACGGAAGCTCTTACAAGAATTGATGTTTGCACAGTTTCGGTAAGATTTGTGCAACAAATTGTGGAACACAAAAACTTCAATAAGCCTTTATTTACGAAACCCTGACCTCTTGTTGGTCAAAGACTCTTATACCATTCAAGAATCGTTACATTCCAATAATTCCTGACCTCTTGAAAATAAAATGATGTAGCTCTATTTGCAACTGTCATTATCTTTCTATATCGTCATGATGATTTCATTCCCCACCAACATAATAAAACAGACTGCTCAACTGTGGGGCTGTTTATATATATAATATATAATATGTATATGAATATGATGCTTGCTTCTGACCTTTGGCCGTCTTCTTCTTCTGTTCCTTTTACTTTCCTTTCCAAATTGGTCTTCCTATACCATTAATTTGTCGTCTTACCATCTTCTAATTCATGTATTGAATTGAACTAATTAACTTGCTTCTGTATGATCATAAGCTGTTTTGCAGTTACTGAAGCAAGATTGTTGTTGTTGACCCCAAGCTTCGAATTTTCGGATCATGGTTGATATATTTCTTCAAACTAACATTAGTATAAAGTAGAGAGCTACATACACCAACTTAGAAAGACGACGACAACAACAACAATATTGTGTAAGTATATGCATATGCAGGCCTAGCTAGCTAGCAAGTAACATTTGGGGAGACCATTTTCTAATTATCTGAATGTCCCTCCAAATGTTGGGGTCCAAAAATCCACAGTTGTCTCATGAGTCACTGGAAAAGTACTTGAAACTGGAACCAGGCACAACCCTCTGCTCCTCAGGTCCTTTTGTGCTTCTGTTGTGTCCTTTGATTTCTGATGATGATGCTCTGAACTCTGCTTCCATGCGTTTAACATGCACCAATCCCAATGTGTTAAGCATATATAATTGAATATATTTAGGCTTAATTATTGCGATGAAATTAATTAGTATATATATATATATATATAAAACCTGTTGATGGTGTATTGGAGCTCCACTTTTCATGTATGGTGTGCTCAATACCTGCAATAAAGTAGAATATTTTTTAATCATTGGGTAAAAAATAATGATGAAAAGATATATACTGAACAAGTAGTGTGTGTGTGTGTGTGTGTGTGTGGGGATGAAACTTACACCGATTTGGTCATGTAGGAACTTGATGTATTCAATTGCTTCAGATAGCACCGAGGCTGTATCAGTCTGTTATCATATCATTGACAAATATGTCAAACAAATAATTAACTGATAATTAATCATCTCATCGATCATGAATAAAAATCTAAATGTAATTATACAGTTATAGTGATGATGAAAAGCTGTGAGAAATCATAAAAGAGAGAATGTATGTATATATAAATATATGTCTTGAAGGGTATAGCTAGTTGTAAGTAATACCTTTCCAAAAGGTGAAACCAATTGTTGAAGTGCAGTGATTCTGTCCCCCATCTTCTCTTTCCTCACCTACATATATATAATATATAATATATAATTAATATTTGAAAAGAAATATTGGAAGATGGTAAATGGAAAAAACCCCCCTCTTGGAGTATCCTAATCGGTACTGGCAATTTCCATGGTGTAGTGTCTGTGTGTGTGTGTGTACCTTAAAGGCTGGTAAAGTAGATGCTGCTGTTTCATTCCTAGGCCTTTTATTGGCTGACGCTCCTTCACTTTTCTTTACCACCACCACTGCGCTTGAATTCCCTTCTTCCTCCCCTATATTCTGCTTTTATGTTTTCCACAAACTTAATTAATACAGTAATTACAATTAATTAATTCCATCAGATAATAGTTAACATAACAAATTACCTTTGGTTTGTCATCAAAATTGAGGCTGCTGGAAACTGATGATTTTGTTGGTGGTTGGTGGGTGGGAAGAATCCGCCCGCTGGGCGGACATCCGTATTGATGGACCCAGATGCATTCCAGAAGGGAGCATTATTTGAGAAGTGTAGCTGTGTGTGCTTTGGAGGTGGCGGCGAATTACTTCTCAGAAATTGAGGTACCTTATTACTTGACCAATTCGGTGACGACGACATGTCGTTTGTACCAACAATGCCGAAATTCGCTGTACTACTACTACTAGTACTACTACTTCCTCCACCGTACGATGGATGTGGGTAATTCCCCATCAACGAATTACCATGCTGGTTATGTTCCGATCCCAACATCATTCCTCCTCCTCCATGAAACATACCACCGCCGCCACCGCCACCGGAACCCAATTGGAAACCTGTCCCTGAGGTGTCACTCCCGAGTTGGCAGAAATCGTGTACAGCCGCGGGTTGGTCTAACGAGAAGCCTCTCCCGATTTGCTTGAACTCGTTCATTGAATTACCGGTTTCTGAGCTATACACTGATGATGATGACCTCTCTCTCCATAACCCTCCACTGCCGCCGCCACCGTGTTCTTGCTGATGGTGGCTGTATCCCGGTGGGGTTGAATTTAAATTATCTATTTGTAACATTGACCTGAAGCTGCTCTGGTGTTGCTGATCTGTCCCCTTCTCCCCGCGGCTACACATTATTATTAATTATTATTATTAATTTTAGGGCTAGCTAGCTGAGCTGAGGATCTAATTGTTAAAAAGGAATTGATAAAAACTTACAGTAATGCTTGGTTCCAGTCTATAGCGTGGGAGGAAAGGCCTAAACCCATCATATGGATGTGATCGGCAGAAGTGTCGGCGGCGGTAGATACGGAGACTGAATCCATAGATGACCTACCTCCTCCGCCGCCGCCGTCGCCGCCGCCTGACTTGACAGCCTCCGCCATATCCGGAGCTGCTGCCCAACTAAAGCATCCACCTCCTCCTCCCCCGCCGCCGCCTAAGCTGGTTAGACCGGAAGATGAAGAAGAAGAGGCTGCTGCTCCTCCTCCTCCTGCTCCGCCTCCGTCAGTGCTATTGTCAAACCTGTTTCTGGAAGAATCCCACCAGTTTATGCTTGTGTTGAACTCATCCGCCATTGTGGAATTGAATTTGAAATGGATTGGGAGAGAGATGAGTAAAGTTACATAAAATGATAGAGATAGAAGTCGGTTGGCAGCATCTGGTGTTGTATTTATAGGGGACGATGATGATCTCTGTGTGTGTTGTGAGTGTTTGTGCCAAAATTAATAATAATAATAATAATAATAATAATAATGAATAAGAAGACCCATTGGCTAAAGGGGGGAAAGGAAAGCACAATTTCTTCCTCTCTAACACCTCAGTCAGTCCCGCTTTCCTCTCCGTGGAAATTATTATATTTTGACAAATACTTTGGTGGTTGACATTTTCATTTTTTTGTTCTTTCTTTCTTTCTTTCTATTTTACTTTTTTTTTTTTAATCTGTCTTTCTTCCTCAGTGGACAACTGGACATGTGCCTTCTGAATGAACGTCTTGGACTCTTAGGAGTTTGATTTCATTTCTCTTTCTTTTCAAACCTCAGGTCCATCCCTAGTCAACCATTTGTCTTCTTCTTCTTCTTCCCCTTCCCATCCTTGAGTTTTCTCTCTAACCAGTCTAAATTATTTTTCTTTTATTATTATTATTATACAATTGGGGGAAAAATAACAATTTGACGTCATCATGAATGCAATATTGACGTCAAATGTTGGTCAACGGTGGTGGGGGTATTTACATACCGTTCTTCCCGCTAGGGCTGTTTGACGAACCTAAACAATATATCATTTGTGATTTCATTAGTAAAATCACAAGTAGCATACGATTTGTTGTATATGACTAACCACATGTTTCATTATTTAGTCTATAATGAGTCATATAGTGGAGCTAGTATTTCAGTTGGCTCTCGAGCTCGAACCTATCGAGTCAAACATATCCTAGCTTGAGCTTGACTCATTTAAAATCGAGCCAAGTCACAAGCGACCTAGGTACATCAACAACCCCACTTCCTACTTAGTTTCTTCATCCAAAAATCATATTTGTTGTTCTACTATATAGTATGGTAAATATGATAAGTGTTACGGTGAAGAGATTTTTTACTTTATCTATGATATGAATGTGTCGACTACTCCATGGTGTGAGAATAGCGGAAAAATCTACCAGCATGACATTCATTCTTTAGTGTCCTCATATTATGACACCAATATCCACCATTTATTTTGTTTGAGTTCTAAAATTCCATATTAAATAGGTAGAAGTGTAATTGTGTTTTTTTAATTTACAGATTTATATTAATTATTTATATTTTCTTTTTTCATAGTCATTCCACTTAATGAAAAATTGTGGCCGTTATTTTCCGCTTGAAATTGATTACATGTAGTTTTTAACTTAATATGCTCCATCCATACTTTTTTTGGTCATTCTTTATAGACGTTCATTGTTCCTTTTCATTTTTTGGAACAATCATATAGGCAATCGTTGTATAATATTTATGTTTATTGTTCCCTTTTAATTTTTAGGAACAATAATACTGGGTTATTAATTGTTTATTATTCTGTTTTCATATTTAGTAACAATCTTCTTGTAAAAAATTGAATAACCTTTGAATTAGTTGGAACATTAGGATTATTCTGTTTTCATATTTAGTACCAATCTTCTTGTAAAAAATTGAATAACCTTTGAATTAGTTGGAACATTAGGGGTTTTGTAGTTTTGGGGGCACTTTTGGATGAATAGCTCCAATGGCACTATCCCAAAATATGTCCACATAGGGGCAAATGCGCGGCGCAGCGAGCACCTAGCTCACTAGCGAGCACCTAGCCGTTACATGCGCCGCGCCAAGTGTCCAGCCTACCTTTGGAAAGTACCGTTGCCCTTGATACCCCAGTGAGTGCGGCGCTGGTTGGCTAGCGCGGTTCAAATAGAGGTTTATATAGCATCTGGAAATGTCAACTCAACCAGCGCCACACTAGCCAACCAGCGCCGCGCTCACTGAGGTCTCAAGGGCAACGGTCGTTTAACGGCTACTTTGCAAGGGTAGGCTGGCCACTTGGCGCGGCGCATGTAACGACTATTTTTTAAATTCCTAGAGCGCAGCGCACCCTATGTGGACATATTTTGGGATAGTGCCATTGGGGCTACATATTCATCCAAAAGTGCCCCCAAAACTACAAAACCCCAACAGTAGTTGAACCTTGTTCCAAATTAGGAATTCAGAACACAAACCCAAAAGAAGAAGATGAAGATTGTGTTTCTAATTAAAATTTTGTAACACATATTTATGAAGAAGGTGCAGAGCTAGACCATAATATTATTTACTTTTTTTTTACCGATTAGAAAAAAAATTAGGGTAGACCGACGAGGTCTTGCTACTATGGCAAATACGACCTCCCCCTTCAATGCTTTGCTTTTTGTGTAAGACACCTCAAGCGCTGATGCTTGCTTCCCTCCTTCCGTTCATGTTGATTTCCCCGCCGGAGGCAGCTTTTCCCCCACATCTCATCATCCGAATATTTCTCTTATTTCCCTAACTTTGACTTCATTACTATTACCACTACTACTAGTAGTACCAATGTTGCTGTCGAAGTTGGGATTCATAAACATGTACGATACAACCTTGTCGTCGCTGCTGGATCTGCTAAGAGAAATCTCGCAATCACCACCCCACTGCTTTAACGACGATCCGGTCGAATTGCTCTTCGCGCATCTCCCGGGGGAAGGAGACACTCCTACTACCGACTATTCCAAAATTGATTTTGGTGCCCAAACGCAGTAGCTTCCCTCTAGTGCACCTTCTAGTTAATTCGTTCGCCTCGGACGATGAGGAAGAAAAACGATTATGGATCTCGATCGTCCAAGAATAACTCGCTCAAAGACTGTAGCTCTGTTGCAGTCGAATAATCGATGTAATGTACATCAGCATCGCTATGCAATAGATCTCGATTAAACACCATGAAAATGAGTTTTTTGGCCGATTGTGTAATTTTTCTCATCAAAATTACGTAAGAAATTACTGTATGTGGCAGAATGTCACAAAATGTCCAAATATGGGCAAATGTGACAGGAGGCCAATGTCTAGCCACCCATTAGGCGTCGCACTAGTCCACTATAGGGAATATAGTCGTTACCTAGTGTGACACATGCCAAAATGTAGCCGTTACAAAGTTTCTGTTATGTAGCCGTTACATTTCCACCACTAGTGAGGCGCTAGTTGGCTGGCGTGGTGCTAGTGGGGAACAGTGTGACGGTGGTTATAAACCTCGCCTAACCCCATCATTCTTTACACCTCACACTTTTCCCTCTCTCAATTTTCTCTCAAGGCTACTGTTTTCCATAGTTTCGGTTTTAGGGGTTTTCCACTACAACAGAACAACCATTTTGTCACAGGCCTGCGCGCTGTTTGTCGCAAGCAGTCTGCGACAAAAGATCGTTGTTTGTCGCAGCCGCTGCCTGCGACAAATAGCGCACGGACCTGTGACCAAATGGCCTGCAACAAAGCCAAACACGTCACAGGTGGCGTTGTTTGTCGCAGGCGCCTGCGACAAATAGGGGGCCGCCTGGGCTGTGCTACGACTACTTGTGCTGCTGGGCTGGGCCACCTGGGCTGGGTCGGGCCACCTGGGATGGGTCGGGCCGCCTAGGCTGCTGGGCTTCGTCGGCTGAGCTAAATGGATAATTCTGTACGCTTGGGCGGTTTGACAAAAAGGGTTGGGCCAACTTTGATTGACTAATTTATTAGTTATACTATCAACGAGTACTAGAAATCATTATTAAAAACTATTTAAAAACTACACTCGATTAAAATTATTCTACAACATAATAACCAAATCCTTAAATTTAGTCTACAATGCATTTGAAGTACGTGAAACACCAATATGCAGTATTTGTTCTACAACACCAATATACACTGTTGTTATAAATTTCCTCAACCGGCCAGGTCGGTCCGGTCTCAATTATTCTACAACATAATAACCAAATCCTTAATTTGTCATAAGTTGGTAAATATATACATTATGGTTAAACGATTGAATATGTTGTTAATCAAACAATATATTTTAATGTTGTTAATCAAACAACATATTTTAAATAGTAAGTACCTAGTAGGTTACATGCATAAATAAATAAATGGCAAGCGCTCCGGTACCCACGGGGTACCAGTACCCTAGCATTCTAAATTCACATTTTTAAATGCTTAAAATTCAAATAATGAGTGCTATATCCATTGTAATAAATCACGAGCAGTAATGAATAATGCTTACTCCCTAAACACTGAATTTTGACCCTTAATACTACTTCATAAACTCAAATCCTAAATCGTATGTAAAAGTACTCTAACTTTTGATCAAAAGTCCAAATTAAAATATCATAAACCCCCAAAATAAACTTGAAACCCCAAACGCTATATCCTTACCCCTGAACACTAAACTCAGACCCTCAAACTTTAAAATTCAAACATAATTGGGATGAAATTTTAGTGACAGGGTATCGATACCCAGTGGGTACCGGAGCGTTAACCATAAATATATATATATATATATATATTTTATATAATATATATTATGGGTAACACTTCGGTACCCTGGGTATCGGTACCCTATCACACTAAAATACTACCATATTGGTGTTTTAACTTTGGAGTTTGAGGGATTTGGTATAGTATTGAGGGGTTAAGATACAGTGTTAGGAGTTTCGAGTTATTTTTTGGGTTTATGATCCTTTAATTTGGACTTACCGTCAAATGTTGGAGTTTGGAATACGATTTAGAGTTTTGAGTCTATAATGTAGTGTTTGAGGGTTAAGATTTAGTGTTTAGGGAGTTAGCACTATTAAGTAGCGCTCAGGGTTTATTGCAATAGGTTTAAGACTCATTATTTGAGTTTTAAAGTATACAAATGTGGATTTTTATGCTAGCTAGGGTACCGATACCCACGGGCACCGAAGTGTGTATCTTTCATATGGAATAGCATAAATATATTTAGTATAATTTTTAATATCTCAAAGAACTTTACTTATAAACTTCTGGCCCATATTTTATACTAAATACACAAAAAAGAAACCTAACAAATTTAAATGCATATATTTATATTAGGTTCTAATTTGTTAGGTTTCACATATATTTATATTAGGCAGAGTGTTCTTGGTCTTGGTTCTGATTTTAGTTGTTCTGCCAAAGATAACTCGAAAACAACTAAAATCAGAACCAAGACCAAGAACACTCTGCCACGAGAACAAGATCAATCTGCCAATCCCTACAAAAGAATAGAGAAACACTATTACAAATACAATAAAAAAATGGGACTGGATTGGTTAGAGTAGTTGGTTTTTGTGAATTTCTCTATCAAGAACTACTATTGAACCTAGAAAACAAGAACTCAACAAAAAATGAAACAAAGGATTGGGTTAGAAACTGTGAAATTAACAGAAAGGGGTAATCATATGAAACCTTGGAGAGTTGACAATGGTGGTGAAATCAAACATATGGACTACCTTTGACCCCCGCTACCTCTGGTCGCTTGTAGTGATCTTCTAATTACGAATGTGTATGCTTTCCTCTCACCAACCCATCTGAAAGGGAAACATGAAATGAAATTGAGCATCAACCCATCTGAATCTGAATACACAATGACAAACTTTCTAAAATTCCTGAGACACACCTACTCCGTCAAGAGGTTGGGAATAGAGTGCTCGAAGTGGTAGAGGACGTAGGAGGAGGATTATGGCGTCCGTTACATCGAAGGAGGTTTGAGAGTGGAGGAGGATCGAAGGAATTTCAGAGGAAAAGCGAGAGGCGTGCTCAGAATGACAACCTGTCGGTCTGATTAGGGGAGTCATTCATTTTTTTTTGTCGCAGGGCATGTTGTTTGTCGCAGGCCGTCTGCGACAAACAGCATCGTAGGCCGCTGTTTGTCATAGGAAACATGTGACAAACAGGTCGCATGCCGCTAATTGTCGTAGGCCGTCTGTTGATACTCATTTAGCATGTTTAAAAAAAAGGCCTAATACCCTCACATAGCACCAAATTTTGCGTAATCCCTAAAATATACATATCCTTTTACAAAATACTCATTTAGCACCATTTATCGGGACTCAAGTTTTAAACAGCACGCCGTCAATTTTTTTCATATTCCGTTAGTCTAAGTTGGCAAACCAGTCCACATGGCATATAAATTAAGTATGTGAGCTGATGTGGACAAATTTGGCCACATAATCGTTTATAGAATAATGTATAATCATAAATTACAATTAAAAAAAACTGACAACTTTTTTATTAAATAATAAAATATAATAATTAATAAATAAATTAAAAACACTTTCTCTCTCTTATCCCCTTCCCTTTGTCTTTTTCGTTCAACACCACCACCATCGTAGTCGACCAACGGTTCTCCGATCTCCGATCTCTACTTCGCCTCCGGTCACGTGGAGCGTGTCCTTTCCCCAGGGCTCTATATGGGTTCGTCCTTTGTCTATCTCCACCTCTAGAACGACACCTGCTGTGACGATTTCTCCAACGACAAAGAGCTCGTCGCCGCCGAAGAAGAAGCCAAACTCTTCCAGCTTTAGTTCAGATCTCGAGCTCCTCATTATTGGAGATCTTGATTCGTTTCAGATCTCGAATCAAGACGATTGCTCCTTGGTCGACGGCAGTGCGAAGGACGATCTCGAGCTTGATACGTTTCAGATCTCGAATCATGACGATCTCGAGCTCCTCCTTATTGAAGAATAAGCTATGATTATGTCTGGCGGCGGTGCGATTGACGGGGATTGGTCCGGCGGCGGAGTGGGGGTGGAGCTAGGCTTGAGGTTGCAAATTAGAACTCATCGTTCACTTTCAGAACAAATCAATTGAGTGAACAACAAAACCGCAACCGAACGGGAAATATATGCGAGCAAAAATCAAAGGCCATACGAATCGACAATAGACCTTTGAACTGGAACAACCACTAAATTATAGATCACGTGGAAGATTGAAGTGGTGGGATTTGAGTTTTCTCGATCAAACAGAGATAGATAATAGAGAGGGAACATATTTCTTAACCGCGTCTCTGTTTGGGAATACTGAATGGGGATGGATGGATGGATGGACACCGAAGCAATAGGCCGCGGTGGTGGTGGTTTCGCCGGCGAAGATGGTGGGATGTAGAGGAATCTGACTGGCAGGCTGATATTTCAGCGACAAGAAGCTACGCGGACCTTCCAAAGGCTGCACAGAGATATGTTGAAAGGATAGAAGAGCTCGTCGGCATACCAGTTAATTATGTTGGCATCGGCCCAGGGCGAGATGCTCTCATGTACAAATAATCAATTGGAGCAGAACGTTTGAAATGAATGATGTCTTGCCATAGGGAAGGGAGGTGAAGCTACCTTGCATTAGTAACATTATCAAGATTGAGTTTGATGATTCCGACGACCCCAACCACATGCCACCATGAATTTCGGGAAGAGAGAGGAAGAGTGGGAGAATAAGGAAGTGACGGTTTGTTTTCATTTTTTTACCACCGACAAATTAATTTTTTATTAATTTCCACATCAGTATCCGCATCAGCAAAAAACCCAGTCATAACACTCCGTCATCCTACGTGGCAACTATTTGGACGGAACATCACGGCGTGCTACGAGAAATCCTGTTACACTATAGGTTGAGCTAGTTGAGTATTTTTTTAATACGACGTGCATATTTTGGGGATTACGCAATAGTTGATGCTATCCGAGGGTATTAGGCCTAAAAAAAACACAAATTACATTTTTAAAGAATGTAACACCCCACCCTAGAAGACCCAGCTAAACCACTGGTTCAACCCATGCATTACTCGACCCAAGGGTTACTAACTCAAGCATACAATTACACAAAATCAACCAAGCGAACGAAAAGGTAAATAACAATAGAACATGAGAGATAGACTTTGATTAATCATTACAAATGCCAATTGGCAACAAACAACACGATAAAATGCCACTACATCATGCTTGTAGAGAGCTAGGTTTAAATACAAGGAAACCGATAAAGAACCCCAACAATCCTGCCAACTCACTCTCCAGCTCCAGTTCCACAAACCTATAATCCCATCTAGAAACCACAAAACAAACAGTAGAAAGAAGAGGGTCAAGGCTAATCGCTAAGCATCCAACCGACAACCTCACTAAAAGTTGTTATCCAGAAATCCTTACCATGACCACGTAGGAGATCACCTCCACTAAGTTACTCGCTAGAAGTGCCAGCAGCCATTAACTTATCGTTCCTTAAATCTCGGTCACTAAGGACCTCCCAACCACAAAGGAACTCCATGAATGGTCACTAAATAAGGACCAGCAGAACCTTTAAAATTTATGTTACCTAGGGGATTGCACAATCCAGGCGTGGGCCACCATCACTAAAATATTGTATTAGCATATTAATGGTGGGGCAGTACACCCCTACTAAGTCATACCCTGACCTCTGGTCTTAACGAGAACCGAAACACTTAATACTCATTGGTTACCATTATCCATATCCCATTTAGCCATCTAGTGTCTAGACTTGGTTATCCGTCACAAGAACACATCAACAACCAAGAACCCAAGCCCCATCCCTGAACCTTGACTAATAACCCTTAAGTTGGAGGTAACTGTAACGGTAAAATCCTCACCTTACAATAATCTGTTTCCTAATATGTCATTTTAAGAACTCTACCACCCAGAGCTACCTCTCTCATCCAGAAGAGAAGGAGTCAACCCGAGAACTATTGATAAAGGAAGTCCGATAAGAGATCCACTTACCGCTCTGAGTACATTCCCTCTCTCAAAATCCAATCCGGCCACTTCACGACTAGCCAACGAACTGTTGCTGCTCCTCTGAATAACCCCTCTCTCTTCTATCAGAAAAAACCCTAATCCCTTTTCTCATGAACCCGACTAAATTCCTTAACTACAAATTAAGTCTGCCACATCTCGTAGCGGTCGTTGCTCATTTGTAACGACCTTTACAACCCTCATGAAACACCCATTACATGAATAGTAATGCTCATTACACTGCTCACCACAACGACCATTGCTGACCACTGTAACGACGATTGGGTCCATGTTTGGACCAACTCGAAGACTGGCCCAAATTCAAGGGTCGGGCCGAACATGGGTCGTTACAACTCTTTCGCCCTTGAAATAGGTTTCGTCCCAAAATCAAAACACTACTCCCCTCCCTCGAAATTAGGGGAAGACCAAAGATGTGGTAGGTCATCACTACTCGTGTCGGAACTTCAATGTCTCATGTTAGCTGAACAAACCCTTAATTCGAGACTAATTCGATCAAATTAAAAAACCTGCAACCAAAACCTTTATGATCTAGCAACCAACTCTGAAAACCAAAACAACGCTGAACCAACAATCAATCCTAAAAACCTGAACCAACAACCAACCCTGAAAACCTGAACCACGCTGAACCAGAATCGGAACCTTAGCTAGACTAATAGCCGATTAGGCAAAAATCTAAGCTCTACTCTTAACCAGCACAATATTAACGACCATTACTCTTCATGTAATGCCCATTAGACATACCTCACAACGGGCGTTGCCAGAACTTCTAGGTAGTCTAGGTTCATTTGCTCAAGCCCAATCTGTTGAAAGAATCATGTAAAAACCAAATGTTTCATGGGTTCCTTGTTGTTTTTTTGTTCGCGGTGTTGGATGAATCGCAATGCCCATTACTCTCCTTGTAACGGTTGTTGCATTTCTTAGATAACGCCAGTTACTCTCCTTGTAACGACAGTTTCTTCCACCCTAGTAACGATCACTACTCCCAAATGTAACTCCCGTTTTCCAGATCTGCTATTGGCCGTTACGCCTCTTTGTAACGCATGTTGCCACCTCTATACAGTTCTGTTCCGGAATAAGGCACTGAACTGCTTAAACTCAAATTTGTCCAGAGTTTGTAAACAGTGAATACTGCCTTTGCATAACTTGCAACCTCCTTACCACATATGGCCGACCCAAGTTCTTCCTGCTCATCCTGCAGTTCCAAGAGGCGTAGAAGGCCCGCACCCAAGAAGATGAATAGGAGAACAGTGGTGCCATGCTTCTTGCTCTACAGAAAGCAGCGATTGTCGCTGCAACGGAAGTTGTTTCCTCCCTCTATACAATAGTACGAGGTATTCCATGTAATCTAAGAACTTCCCTAAAGAACAAGTTAGCAATATGAAATGCATCATCAGGTTTATGACATGTAATGAAGTGTGCCATCTTTGAGAATCTATGGACCACCACAAAAATTGAATCTCAGCCACCCATAGTCCTAGGAAAGCCTAACAAAAAGTCAGTAGATATATAAGTCCAAGGTGCAGTAGGAATTGGGAGAGGAGTGTACAACCTGTGTGGTTGCAATTTAGACTTGGTTTAGTGACAAGCCACACACCTAGCTAGGTGTTTCTCCACATCATGCCTCATTCGAGGCCAGTAGAAGTGCTCCTGAAGGCATTCCATCATCTCGACAATTCTAAAGTGCCTCATTAATCTGCCTCCATGCGCTTACCTAACTAAAAAATCTCGACATGAAGAATTAGGAAAACATAACTTGTTCTCTCGAAACAAGTGTCCATCGAGCCTATAAAATTTATCATGTACTGAATGCTCACACACTTTGTTCACATCTCCAAAATCAGTATCAATATCATACAACTCTTTAGTGTATTCAAAACCAATGAACTTAACACCAAGAATAGAGAAAATAATGCACCTCCGAGATAGTGCATCAACCACTATGTTCGCCTTCCCTTGCTTGTAATGGAAACATAGGTAAAGGACTCGATGAGTTCAACCCATCATGCATGCCTATTTTTTAGCTTGTGTTGAGATTTGAGATACTTCAAAGACTCATAATTAGAATGGATGACAAACTCCTTTAGCCACAGATAGTGTTACCAAGTCTCTAATTCTTTGTCTTATTGGATAGTTCAGAGGAGCTCCATGAAACCTTTCACTGAAGTATGCAATCAATTTCTTTTTCTGCATGAGCACAACTCCTATTCCGATTCCTGAAGCATCACACTCGATCTCAAATTCCATGGTGAAATCGAGTAGCATCAGAACTGGTGCATTGGTGAGACTCATCTACAATAGCTTGAATTCCTCTTGTTGAGGTGTTCCCCAATGAAAGGGTACATCCTTCTTCACCTCAACCGTAAGTGGTGCACCAATAGTACTAATCCTTCAAATCTAGAATAGAAATTGGCCAAACCATGAAAGCTCCTAACATTAGAGATGCTTGTGGGAATCGGCTAAAACTTGATTGCCTATATCTTCTCCTCATCAACCCTGATTCATGTAGAACTAACAACAAAACCAAGAAACAAGAGGTGCTCGGTGCAAAAGATGCACTTCTTCATATTGGCAAACAATCTTTCCTTCTTCAGGGTTTCTAACATCGATTTTAAATATCCACAATGATCCTCTATACTATATGAGTACATTAGAATATCATCCAAGAAAATGAATATAGCATTCTCGCCCAATCAGATGGTTTGAGACTCGAGTTTGAGTGATCAGAACATTAAAATTGATATCACTGAGGTCCCATCGAATTTTTGGGTGTTCGTGAGTGGTTTAGGTTGAAGTTACAATAGGCCTTATGTGTAGTGGGAACAACACGGCCGTTGATAGCTGCAGTTTTAGCGATATCAAATAACAAACCTACCAAAGTAGACTAGATCATATTCCACGGGTTTCTACTAATCGACTACTCAAAGAAGATGGCAAATTACTCAGGTTTAAACACTTAGTGCGTGGTGTGAGTTCCACGACTTCTAATCTAATGAACAAACGAAAATAAGAGGCAGAAATATTAAAAGGTTGACTAACGAGAAGATAGACGAGCTTAGATTTTGAATTCCCCTTAGATCACCAAGGCAACAGCAATCAACAGATCATCGGATTTCAATTCTTGTTCAATCAATTTCTAAACACCACCATAACTCCTGACCCTTAGGTTTAAGACTGGCGAACTTTCGCTCTATCCGATCTAACTACCAAGATTAACTAGCCGCCCGGGTACGGTCGCCTCTCGCAACGACTTAATTAACTGGTGCAATTACTAATGATTTATGAGTTACTCTTGAAGCGGATTAACCCTAATCGGTTCCTACGAAAGGCACACTCCAATTATAAGGTTAACTGGTTGAATTGATGTTTTAAAGAGAGGCGAGCGTTCGCTTCTATCCTCAGCTTAACAAGAATCTAAACTAGGTGATCAAGGAAGACAAGTTTAAGCGCCAAAGCAGGGAACCGTCTAGACACTAACCCTAGCTTGCAGAAACCTAATCTAGGCGATCAACCAGAAAAGAAACATAAACAATGAAGAACAAAACAACCATGCAAGAGAAACTGATTGAAATTTGAATCTAATTACCGCCAATCCGTGACCACTTTAAAGCCCTGGGTCACTTAGGGTTCATCTAATCTAAGCTCTACAAGTTCAGCTACTCATAACGATAACAGAAGAATCAAAGGCAACAAAGGAAATCATCATACAGAGGAAGAACAAATAAGAACTGAAAAACCTAATTCTGACGACTCTGGCGAAGCTTCGATCTCCTGGATCTTCAACTTTAAGCTCCGAGCTCTCCGAGGTGGAAGGATGGCGTCACGATCTCTCCACGGATCTTCGAACTCTCTAAACTCTATCTATCGACCCTAGAGTCGGCTGACTCTCAAAAGTCTTATTTGCGAAAATATGAATAATGAATTGATCCCCCTCTCTCATGTCTGCCGGTTGCCTCTATTTAAATAGGTACGATTAGGTTTCCAATACAGCGCCGGAGTTGGAAGGAATTTTCAGCGAAAATATCAAATAATTTTCTCGAAAACTATAGTTAAAATCCCCTGTTTGATTTCTTCTAGGATTTTCGGCGAAAACTTAAGGAAGTTTTCGCCGACAACTTCAGTGTAAATCAGCCTGTGAGTTTCTGAAGGTATTTTCGCCGAAAACTTCATAGTGTTTTCGGCGAAAAACATTGTGCTGGGCAGTTGGATCTTCGGTTCTGACTCTGGTTTGATTTCTGGTTCGATTTCGGTTCACTCCTTGAGGTCTTGGACACGTCCGTAGCTACGTAAATGATGGCAAAAATCTGTGTTATCACAAAAACACTAGAAAACCATCAAATTGACCCAAAAAGGGCCAAAGTAACCAAATCGGTAGGAAATAGGGTAGTTGAGTGAATATTCGCTATTTTACCCCTAAAACCACGTTTCAAGCAAGGAATGTCGCTTAAATGAGGCTGATAATCACGTCAAATCAAGTGTCATCAAAATACCCCACACTTAAGCTTTTGCTTGTCCTCAAGCAAACTGAACTAGAACACACTCAAATTCACAAATGACACGAGATTAAACTGAGATTCAATTCTAACAATTTGGTTTAGACTGTTCCATGTAGAAAGAGTGACCTACACATGCAAGAACATCAACCAAACCAATTTTCGATCTCACTAATCTCTGCACACTTCAAGTATTAGTTTCAATAAAGCTCGTTTCAAGGCAAAACAGTTAATCATGATTAACCGACTACGATAACACCAATTCTAATCAAAAAGACTTTAAGCTCTAGCCATGATGTGGATGCGGAGGTAGGAAAAGTGACGTGGCTATCGACTCGACTTCATCCGTTTCTAGATCTGTACGTTACATGTTCTAGCTAGGACCGATTTAAACAACAATTAATTTCAAGTTTCGACTTCTTCCGTTTAATTTATTTACTGCATACTAGTGCTCGATACCAAACACTTCACTTAGGTGTTGGACCTGCCTAGCTCACAGTATTTGTGCCTATGCTAGTGCTCAACCAGAACACTTCACTTAGGTGTCGGGCTTGCCTAGCTTTATTTTTAGCACTTAAAAGAACTTAACATTGATTTGCACAACTTGATTACTTGATTTAACAATTTATCCACTTAATCCTAGCTACTTATAACTTTTTACACAAGATTTCGAATTGGATTTCCGTCTAATCTCAAGCCACAATCACAGGTGATCAAATATGGAGTGAAAAACATGGAAGAAGCTAGCATTTATCATCTTAGAACGGTGTTATCGAGCTTTGTTCTTAACAAGTCAATCAATTCAATTAATTCAAGTTTCAACTACCGAAGTGATTTATGATCTGTTCTGACCTAGACTCATTTAATATCAGTTTTGACACGTTGGTTACAGGTTCTAAGTGGAACAGTCTAGACGTCATTGTTTAAAAACGAAGTCAATTTAACATCAGAAGTGAAGAATTGAGCAATTCTATGCTAGAGAATTTTCAAATTTGAACCACAGAATCATAGATAGCAAGCAAGATCATGCATAATCCTAGACTCCTATCCCACACTTAAATGGTTCTGTGTCCTCACAGGACTAAACTAGAGTAGAGAGATACGAAGAACCTGGAACGAAATGGTCGGTGTAGCGGATGAGCACGGAGAGTCCGGATTGGAGCGGAGTAGCTACTCAAGTTCCTACAAAAACAAAAACAACAAAAAGATCAAAAGGATATCGGGACAAGTGTCCCGGATCCACACATAATAAAAGTCGAACAAAGACGGTTAGGGGAATTTTGAAAATATTTTGACTCTTTTTTTTTTAAGGTTTTCGAAAATTTTCTGACCCAACTACAGTTTTCGCCGAAAAACTGGTGAAGTTTTCAGCGAAACTACTTTGAAAACAAAGACAGACGACTTAACTAAACATTTTCGCCGAAAAACTTTAGAAGTTTTCGGCGAAAACTATTTCAAAAACAGAAACAGACTCAAACAGACTAAACAATTCGCCGAAAACTTTAGAAGTTTTCGGCGAAAACAACTTTGAAAACCCACTGGAAAACAGACTCGAACCAACTAAAGTTTTCGCCGAAAAATCTGAGGAGTTTTTGGTGAAAATTTGACCTGACACAGAAAATTAAAACAGACGAAAATAAAAGAAATCTGACATTTTGGCTCCCTGAAACTGACTTGAACGACGAAAAAGACTGACTCAAAAATTCAAAAACAGACTCCAGCCGTGGGTTGCCTCCCACGAAGCGCTCTCTTTTAACGTCCTTGAGCCGGACGGTACCTGTTAGGGACCCCAACTCAGAAGCTCCTTGAAGTCAATCGTCTTGTTCAAGGTGTGCGGTTGAGTGCCATGTAGCACTCCAGCAGGGTGATGTAGCCGGTAGTGCTCTAGTAGATCGCGGTTCTTTTTGGATGACCAGTTCTTCTCGAATTCTCCTACTCGAGGAGGAAAGAGGTAGTACGGCGTGGCATGGTCAATGAGCTCCATCTTCTCCACCTGATGCTCATCAAGAGGTCTCTCGGGATCGAGTGTGTATACTTCCAAATCCTTGACGTCTTTGATTCCCACGTGCTCGTCTCTGGCTTGATCTATAGGTTGGCTTGACGGATGCTCAATTGAGGATATCTCCTCGATTTCTTCATGCTCCTCTTCAACTTCAACTTCAAGATGGATTGGCTCTTTGTCTTCATCAACCGCCACCGCCAAGGATTCTTCATCAGATGCTTCTAGCTCGCAATAGTTATGGGTGAGATTGTCATGTTCATCTTCGTACGGCTCTTGAGCATCTTCTTCCATTAGTGGATTTGGTTGCTCGAGCTCGACATCCACCATGTTACGAGCTTGTAGCTTCGAAAGGAGATCATCCAAGGCGGATTCTACTCTTGCCGTCTATTGTCGATGCTGATGAGCCGGTATATACACATCTTGGTGATTTTGTTGGTGGTGTGTAGCTTCTGGCTCTTCTTTGAAATGCTCATGAGCATCTTCTCCCTTCAATTGCAATAATCGCTTGAGCGCGGCGTTCATTGCATCAACATCATCGTCCATTGACTGGAGGCTGTCCACGGCGGCTTGGGTGCTTGCCATCCATTGTTGATGCTCATAAGTGTGTAAATCCATCTCTTGGGAGTCTTCAATATATGGTGCTTCATTGATGTACCACCCTTGGTACTGGTCATCCCACCTATAATCCTGCATAATTAAAACTCAAAAGCACTACCCAGGTAAATCATGGAAATATGGAGGAAAATTAAATGGTAAGGCGGAAAGGTAGAAGAATAATTTGCCAACTCTTCTTTCAAACAATTAGAAGAGTCCCAGGCAACGGCGCCAATTTGATAGCTGCAGTTTTAGCGGTATCAAATAACTAACCTGCCGAAGTAAACTAGATCGTATTCCACGGGTTTCTACTAATCGACTACTCAAAGAAGATGGCAAATTACTCAGGTTTAAACACTTAGTGCGTGGTGTGAGTTCCACGACTTCTAATCTAATGAACAAAGGAAAATAAGAGGCAGAAATATTAAAAGGTTGACTAACGAGAAGATAGACGAGCTTAGATTTCGAATTCCCCTTAGATCACCAAGGCAACAGCAATCAACAGATCAGCGGATTTCAATTCTTGTTCAATCAATTTCTAAACACCACCATAACTCCTGACCCTTAGGTTTAAGACTGGCGAACGTTCGCTCTATCCGATCTAACTACCAAGATTAACTAGCCGCCCGGGTACGGTCGCCTCTCGCAATGACTTAATTAACTGGTGCAATTACTAATGATTTATGAGTTACTCTTGAAGCGAATTAACCCTAATCGGTTCCTACGAAAGGCACACTTCCAATTATAAGGTTAACTGGTTGAATTGATGTTTTAAAGAGAGGCGAGCGTTCGCTTCTATCCTCAGCTTAACAAGAATCTAAACTAGGTGATCAAGGAAGACAAGTTTAAGCGCCAAAGCAGGGAACCGTCTAGCCACTAACCCTAGCTTGCAAAAACCTAATCTAGGTGATCAACCAGAAAAGAAACATAAACAATGAAGAACAAAACAACCATGCAAAGAGAAACTGATTGAACTTTGAATCTAATTACCGCCAATCCGTGACCGCTTTAAAGCCCTGGGTCACTTAGGGTTCATCTAATCTAAGCTCTACAAGTTCAACTACTCATAACGATAACAGAAGAATCAAAGGCAACAAAGGAAATCATCATACAGAGGAAGAACAAATAAGAATTGAAAAACCTAATTCTGACGACTCCGGCGAAGCTTCGATCTCCTGGATCTTCAACTTTAAGCTTCGAGCTCTCCGAGGTGGAAGGATGGCGTCACGATCTCTCCACGGATCTTCGAACTCTCTAAACTCTATCTATCGACCCTAGAGTCGGCTGACTCTCAAAAGTCTGATTTGTGAAAATATGAATAATGAATTGATGCCCCTCTCTAAGGATTTTCGGCGAAAACTTAAGGAAGTTTTCGCCGACAACTTCAGTGTAAATCAGCCTGTGAGTTTCTGAAGGTATTTTCGCCAAAAACTTCATAGTGTTTTCGGCGAAAACATTGTGCTGGGCAGTTGGATCTTTGGTTCTCACTCTGGTTTGATTTCTAGTTCGATTTTGGTTCACTCCTTGAGGTCTTGGACACGTCCGTAGCTACGTAAATGATGGCAAAAATCTGTGTTATCACAAAAACACTAGAAAACCATCAAATTGACCCAAAAAGGGCCAAAGTAACCAAATCGGTAGGAAATAGGGTAGTTGAGTGAATATTCGCTATTTTACCCCTAAAACCACGTTTCAAGCAAGGGAATGTCGCTTAAATGAGGCTGATAATCACGTCAAATCAAGTGTCATCAAAATACCCCACACTTAAGCTTTTGCTTGTCCTCAAGCAAACTGAACTAGAACACACTCAAATTCAGAAATGACACGAGATTAAACTGAGATTCAATTCTAACAATTTGGTTTAGACTGTTCCATGTAGAAAGAGTGACCTACACATGCAAGAACATCAACCAAACCAGTTTTCGATCTCACTAATCTCTGCACACTTCAAGTAGTAGTTTCAATAAAGCTCGTTTCAAGGCAAAACAGTTAATCATGATTAACCGACTACGATAACACCAATTCTAATAAAAAAGACTTTAAGCTCTAGCCATGATGTGGATGCGGAGGTAGGAAAAGTGACGTGGCTATCGACTCGACTTCATCCGTTTCTAGATCTGTACGTTACATGTTCTAGCTAGGACCGATTTAAACAACAATTAATTTCAAGTTTCGACTTCTTCCATTTAATTTATTTACTGCATACTAGTGCTCGATACCAAACACTTCACTTAGGTGTTGGACCTGCCTAGCTCACAGTATTTGTGCCTATGCTAGTGCTCAACCAGAACACTTCACTTAGGTGTCGGGCTTGCCTAGCTTTATTTTTAGCACTTAGAAGAACTTAACATTGATTTGCACAACTTGATTACTTGATTTAACAATTTATCCACTTAATCCTAGCTACTTATAACTTTTTACACAAGATTTCGAATTGGATTTCCGTCTAATCTCAAGCCACAATCACGGTGATCAAATATGGAGTGAAAAACATGGATGAAGCTAGCATTTATCATCTTAGAACGGTGTTATCGAGCTTTGTTGTTAACAAGTCAATCAATTCAATTAATTCAAGTTTCAACTACCGAAGTGATTTGTGATCTGTTCTGACCTAGACTCATTTAATATCAGTTTCGACACGTTGGTTACAGGTTCTAAGTGGAACAGTCTAGACGTCATTGTTTAAAAACGAAGTCAATTTAACATCAGAAGTCAAGAATTGAGCAATTCTTTGCTAGAGAATTTTCAAATTTGAACCACAGAATCATAGATAGCAAGCAAGATCATGCATAATCCTAGACTCCTACCCCACACTTAAACGGTTCTGTGTCCTCACAGGACTAAACTAGAGTAGAGAGATACGAAGAACCTGGAACGAGATGGTCGGTGTAGCAGATGAGCACGGAGAGTCCGGATTGGAGCGGAGTAGCTACTCAAGTTCCTACAAAAACAAAAACAACAAAAAGATCAAAAGGATACCGGGACAAGTGTCCCGGATCCACACATAATAAAAGTCGAACAAAGACGGTTAGGGGAATTTTGAAAATATTTTGACCCTTTTTTTTAAGGTTTTTGAAAATTTTCTGACCCAACTACAGTTTTCGCCGAAAAACTGGTGAAGTTTTCAGCGAAAACTACTTTGAAAACAAAGACAGACGACTTAACTAAACATTTTCGCCGAAAAACTTTAGAAGTTTTCGGCGAAAACTATTTCAAAAACAGAAACAGACTTAAACAGACTAAACAATTCGCCGAAAACTTTAGAAGTTTTCGGCAAAAACAACTTTGAAAACCAACTGGAAAACAGACTCGAACCAACTAAAGTTTTTGCCAAAAAATCTGAGGATTTTTGGCGAAAATTTGACCTGACACAGAAAATTAAAACAGACGAAAATAAAAGAAATCTGACATTTTGGCTCCCTGAAACTGACTTGAACGACGAAAAAGACTGACTCAAAAATTCAAAAACGGACTCCAGCCGTGGGTTGCCTCCCACGAAGCGCTCTCTTTTAACGTCCTTGAGCCGGACGGTACCTGTTAGGGACCCCAACTCAGAAGCTCCTTGAAGTCAATCGTCTTGTTCAAGGTGTGCGGTTGAGTGCCATGTAGCACTCCAGCAGGGTGATGTAGCCGGTAGTGCTCTAGTAGATCGCGGTTCTTTTTGGATGACCAGTTCTTCTCGAATTCTCCTACTCGAGGAGGAAAGAGGTAGTACGGCGTGGCATGGTCAATGAGCTCCATCTTCTCCACCTGATGCTCATCAAGAGGTCTCTCGGGATCGAGTGTGTATACTTCCAAATCCTTGACGTCTTTGATTCCCACGTGCTCGTCTCTGGCTTGATCTATAGGATGGCTTGACGGATGCTCAATTGAGGATATCTCCTCGATTTCTTCGTGCTCCTCTTCAACTTCAACTTCAAGATGGATTGGCTCTTTGTCTTCATCAACCGCCACCGCCAAGGATTCTTCATCAGATGCTTCTAGCTCGCAATAGTTATGGGTGAGATTGTCATGTTCATCTTCGTACGGCTCTTGAGCATCTTCTTCCATTAGTGGATTTGGTTGCTCGAGCTCGACATCCACCATGTTACGAGCTTGTAGCTTCGAAAGGAGATCATCCAAGGCGGATTCTACTCTTGTCGTCTATTGTCGATGCTGATGAGCCGGTATATACACATCTTGGTGATTTTGTTGGTGGTGTGTAGCTTCTGGTTCTTCTTCGAAATGCTCATGAGCTCTTCTCCCTTCAATTGCACTAATCGCTTGAGCGCGGCGTTCATTGCATCAACAACATCGTCCATTGACTGGAGGCTGTCCACGGCGGCTTGGGTGCTTGCCATCCATTGTTGATGCTCATAAGTGTGTAAATCCATCTCTTGGGAGTCTTCAATATATGGTGCTTCATTGATGTACCACCCTTGGTACTGGTCATCCCACCTATAATCCTGCATAATTAAAACTCAAAAGCACTACCCAGGTAAATCATGGAAATATGGAGGAAAATTAAATGGTAAGGCGGAAAGGTAGAAGAATAATTTGCCAACTCTTCTTTCAAACAATTAGAAGAGTCCCAGGCAACGACGCCAATTTGATAGCTGCAGTTTTAGCGGTATCAAATAACTAACCTACCGAAGTAGACTAGATCGCATTCCACGGGTTTCTACTAATCGACTACTCAAAGAAGATGGCAAATTACTCAGGTTTAAACACTTAGTGCGTGGTGTGAGTTCCACGACTTCTAATCTAATGAACAAAGGAAAATAAGAGGCAGAAATATTAAAAGGTTGACTAACGAGAAGATAGACGAGCTTAGATTTCGAATTCCCCTTAGATCACCAAGGCAACAGCAATCAACAGATCAGCGGATTTCAATTCTTGTTCAATCAATTTCTAAACACCACCATAACTCCTGACCCTTAGGTTTAAGACTGGCGAACGTTCGCTCTATCCGATCTAACTACCAAGATTAACTAGCCGCCCGGGTACGGTCGCCTCTCGCAATGACTTAATTAACTGGTGCAATTACTAATGATTTATGAGTTACTCTTGAAGCGGATTAACCCTAATCGGTTCCTACGAAAGGCACACTCCAATTATAAGGTTAACTGGTTGAATTGATGTTTTAAAGAGAGGCGAGCGTTCGCTTCTATCCTCAGCTTAAGAATCTAAACTAGGTGATCAAGGAAGACAAGTTTAAGCGCCAAAGCAGGGAACCGTCTAGCCACTAACCCTAGCTTGCAAAAACCTAATCTAGGTGATCAACCAGAAAAGAAACATAAACAATGAAGAACAAAACAACCATGCAAAGAGAAACTGATTGAACTTTGAATCTAATTACCGCCAATCCGTGACCGCTTTAAAGCCCTAGGTCACTTAGGGTTCATCTAATCTAAGCTCTACAAGTTCAACTACTCATAACGATAACAGAAGAATCAAAGGCAACAAAGGAAACCATCATACAGGGGAAGAACAGATAAGAACTGAAAAACCTAATTTTGACGACTCCGGCGAAGCTTCGATCTCCTGGATCTTCAACTTTAAGCTCCGAGCTCTCCGAGGTGGAAGGATGGCGTCACGATCTCTCCATGGATCTTCAAACTCTCTAAACTCTATCTATCGACCCTAGAGTCGGCTGACTCTCAAAAGTCTGATTTGTGAAAATATGAATAATGAATTGATCCCCCTCTCTCATGTCTGCCGGCTGCCTCTATGTAAATAGGTACGATTAGGTTTCCAATACAGCGCCGAATTTGGAAGGAATTTTCGGCGAAAATATCAAATAATTTTCGTCGAAAACTATAGTTAAAATCCCCTGTTTGATTTCTTCTAGGATTTTCGGCGAAAACTTAAGGAAGTTTTCGCCGACGACTTCAGTGTAAATCAGCCTGTGAGTTTCTGAAGGTATTTTCGCCGAAAACTTCATAGTGTTTTCGGCGAAAACATTGTGCTGGGCAGTTGGATCTTCGGTTCTGACTCTGGTTTGATTTCTGGTTCGATTCTGGTTCACTCCTTGAGGTCTTGAACACGTCCGTAGCTACGTAAATGATGGCAAAAATCTGTGCTATCACAAAAACACTAGAAAACCATCAAATTGACCCAAAAAGGGCCAAAGTAACCAAATCGGTAGGAAATAGGGTAGTTGAGTGAATATTCGCTATTTTACCCCTAAAACCACGTTTCAAGCAAGGGAATGTCGCTTAACTGAGGCTGATAATCACGTCAAATCGAGTGTCACTAGCAGTGTACTTCAACTACATGACGTGTAGAACTGATACACATCGTGTATCAATGACACGGTCGTGCTTTAATTCCACCCTTTCTCGTCGAGAACTACTTCTGATAGAACATGACAGTGTTGTATGCCTAGAGTAAAAACAATGGGTTTTGACGGATTTTTAAAACTTTCATCTTTCATTCTATCTCCGAAAACACCATTGACGAACTAAGGCTCTGACAACTTTGGACTTTGACTCTGAGAGCTATGATGGTCCATTTTTGTCGCCATTCCTTTCTGTGGATTCATGGCAATGAGGAGAATAGATCACTATTCTTTGTTTGGGCTATTTTGATGCTGAGGGTTGTCGATCGGAAGGAAGGAAGCCACATTTTTGGGTGGGTGAAATCGTTCATCCGTGGATCTAGAAGACGATTAGAGCATCGTATTTTTTCCAGGTGAGGGCTTAGAATTGATAGGACGAGATGAGTAATACGAGGAGTTACAGTTCGACTAAGATGAAATTAGGAATTTGCATGTAATCTGAGAGAGTAAAATTGGGGAAACTGATATGTGATTTATTGATTGAATGATTGTGTTGTATTACTATGTGTTATGGAACGTTAATGAAAAATGAAGTTAATGGATTAGATATAGAAATGAGTGATAGGATGAATTGTTTTACGAACATGTTTATGGATTTCTGCTGTTGTCAATTGTGGTTGTAGGAGGATGATCCCAATGAAGGATGAACAGGAGGGTAACTCAAGACCTCGTGACATGGCTACCTCTCTTCCATTTTTACTGCAGGTGGGGTGGTCAGTGATGTAACATCCCAACCCTTTCTAACAAGATATTGTCCGCTTTGGGCCCAGCCCTCATGGATTTGTTTTGGGGTGTTGGTAGGATTCAAACCTATGACCTCATCCTCTCAAGATCAAACCCCCGCCATTATGCCCCAATACGCGTCATGTCAATTAAGGTTAAACTATTCCGCATAGCCCATGAATCTCCCCCATGCTTTGTCGATGTTGGATTTGCCTCGGATGTCACATACACCCCCCCTCAGGGACTCAACGTCCTCACTGAAGTGACTCAACAGACTCAACGTAACATTTGAGGGGAACACACATTCAGCTTCATGGGTGTCACTAAGGACCAAAAGTTGTACTACTCCATATTCTTGCTGAGAGGAGATGCTAAGGAATGGTGGAACAACCTGCAATTGTGGAGAAGGATCCATTTGCTATCGGGTTCAAAGTTTTCAAGCAAGTATTCAAGAATGAGTACATGTCGGTGACCCGACAGCAGGTTAAAAGGTTGGAGATTTAGACCTTGAAGAAGGGAAAGAAATCGCAGCTGAGTACTACCGGGAGTTTGTGTGTCTTAGCACATAGTACTAGAGAGCTCCAAATCTTAGCGAGGATGAGATGAAGCAGCATTTTCTGGAGAGGTTGAAGGAGTCTATCCAAGCTGGTGTCACTTCCAATGGCATGGGTAGGATTGCAGATGTCGAGGTTGCTTCCTTGAGGGATTAGCTGTTAGAGAACCAGTGCAGGGAAGAGCAACAGGTTTGGCAAGAGGAGAAGAATAGGAAGGTGGCTAGTTCGGTTGGGACTACTATCGGTTCTATTCTACCAAGGAGAAGGGAGTTTTCTACAGATGCAAGCCAATAGACTAGGGAGTCTTCACCATAGGGACTTCAACAACATAATGGTGCGCAGGGAGGCGGCGTCCGCCTTGCAACAAGTGTGGTTTGGTGCATCTTGGTGCGCAACCGGAGGGTGCTACTGTCGTGGTGAGCCGTGTCATTTCAAGAAGGAAAGCCCTAAGAGATTTGGAGGGACTATAAGTTTTGCATCAGAGTCCATGATGCAGCAGAATAGAGCTCAGTCTAGGGTGGTTACAAAAGTGGTTACAGTGGAGGTAGATGACCGCCGACTGGCGCCAGTGCTCATCCCTTGAAAGCTACGTCTGAGCAAGGAGGTAACACTGAGGTGCATGCTCGAGTCTTTGCAATGACCACAGCTGAGGTAGAGGCGGCTCCAAACATGGTGACTGGTATGGTTTATCTCTTTGAGCATCGACTTTATGCTTTGTTTGATACGGGTTCTACCCACTCTTTTGCATCTGCTAGTCTAGCTGCTTTGCTCGGGGTTAGACCTACGGGTTAGGTGAGGTGTTCAGGGTGAGTACACCGGTTTGGAGAACTTTGGTTGTAGATTCTGTCTTTCCAGGTTTAGGATTACAGATAGCAAGAAGGGTTTTTGAAGCAGACTTGATGTTGTTTACCTTTGATGAGTTAGACCTCATCTTGGGTATGGATTCGTTAGAAAATCACGGAGCTCTGGTTGACTACAAGAATAAGGAAGTAAAGTTGTTATCGGGTGCAAAGGAGGAGGTGATCTTGAAGGGTTTGAAGCCAGTTGAGAAGTGCAAGTTGTTGTTTCTATCAGCTCTAAAACCTCACAGGTTGCACTACAAAAATAGTGTATTTAGCGTTGCTTGTAACAGAAGTACTTAGTGTCGGTCGGTCAAATGACCAATGCTAAATGCTAAAAACGGGTTGACTTCACATTTTACCATCGGTCATACAACGACCGATGCTTGATTCGGGCGTTATAGCCGACGCCAAATCCGGTCCAAGTCAGGAATCGTTGGTGGACCCAACGGATGGGTTAGCGTCAATTCAGCAAAAGTAAATAGTGACTGACGCTAAAACGTGTGTAAATAGCATCATTCTAGATGCGTTTTAGCGTCAATCATCCACTAAAGATAAATGCCCATCATATAAATACCCCACTACTGACTACAAAACTCATTTTCCAACTTCCCCAAAGCTTCAAACTCTCTCAACTCTCCCAAATCCTCTGAATTTCGCTACAACTCTTCGATTTCAAGTTAGGAGCTGATGTGGCGCATCTCCTCCTCTCTATCGGTGTAAGATTTATTATTATTGTTCCAGCCTAGTCGCCTGGCCTAATATAAAGGAAGCCCAATCGCCTGGTCTTTAGTGTGGGTGGTAACTTGCAGATGGTAAGAGGGGACATTAGTAAGTTCTTGGGCGATTCAGGCGATAACAAGGAAAGTGGGTGAGTGAAATGGGAATAATGTACCAAGGGAATTATCCATGTGTGAATAGTGTCTGCCTTTCTGCCAATGATTCATAGTCGTATTTATAACATGTCCTTTTTTTGTCATGCTTGCCAAGGATTGGCTGCATTCGCTGGGATGTTCATGATCGTCCATGGTAGTTACTACTATATTGACACGTGGATGCGGCCTCCCTCGAAACCCTAAGGCCGCTAGGGTAAAGAGGTGGGCTTTTCCTGCTATTCAGGGCCGCTACTTTAATCATCCTTATCGCTTGGGCCAGGTCAACAGATCGCTAGATCGTTGACCACCTTCTTGTGGGGCTTCCAGGGCCCATACTCTCCAAACTTGGGCCTATCAATTGCCCCCAAGCCTACTACTTACCTTCTTTCTTAGGAGTAGGCTGATGATCGCTAGGTTGGGGCCTATCAATTATTAATTTTGAGTTTATAATTTATATTTTGATTAGTATTTAGAGAATCTGATAAAATAGTTAGGGTTTTTGTGTTATTAGAACAGTAGTGAATTAATAAGTTCGTTAGTAGTGTGTATAACTTATAACTGTGATTTAGAAGAAACTAAAAATTAGGGTTCCATGTTTATGAAAAAAATAATTAAGTCTAATTGTGGTTGTTGTTATTGTTTTATTAGTGACTGTATTGCTAGCTGTTACACCTTCTACTTACTGTCACTTCGCATCTCCTGCTCTCTATCGGTGTAAGTTTTTTTTATTTTTCATTTCAAGTTTGTTCTTTATATTTTCATTAGTGTTTAGGGGATCTTATAAAATAATTAGGGTTTTTGTGTTATTAGATCAATAGTGAATTTATATGTTTGTTAGTATTGTGTATTACTTATAAGGAAAGCAGTTGAAGCCGTCGGCGAGGAGTACGACAAGCGTGAATTTGTGCTGCCTACAAGGGGTGGGCACTAGATCACAAGTAGAGCAAGATCCCTCCTCCTGTGTGGGCACACTTCGTGGATCTGAGACTGAGGCCGGATATGCACTACAAAAAAGGGGTTTAGCATCGCTTGAAGGGGAAAAGCTTAGCATCGGTCTATTAGAAACCGACGCTAAGCCCTTGACTCGCGTTTGACCAAGGGTTTAGCGTCGATCGCTTGTCAACCGAGGCTAAAACTAACCAAAAATTGACGCAAAATCTGGGTTTGGGTCAGAAACGAAGCCCTTCCCAAAACCAGCTTTAGCATCGGTCGTCGACCGACGCTAAATTACGAACCTATTTAAACTCCCCTAGACGGTGACAAACTTATTTTCCCCCTCTCTCAACTCTCTCAACCCTCTCAAACCCTCCTCCACTCTCTCAACCCTCTCAAACCCTCCTCTCTTTCTGCAACTCCTCCTCCCTTATCTGCTCCTCCTCCTTCCTCCTCAGATCCTACCCAAGCCGCGCCTCCCACCACCATCTGCCCCGCTTTACAAAGAAGTTTTCAGCAAAAATTTCATAATTTTTCACCGAAAATCTAAGAAGAAACCTGCAGAGTGTTAAAAGAAAAGTTTTCGGCGAGAAATACAAGTTCTCGCCGAAAACTCTATGTGAATTTGGAACAGAAGAAAAAGTCTAAGCGAGCCAGACTTTTTAAAGGAAGTTTTCGCCGAAAACTTGGGAAGTTTTCAGCGAAAACTAAGCTGTTTCCCAGCTGAACACGGACAGCTATAAAAGAAGAAATAGCCGGCTGAAAATGGAGACTTCATACTTACTTTTTGGATGAAAATTTAAAGACTTAGACCAGAGGGAGAAAGAGTGAAAAGAGTTTGAGGAGCTAGGAAAGGATCGTGACGCCATCCTTCCATCTCGGAGAGCCAGTGCTAGGAATTGAAGATCCAGCAGATTGAAGCTTCACGGATTCGTCAAAATTAGGTTTTACAGTTTTTCTCTGTCTTTCCTACCTGAGATGTATTCCTTGTCTGCCTTTGATTCTCCTGTATTGAATATGAGTAGCTAAACTCGTAGAGCTTAGATTAGATGAACCCTAAGTGACCCAGGGCTTTAATGGGGTCACGGATCGGCGGTGAATAGATTCGAAGTTCATTCAGTTTCTCCTTCATGTTTGATTTGTTATTTGTTCTCGGTGTTTCTTTTCTGGTTTGACCACCTAGGTTAGATTCTTGTTAAGTTGAGGATAGTAGCAAATGTTCGCCTCACTTTACAACACCAAATCAACAATTAACCTATTCATTGGAGCGTGCCTTTCGTAGGAACCAGTTATCCACTTCAAGAGTAACTCATGAATCACTAGTAATTGCACCAGTTAGTTTTGTCATCGCAAGAAGCGACCGTACTCGGGCGACTAATTAATCTTGGTAGTTAGATCGGATAGAGTGAACGTTCACCAGTCTTAAACCTAAGGTTAAGGAGTTATGGTGGTGTCTGTGAACTGAATGAATTAGAATTGAAAACTGCTGGTCTGTTGATTGCCAATGCTCTGGTGATCTAAGGGGGATTCGAAGTCTAAGCTTGTCTGTCGTCTGTCTAAGTCAAACAACCAAACATTCTGCATTTTAGTTTCATTTCATTTTATCTTGCATCCTAGTATAGAAGTCGTGGAACTCACAACACGCACAAACTGTTTGATCCTGAATAAAAATTGCCAACACATTTGAGTAAGCAAGTAGAAGAGGCCCGTGGAATACGATCTGTCCTGCTTTGTGCTTGACAGTTATTTGATACCCTATTCTGCAGCGCATCAAATTGGCGCCGTTGCCGGGGACTCTTCTATTTAGTTAAAAGAAGAGTTGGATTTTTGTTCTTCTACCTTTCCATATTTCATTTTCCATCACACTTCAAATTTTACACCGGTTGTGTTTGTTTTTGTCCATTGCAGATTATAGCAGGTATAGAATCAAACCACTTCCGTTCCATCCTTCCCTACCGCAATGGCTGCTCCAAAGAGTCTTGCGGACTACAGTAAGCCGAGTGCAACTAACGTTCGGTCTTCCATCGCCGTACCTTATAATGATGAAGATCCTGACTATGAGATCAAAATCCCCTTCCTGGGACTAATCTCTAGGGACGTGCAATTTGAAGGAAAGCCAAATGATAATCCTTGCACACATTTATCTGAGTTTCTGGCTGTTTGTGAAACTTTCAAGACTGGGAACCTCAACAAGAATGCTCTATGCCTTCGAGCCTTTCCATTCTCTCTCAGAGGTGCAGCTAAGAGATGGCTTAGTGGCAAGCCACCCGGTCATTACACTGATTGGGAGACTTTAGCTCAAGATTTCGTTGAGGAATACTTCCCTCCATCACGGACAACTACCTACAAGGATAACATCTCCAGGTTTATTCAGAAAGAAGATGCAAGCTTATACGACACTTGGAATGAATTCCAAGAACTTCTCTTTAACTGTCCTCGCCATGGGTATGAACAAAGCCAGCTGGCTAAATTCTTTGTTCGCGGTATGCGTGAGGAATCTGCAAAGTGGGTCAACTCCCTAGCTGGGGGAGATTGCACTGCTCTTACACCTCAGGATGCTCTTCTTCATTTTGCTAGTTGTGCTTCAAAGTCAAGAAACTGGGAGAGACAGAGAGAAAGTACCGAGAGTCAGATGAGCATTGATGATGCTGCAGAATTGTGATCAAATACTACCAAGCTAAAAGCTAAGCAGATCGTATTCCACGGGCCTTCTAATGATCGATTACTCAAATAAGCTGGCAAATTACTCAGGTTAAACACATCGTGCGTGGTGTGAGTTCCACGACTTCTAATTCTAAGAAATGCACAGAAATTAAAAATTGAAACTGAAAACAGATTAGAAATTAGGGTTGAAAACAGAGATGACAGACGAACTTAGACTTCGAATCCCCCTTCGTTCACCAGAGCATAGGCAATCAACAGATTAGCGGATTTTGATTCTCATTCAATCAATTTCTAAGACACCACCATAACTCCTAACCCTTAGGTTTAAGACCGGTGAACGTTTGCTCTATCCGTTCTAGCTACCAAGATTAATTAGCCGCCCGGGTACGGTCGCTTCTCGCAACGACTTAACTTAACTGGTGGAATTACTAACGATTTATGAGTTACTCTTGCAGTGGATTAACCCTAATCGGTTCCTATGAAAGGCACACTCCAATTATAAGGTTAATTGTTCAATTTGATGTTTTAAAGTAAGGCGAGCGTTCGCTTCTATCCTTAGCTTAACAAGAATCTAATCTAGGTGATCAATCCAGACAAGAAACATGAACAGTGAAGAACAAATCAAACATGAAAGAGAAACTGATTGAACTTTGAATCTAATCACCGCCGATCCGTGACCGCTTTAAAGCCCTGGGTCACTTAGGGTTCATCTAGTCTAAGCTCTAAGAGTTTAGCTACTCATGTTTATCACAAAAGAATCAAAGACAAAGATAGAGTTCATCATACAGAGGAAAAACAGAAAAAGATCTGAAAAACCTAATTAAGACGACTCCGGCAGAACTTCGATCTTCCGGTAAACTGCAATCCTAGCTCCGAGTCTTCGAGATGGAAGGGATGGCGTCACGATCTCTTCTTGGCTCTTCGAACTCTAAAATCTCCTTCAGAACTCTTGAGAATTCTGATATTAGTTGGTAATTATGATTCTGAAAAGTATATTCTGATTTGGGCCGCCGATTAAGTATTTATACTTAACCCTAATACCGCCGATTTTTAACTGATATTTTCGCCGAAAATGTGAAGAGATTTTCGGCGAAAATCTCTTTGTAAAATGACTGAACAACGGCTGCTTTTTTTCTTTGGTTTTTGGTCCAACAGTTCTCGGCGAAAACATCTTTCGATTGACATCAGTGGATTTGTGCTTGGGTTTTCGCCGAAAACACTAAGGAATTTTCGGCAAAAACTTTAGTGTAAACCGGGGCGGAAATTGGTTTGACTTAATTGGCTCCTTGGATCGATTCCGGTGCGATTCCTCGAGGTTCCAACGCCTTAGACACGTGTTTGGCTACTTTATTTGACGGCAAAAACCTGTGCTAACATAAAAACACTAGAAAACCATAAAATAGACCCGAAACGGGCCAAGGTAACACAAATGGCACGAGATAGGGCAATTGATTGAATATTCGTTATTCTACCCTAAAAACCATGTCTTAAGCAATGAAATGTCGCTTAAATGAGGCTGATAATCACGTCAATTCGAGTGTCATAAAGCATCGCGGATCAAGTCAAAGTAGAAGTTCAAAAGCATCTAAAGACAATTGGTGTATCCCTCGATCCCCTGTCAGCTACCGTCTTTTCAGCTGACTATGGATGGTGTGGAACCTATGCTCATAACGGTGGAAGCTGCCTTAACTTTGGTAAAACAGATGACTGGTCTTTAGAAGAGGTGAACTTCATTAGTCAAGGCTTCACCAACAATCAGAAAGGCTACACCAATTACAGGAACTACCAACCGCAGGGTCAGAACCAAAACAACCGATTCTCAGAATCATACCAAAGACCTCCTGGATTCATTGGAGGGTAGCCACAGTCTCGAGCAAATCCGTATTACAATAGAGACGAGGACTACGAGAAGAATTTCGACCGAATCATGAGCAGACTCGACGAACATGACAATCAATTCAAAGCTCAAGCTGCACTCAATCAAGGACAAATGGCTCAGAGCCAAAGAGTGGAAGATTCAATAAACAATGTGACTAGATTACTGACTAGCAACCCTTTCCTTAATCAAGCAGCATTTCAAGGCGACCTCAGTATTAGGAGCGGAAAAACTCAAGCCATCACCCCCGGGAGTGGCAAGCAGACAGCTGATCCAAAGGCTCCAGAACCGGGCATGATACCAGATGCTACTGCCATAGATATGCCAGAGATTGAAGATATCACAGAAGAGGAAGAAGTAACACCGACTCCTCCTCCCAAGACAGCTCCTGAGCCTGTCTTAGCACCATATATACCTCGGATTCCTTTTTCCAAAAGCTGCGATGAGCAAAGCTAAGGATCACGACACCCAATATAAGAAGTGGTATAACGTTCTCAAGAATGCAGAGATCAAGATACCAGTAACTGAAGTTGTAGAGATCATACCACCACTTGGAATATCATTTAAAGATCTCGTGAAGAAGGTGAAGAACGGAGAGGCGTACTCTGTCACCCTCACCAATGAATGTGCTTCTCTCTTCGGTAGCCCATCTCCTATGAGACAGCCACCGCCACCGCCAATTAAGTGTTCTGATCCGGTCCTTTCACATTACCTTGCATAATAAATTATATTAAAATTGAGCGTAGTCTAGCTGACTCTAGTGCCTCCATTAATGTTATGCCTGTTTATCTTTATGAGAAGTTAAACCTAGGAAAACTGAAACCTCTTACTCTGCATCTCGTTGATGTGAACCGCTGCAACCGTGGGCAGACGACCCTTAAACACTGTAAGTTGAGACCGTGCAACGAGGTAGAACCGTCGGGAACCGGGGGCGGATAAGTACTTTGACCCGTCGGCTATATAACAACCGGGAACCAGAAGTGTCCAGTCGAAGACGCCACGCCAAGAGATGGATGCTCTTGATGATAAGTCGATCCTTCAGTATCGCGTCATGCAGATACAACAAGGGTTTCAGAACAGAGTTCTTTCAAAGGGGGTTTATTTCATCAAAGTCTTTCTTTCAAAGTGAGGCCGGCGGCCTCTATATATAGGGAGGGAACAAGCTCTCCTCCCTAAAGTCTAACTCCTAAATAAGAATAGAATAAAGAGTCCTATTCCTAATTAGAATCCTAAAAACCCCTAAACAAGTCCTACTAAAAAGGAAGAATAATTAAATAGTCTTTAAATCCAAGAATCCAACTCAAAATAGGAATAAAACTCTTAAAACCCTAAACCGGCGGTTTTAGGGTTTCCTAGTCCGGGCGGGACTAGGACTCGGCGGGCAGCCGGTCTTCGGGTCAGGCCTTTGCTCGGCTCCGGGCTTCTTCTTCTTCAATGGTGGGCCTTCGTCGGGCCTTGGGGCCTGATGCTCCGGGCTGGTCCAAGGACTAGGGCCTTGCCAAAAGGCTTGGTCCGCACGGCATCCATTCCTTAAAATAATCCCGATCGTCCCGGCTCTTGGTCTAGGGTTCGGGGCGGGGCCGGTTTGGGAACTTCTTCATTTCTGCTCGGGGCTTCCTCTCCTAGCTTCGGGCATCGCCTCAGATAACTCCATATGTGACTCTCATGGGCTAGGGTCGGGCCAGGGGTGGTGCCTTGGAACCAGGTGCTCCAATTCTCCTCTGGACTTGGCGCCGGGTCGGTCTTAGGTAGCCATCCCTTCTTGGCCAGGTACTCTTGAGGTCTCTTGCTCCTATACTCCAGGAATTCCTCTAGAAGGTCTTTGAAGTGTGCTTCATCTTCAGGGTCCTTGGAAAGGAGGTTAGGATCCGGCCGGGGCTTACCTTCAGCTCTAGGGTTTCCACACTCGGCCAGCAACATGGCTTGGAGTGGCATTTCTTCCTCCTGAGTTTTCTTACCTGTAGGGGGAGGCCTGAGCCTGTACCTTACCTCATACCTGGGCTTGGGGTCTTGTAGGTGGCCTTTTCTTGGCTCTATACGCTTCTTGTAGGGCCCTAAGGTTCTTCCTTAGACGGGTGACCCTGGTGGAGTGTATGAGTACTTACGGATACTTGGGCAGTTGGGCTGGGTCATATCACTCGTGTTAGCCGATAGGTCTGTCAAACTGCCTAGGGGTATAATAGAAGATGTAGCCGTTTGCTGTGGCCCTTTTACTATTATTGCAGATTTTGTTGTTCTGGATACCCGTGAATTAGATGGAACACTTATCTTCGGTCGACCTTTCTTGACAACCACCGGTGGAAATATAAATTGTAAACATTGCTTGTGAACTTTAAGTGTAGGACAGGATAGCGTCACCTTCCGCATTAGGGATAGCATGAGATATTCTGCAGCTCAAGATGATAAATGTTATATTGTTGATGCTATGGAGTTGGCCTCGGCCAACTTCATTACTAACGATTTATCTAGTGATCCACTAGAGTTGTGTTTGATTTCAGGAGTTGAAAACGCGTTAGAAGATCAAGAGCAACTCCTATGGCAAGACGAATTAGACGACCGAAAGACAACATCCACAACCACTGCTGCACCACCCCATATTGAACCAGCTTCAAGTCGGATCACCACTTCATACGAGAACCCTCCAGAACTCGCTTTGAAGGAACTCTCTAACCACCTAGAGTATGCATTTCTGGGGAAGGAATGTCAGTTGCCAGTCATCATCAACTCAGCTTTATCTCCCGAGCAGAAAGAGCAACTGATCATATTACTCAAGAAGCACATCTGATGACACTCGATTTGACGTGATTATCAGCCTCATTTAAGCGACATTTCCTTGCTTGAAACGTGGTTTTAGGGGTAAAATAGCGAATATTCACTCAACTACCCTATTTCCTACCGATTTGGTTACTTTGGCCCTTTTTGGGTCAATTTGATGGTTTTCTAGTGTTTTTGTGATAGCACAGATTTTTGCCATCATTTACGTAGCCATGGACGTATTCAAGACCTCAAGGAGTGAACCAGAATCGAACCAGAAATCAAACTAGAGTCAGAACCAAAGATCCAAGTGCCCAGCACAATATTTTCGCCGAAAAGACTATGAGGATTTCGGCGAAAATACCTTCAGAACTCACAGGCTGATTTACACTGAAGTTTTCGGCGAAAACTTCCTTAAGTTTTCGCCGAAAATCATAGAAGAAATCAAACAGGGAATTTTAACTAAAGTTTTCGGCGAAAATTATTTGATATTTTCGCCGAAAATATCTTCCAAATCCGGCGCTATATTGGAAACCCTAAGCGTACCTATTTAAAGAGAAGCAGCCGGCAGCCAGGGAGGAGAATCATTATTCATATTTTCACAAATCAGACTTTTGAGAGTCAGCCGACTCTAGGGTCGATAGATAGAGTTTAGAGAGTTCGAAGATCCGTGGAGAGATCGTGACGCCATCCTTCACCTCAGAGAACTCGGAGCTTAAAGTTGAAGATCCAAGAGATTGAAGCTTCGCGGGAGTCATCAGAATTAGGTTTTTCAGTTCTTATCTGTTCTTCCTCTGTATGATGATCTTCATTGTTGCCTTTTATTCTCTTGTTTCTGATATGAGTAAATGAACTTGTAGAGCTTAGATTAGATGAACCCTAAGTGACCCAGGGCTTTAAAGCGGTTACGGATCGGCGGTGATTAGATTCGAAATTCAATCAGTTCTTTTTCATGTTTGATTTGTTCTTCTTTGTTCATGTTTCTTGTCTGGATTGATCACCTAGATTAGATTCTGGTTAAGCTAAGGATAGAAGCGAACGCTCGCCTTACATTAAGACATCAAATCGAACAATTAACCTTATAATTGGAGCGTGCCTTTCGTAGGAACCGGTTAGGGTTAATCCACTGCAAGAGTAGCTCAATAATCATTAGTAATTACACCAGTTAATTAAGTCGTTGCGAGAGGCGACCGTACCCGGGCGGCTAGTTAATCTTGGTAGTTAGAACGGATAGAGCGAACGTTCGCGGTCTTAAACCTAAGGGTCAGGAGTTATGGTGGTGTATAGAAACCGATTGAATTAGAATTGAAAACCGTTGATCTTGTGACTGTCGTTGCTCTGGTGATCTAAGGGGGATTCGAAATCTAAGTTCGTCTATCTTCTCGTTAGTCAACCTTTTAGTTTCTGTCTTTTATTTTCCTTTGTTCATTAGATTAGAAGTCGTGGAACTCACACCACGCACAACGTGTTTTAACTTGAATAAATTGTCAGCTTCTTTGAGTAGTCAATTAGTAGAAACCCGTGGAATACGATCTACCCTAGCTTCACAGCTTGGTAGTATTTGATACCGCTAAAACTGCAACATCAAATTGGCGCCGTTGCCGGGGACTCTTCTAATTGTTTGAAAGAAGAGTTGGCAAATTATTCTTCTACCTTTCCGCCTTACCATTTATTTTCCCTCCATATTTCCATGATTTACCTGGGTAGTGCTTTTGAGTTTTGATTATGCAGGGTAACAGGTGGGATGACCGGTACCGAGAGCGGTACATCAATGAAGCACCATATCCCGAAGATTATCAAGAGTTGTTACATCATCAACAACAACAAACGGCGAGAATTGACTCCTTCTTTGATAATATCTTTTCAGTGCTACAAGCTCACCAAGAGATACACCAACAAGAGCATCGAAGAGACGCTAGAGATAACCAAGAGATGCTTCATGAACATCAACAATGCTCATCGAAAACCCAATCCGCCTTGGATGATATCTCTGCAATACTACAAGCTCGTCTCACGACGGACATCAAGCTCGAGAAACCAAATCAATTAATTGAAGAACACACTCAGGAGATGTTCGAAGAAGAAGATGAGCCCGTCCATGACTATCATGAGCTAGAAGAATCCTTGGCGGTGGTGGTTGATGAAGACATAAAGCCAATCCATCCTGAAGTTGAAGCCGAAGAGGAGCACATAGAGATTGAGGAGATACCTCACCTACACTTCCGCCGAGTCAACCTGTAGAGAAGATGGAGCTCATTGAACATGCCGCACCATACTACCTATTTCCTCCTCCAGAAGGAGAATTCGAGAAGAACTGGTCATCCAACCAAAACCGCGATCTACTAGAGCACTACCGGCTACATCACCCTGCTGGAGTGCTACATGGCACTCAACCGCTGGCCTTGAAGAAGACGATTGACTTCAAGGAACTCCTAAGTTGGGGTCCCTAACAGGTATCGTCCGGCTCAAGGATGTTAAAAGAGAGCGCTTCGTGGGAGGCAACCCACGGCTGGAGTCCGTTTTTGAATTATTGAGTCAGTCTTTTTCATCGTTCGAGTCGGTTTCGGGGAGCCAAAATGTCAGATTTCTTTTATTTCTGTCTGTTTTAATTTTCTGTGTCAGGTCAAATTTTCGCCGAAAACTCCTCAGATTTTTCGGCGAAAACTTTAGTTGGTTGGAGTCTATTTTCCAGTGGGTTTTCAAAGTTGTTTTCGCCGAAAAACTTCCAATGTTTTCGGCGAAATGTTTAGTTAAGTCGTCTATCTTTGTTTTCAAAGTAGTTTTCACCGAAAACTTCACCAGTTTTTCGGCGAAAACTTTAGTTGGGTCAGAAAATTTTCGAAAACCTTTTCAAAAAAAAAAAAACAAAGAGAGTCGAAATATTTTCAAAATTCCCCAAACCGTCTTTGTTCGACTTTTATTATGTGTGGATCTGGGACACTTGTCCCGATATCCTTTTGATATTTTTGTTGTTTTTGTTTTTGTAGGAACCTGAGTAGCTACTCTGCTCCACTCCGGACTCTCCGTGCTCATCCGCTACACCGACCATCACCTTTCAGGTTCTTCGTATCTCTCTACTCTAGATTAGTTCTGTGAGGACACAGAACCGTTTAAGTGTGGGGTAGGAGTCTAGGATTATGCATGATCTTGCTTGCTATCTATGATTCTGTGGTTCAATTTGAAATTTCTCTAGCATAGAATTGCTCAATTCTTGACTTTTGATGTTAAATTGACTTCAATTTTGAACAATAACGTCTAGACTGTTCCACTTAGAACCTGTAACCAACGTGTTGGCACTGATATTAAATGAGTCTAGGTCAGAACAGATCATAAATCACTTCAGTAGTTGAAACTTGAATTAATTGAATTGATTGGTTTGTGAATAACAAAGCTCGATAACACCGTTCTAAGATGATAGATGCTAGCTTCTCCCATGTTTTTCACTTCATATTTGATCACCTGTGATTGTGGCTAGAGATTAGACGGAAGTCCAATTCGAAATCTTGTGTAAAAAGTTATAACTAGCTAGGATCAAGTGGTTAAATCGATAAATCAAGTGTTTGAGTGGTGAAATTCGAGTTGTGCAAATCAATGTAAAGTTCTTTAAAGTGCTGAAAAAAACTAGGCAAGCCCGACACCTAAGTGAAGTGTTCGGGTTGAGCACTAGCATAAGCACAAATACTGTGAGCTAGGCAGGTCCAACACCTAAGTGAAGTGTTTGGTATCGAGCACTAGTATGCAGTAAATCAATTGAAGGAAGAAATTTAACTTGAAATAAATCATTGTTTAAATCGGTCCTAGCTAGAACATGTAACGTACAGATCTAGAAACGGATGAAGTCGAGTCGATAGCCACGTCACTTTTCATACCTCCGCATCCACATCATGGCTAGAGCTTAAAGTCTTTTCTCATTAGAATTGGTGTTATCGTAGTCGGTTAATTATGATTCATTGTTTTGCCAAGAAACGAGCTTTGTTAAAACCACTACTTGAAGTGTGCAGAAATTAGTGAGATCGAAAACTTGTTTGGTTGATGTTCTTACATGTGTAGGTTAAGTTTCTACATGGAACAGTCTAAACCAAATTGTTAGAATTGAATCTCAGTTTAATCTCGTGTCATTTGTGAATTTGAGTGTGTTCTAGTTCAGTTTGCTTGAGGACAAGCAAAAGCTTAAGTGTGGGGTATTGATGACACTCGATTTGACGTGATTATCAGCCTCATGTAAGCGACATTTCCTTGCTTGAAACGTGGTTTTAGGGGTAAAATAGCGAATATTCACTCAACTACCCTATTTCCTACCGATTTGGTTACTTTGGCCCTTTTTGGGTCAATTTGATGGTTTTCTAGTGTTTTTGTGATAGCACAGATTTTTGCCATCATTTACGTAGCCATGGACGTATTCAAGACCTCAAGGAGTGAACCAGAATCAAACCAGAAATCAAACCAGAGTCAGAATCGAAGATCCAAGTGCCCAGCACAATATTTTCGCCGAAAAGACTATGAGGATTTCGGCGAAAATACCTTCAGAACTCACATGCTGATTTACACTAAAGTTTTCGGCGAAAACTTCCTTAAGTTTTCGCCGAAAATCATAGAAGAAATCAAACAGGGGATTTTAACTAAAGTTTTTGGTGAAAATTATTTGATATTTTCGCCGAAAATATCTTCCAAATCCGGCGCTGTATTGGAAACCCTAAGCATACCTATTTAAAGAGAAGCAGCTGTCAGCCAGGGAGGAGAATCATTATTCATATTTTCACAAATCAGACTTTTGAGAGTCAGCCGACTCTAGGGTCGATAGGTAGAGTTTAGAGAGTTCGAAGATCCGTGGAGAGATCGTGATGCCATCCTTCACCTCGGAGAACTCGGAGCTTAAAGTTGAAGATCCAGGAGATTGAAGCTTCGCGGGAGTCATCAGAATTAGGTTTTTCAGTTCTTATATGTTCTTCCTTTGTATGATGATCTTCATTGTTGCCTTTGATTCTCTTGTTTCTGATATGAGTAACTGAACTTGTAGAGCTTAGATTAGATGAACCCTAAGTGACCCAGGGCTTTAAAGCGGTCACGGATCGGCGGTGATTAGATTCGAAATTCAATCAGTTCTTTTTCATGTTTGATTTGTTCTTCTTTGTTCATGTTTCTTGTCTTGATTGATCACCTAGATTAGATTCTGGTTAAGCTAAGGATAGAAGCGAACGCTCGCCTTACTTTAAAACATCAAATCGAACAATTAACCTTATAAAGCGTGCCTTTCATAGGAACCGGTTAGGGTTAATCCACTGCAAGAGTAGGTCAATAATCATTAGTAATTACACCAGTTAATTAAGTCGTTGCGAGAGGTGACCGTACCCGGGCGGCTAGTTAATCTTGGTAGTTAGAACGGATAGAGCGAACGTTCGCCGGTCTTAAACCTAAGGGTCAGGAGTTATGGTGGTGTATAGAAACCGATTGAATTAGAATTGAAAACCTCTGATCTTGTGATTGCCGTTGCTCTGGTGATCTAAGGGGGATTCGAAATCTAAGTTCGTCTATCTTCTCGTTAGTCAACCTTTTACGTTTCTGTCTTTTATTTTCCTTTGTTCATTAGATTAGAAGTCGTGGAACTCACACCACGCACAACGTGTTTTAACTTGAATAAATTGTCAGCTTCTTTGAGTAGTCAATTAGAAGAAACCCGTGGAATATGATCTACCCTAGCTTCACAGCTTGGTAGTATTTGATACCGCTAAAACTGCAGCATCAACATCCGAGCTATAGCCTGGCAATTAGCCGACATTAGGGGCATCTCTGAGACCTTCTGCAAACATCAGATAGTTGTAGATGAAGAATTCAAGCCAGTTAGGCAGCCGCAATGCTGACTAAATCCTTTGATGCAGGAAGTTGTGAAGAAGGAAGTCCTTAAGCTCTTGGATGCCGGTATCATTTACCCTATTACCGAAAGTCCTTGGGTTAGTCCAACTCAGGTTGTTACAAAGAAAGGAGGAATCACAGTCATCCCTAATTAGAAAGGCGAGCTCATCCCCACTCGCACGGTTACCGGGTGGAGAGTCTGGATCGACTACAGACGCCTTAATGACGCTACTAAGAAAGATCACTTCCCACTACCATTCAATGATCAGATGCTAGAGAGGCTAGCTGTCCATGAGTACTACTGTTTCTTAGATGGCATGTCTGGTTACTTTCAGATTCCCATCGAGCTCGATGACCAAGAAAAGATGACCTTCACCTGCCCATTTGGTACGTTTGCTTATCGTCGTATCCCCTTTGGTTTATGCAATGCTCCCGCTACTTTTCAAAGATGCATGCTTGCTATATTCGGAGATCTAGTAGAGAACGTGGTGGAAGTGTTCATGGATGACTTCTCTGTCTATGGAGACTCATTTTCTAAGTGTCTAGCTAACCTGGACAAGGTACTAGCCCGTTGTGAGGAAACCAATTTAGCTCTTAGTTGGGAGAAGTGTCACTTTATGGTTACCAAAGGAATCGTTCTTGGCCATAGGATCTCCAAGCTCGGAATAGAAGTCGATCGTGCCAAGCTTGAAACCATCGCCAGTTTGCCGCCGCCAACTTCGGTCAAGACAGTTCGAAGCTTCCTCGGTCATGCTAGATTCTACCGGAGATTCATCAAAGAATTCTCCAAGTTCACTCTTCCAATGACCAAGCTTGTAGAGAAAGACACCCCTTTCGTTTTTGACAAGGCATGTCTTGAGGCCTTTGAGATCCTGAAGACTAGACTCACCACCGCACCGATCCTCACAGCACCAGATTGGAATCTTCCATTTGAGATCATGTGCGATGCTAGCGACTTTACCGTTGGTGCGGTTCTTGGACAAAGAAAAGAAAAGAGGTTTCATCCCATCTATTTTGCTAGCAAGACGCTAAACGACGCTCAAAAGAACTAAACTAATACGGAGAAAGAGCTCCTATATATTGTCTTGTCCTTCGATAAGTTCAGACAGTACCTGGTTCTCTCACACACCATCGTCTACACCGATCACGCCGCTCTGCGCTATCTCCTAGCCAAGCAGGATTCGAAGCCGAGACTTATCCGATGGGTTCTCCTTCTCCAAGTGTTCGACATAGAGATCAAGGACAAGAATGGAGCCGAGAACCTAGCAGCCGATCACCTCTCCCGACTCGAGGAGTCACAAGCAGGTAAGTCTACTACTACTCCTATTAATGACTCTTTCCCTGACGACTTGTTGCATCTTGAAATCTATGAACAGGTCAACAACATAGCCATCGAGCCTTGGGTGATTGCTCACGCTCAAGAGCTGAGTAATGCAACAACACCGGATGAGTCCTAGTATGCCACCGTAGCTAATTATCTATCTCGCGATATAATACCTCCCGGATTGGATTATAATGCGCGGAAAAAGCTCATTAAAGAAGCCAAGTCTTACTTATGGGACGAGCCATTCTTGTACCGCATTGGAATTGACGGGATGATCCGGAGGTGCGTCTCTTACATCGAGGCCACTTACATCATGCGTAAGTGCCATGAAGGTCAGTTTGGAGGGCACTTCGGCGGCAACCGCACTGCGAGAAAGGTACTAGAAACTAGATTTTACTGGCGTTCTATCTTTAGTGATTGTGACACTTTTGCTCGTCAATGTGATGCATGCCAACGATCAGGTAATATCTCTAACCGTAATAAAATGCCTCAAATTGTTTCTTTAACTGTTGAAGTTTTTTATGTTTAGTAATTGATTTTATGGGACCTTTCACACCCTCCAACGGAAACAAGTACATTCTTGTGGCCGTTGATTATGTTTCTAAGTGGGCTGAAGCTGAAGCTTTACCCACCAACGATTCAAGAGTGGTAGGACGGTTCCTTAAACGTCTCTTCACGCGTTTTGGATCACCACGCTTCGTCATAAGCGATAGGGGTACGCCACTTCTACGGACACTTCAAACCGGGTGTGCAAACGCTTTGGCGTCACCCACCAGATGTCCACTGCTTATCACCCTCAAGCTAACGGTCAAGCGGAAGTGACAAACCGTGAGCTCAAGCGGATTCTTGATAAGACAGTTGGCCGGTCTCGCAAGGACTGGTTATCTATGCTCAATGATGCCTTATGGGCATATCGAACTGCCTACAAGACTCCCATCGGTACCTCAACGTATCAACTAGTTTATGGCAAGGCTTGCCATTTGCCGATAGAGCTTGAGCACAAGGCGTTTTGGGCTACTAAAGAGTTAAACATGAAATATGCAGTAGTAGGGAATATGCGCCACGATCAGATTGCTGAGCTTGAGGAGCATCATCTTCACGCGTACGAAAGCACGAAACTCTATAAAGAACGCACCAAGAGGATCCATGATGCTCAATTGAAGGGGGTCAAGCAATTTTACCCCGGAAATGAAGTCCTTCTCTACAACTCTCGTCTGAAGCTTTTCCCGGGTAAGCTGAAATCCCGTTGGTCCGGCCCCTACACTGTGGTTAGGCAGACATCCCTTGGGAGCGTCCTAGTTAAAGGCCACGGTCAAGAACCATTTATGGTCAATGGCCATAGACTCAAGAAGTACCTACAAGGATTAGCTGTCTTCCTCATCGACGTGCATTAGTTTGCGTCAACCCAGTAACTCCGATGCAGGTATCGTCCAGCTCACAGACATTAAGCAAGAGCGCTTCATGGGAGGCAACCCACGGCTGGAGTCAATTTTTGTTTATTTAGAGTCGTCTCTTTTAAACCTTAAAAAAACTGTCAAAACCTATTTTTCAAACGAGTTTTCAGCGAAAACTCCTTCAATTTCCGCCGAAAACTTTGGTTTTAAAACCCCCAGATTCTCCTGTGTCTCTTTTTTTTGAAAAGTTCTCACCGAAAACCTGACTTCACGGCGAGAACTAACTATTTCAGCCGGCGTTGTTTTGTTTTCTGGAGGAGTTTTCGCCGAAAATCCCTATATTTTTCGCCGAAAAATTCGAGCCTTTTCGCTGATTTAAAACCCCCAAGTTTTATTTTCGCGACCCCCCTGAAAATCACCTCGCCGCCGCCGTCTCTCTCTTTTTCTTTTCTCACGCTGCAGCCGCTCGACCCTCTCCTCGCCGTCGCCGCTCGGCCGATCCTCTCCCTCTTCCTCCTTCGTTGATTGCAACCTAGCTCTTGAATTAGAGCCCTATAGCTCCGGTTCCACCCGAAACGAGTTTTCAAGCTTTTTGTCGATTTCTCAGATTTCCAACCGTTTTCTCGAGTCATGTCTTCATGGTTAGTTGTTCAGCCCTCGATTTTGAATCTTTTGGCATATTTGACTTTTGTTGACTTTTCAGTTTTTCTCGAATTGCGTGTCTGCTGTTTCGGTGTAGTCTTGCTCATTTTTTGGAATCCCTATGATCTTTCTTGCCCTCGTGGATGATTTTTGATAGTCTTGTGCTGATAAATTGTCTTATGCTCTGTCGTCTATCAATTGCGTGGTTTCTCGTACTTGGTAATTGAATGACGCTGTTTACCCTGCCTGCTGGCCGTTTATGTTTTGTTATGTTTTGCCATTGTGTTCTCTCGGCTTATTTGCTTACCCCCACTTGTCCGTTCCGTTCTTCGCAGAACTGAGGTTTCAAACTAAGTGTGGGGTAGGGTTCTTGTCATCTAATTTGGGTCTGCTCTGAGTTTCGTATTGCAGGAATCCGAAGCATTTCAAGACCACCAGTGCAGATAGAGAGCAACGATCCAAGGCTCGACAGGACAAGGCTCAACCCTCCCGTCCGCCCATGCCATCTGCTTCAGTCCCCGTGACCACACACTAAGTCCCTTAAGCTACACCGGCCCCAGTGATCCCTATCTCAAGTGCTCCAGCAACCGCCACCGGTGCCCTGCACCCATTCATCGCTGCCCTTTCCCCGCACCAACTAGAGGTATATATGAAAATCAAAGACATCCCTCCGACAAAGGTGACAGTTCTATCCTTAGACAGTCTCAAGAACCACAATCCAGATTGGCACTCCAACGTCGACCGCGTCCTTGAACGAACCGGCCTGCGATCTTTGACCACCTTCGGCTCCACCTGCCGTCTGGTCGCCCTCCAGGAATTCTAGAGTTCATTTGAGTGGACGACTCGGAGACCCCATCGCCTCCTCTAGTGTATCCCTTCCGTCTCGGGTGAGTCTAGTACGAGAAGACCCTCGACGAGTTCGCTCTCCTCCTCGATGCCAACGCAACCACCATCGACGCCTCACTAGGTTTTGAGGAAATGAGCTCAGTTGCGCAGGCCCCATATCCTGAAGTCTGGCGATTCATCTCCGGGGTGTCCGAGGCAAAACCTGAGAATGGCACTGTTGGTAACATTGCTCACCCACTTTTCAAAAAATTTCATTATGTATGGACTCGTTCTTTGTGCTACTGCAGTAAGGACGGTCGCCACTACATTTCATTGGAAGAATTCATTCTCTTCCGGGCCATTGAGGAACTCGAACGACTTAATTCGGGTTGGTGGCTAGCCCGCTTCTTCCATGAGCGCACAACTATCAAGAAGCGTCCCTCGGCTCTCCCTGGCGGCCCCTTCGCTCTTGCCTCATTGACTCTCTCCGGATCGGTGACAAGTGGGATCCCAACCTCCCCCGCACTGAGATTGAATACATCGGCGCGGAGCTAACCGTGGCACATGGCCTTGACCTTTCCGCCAGTCTCGACTTCTACATACCACCACCCTCTCCCACCAGAGATCCACCCCCTCCGCGTGCGACGCATGCCCCTGACCCGCGTAGTGCGCAGCTGACCTGCATTGAGCAATGGCAGCTCGACTACTCTGCTGGTTCACTTCAATTGCAGAAGGACCGAGTAGAGCACGAGAAGGCACAGAATGCGCAATGGGTCATTCTACAACAGTCCATGGCCGACCAGGACACTCGACACAGGGCTGAGCTCACATGGCGACAACAGATTGAGCAGCGACTTGGTGTTTCCCCTCTACCGACTTCACCTCCACTTCCACCTGAGGGGCAGTGATTAGGTTGTTTCTATCCTTTCCCTTTGTTTTTCTTTCTTCTTTTCGGATTTCGATCCAACTTTTTTAGTGTGGTTCCGGGACACTTGTCCCGGTTTCCTTTTGATCTTTTGGTGTTTTTTGTTTTGTAGGCGTCTTTTGGTAGTTACTCTACTCCGCTCCGCGGCACGCTCTCCGAACCCATCCGCTACACTGCCCCCCCCTTTCCCAGGTTCCCCGTAACTCTCAATCTCTTTTTAGTCCTGTGAGGACACAGAACAGTCTAAGTGTGGGGTAGGATGTTAGAGAACCATGCATGATCTTGATTGCCCTTTTATTGTGTTTCGTGGTGCCTTGTCCAGTTCCTCTTGCATTAGAGTTGCTCGGTTCTTGATTTCTGATGTTAAAGTTGTTGTTCAAATTTTCGTAATGATGCTTATACTGCTTAACCTAGAACCTGAGACCAACTTGTATACCTTGATGCTAAATTGCCTGGTCGGAACAGATTTTCGAAATCACACTTGCAGTTTGTCACTTTAATTGCATGAAACTGACCGAATCCGACTAGCAAACCAACTGTGAGCTTTTGATCCATTGCACGTAACTTGCAATTTCAATTCTCTTTGAGTGGTTTTCTGTTTGCTTGAATGAGTTAGAATTTGCATGAGACCTATTCGAGACCACACGATGACACGCGTTCTAGAATGATAGGGGCACCTAGATTCATCTACTAAGCCAAATAGCCTACCTAACGTTAAATCCATTAGGTTTAAACCCTTGAGCTTGGCCTGTTCTTTCGGTTCAATATACATTACAACCAATTCCCATTCTTTCATTCCTAGTTGATCCCCTGTGGTTGTAGTCTAGATTAGCCTACCGGAAGTCAGTTTATGGTAACATGCCTATAGCCATTAAACAGGTGGTATTAGCTATTATATCCAGACCTCTAAACCCCTATAGCAACTAAAAGAAAATCGGCACAAAAGAAAAAGAGAAGAAGAAAAAAAAATTCAAAAAAATAGAAAAAGTTCAAAGTTGTAAGTTTATAGTTCAGTTCAATAACGTTCTTCCACCAACATATGGAAGAACGAAGTCAAAAAAAATGTGTGTTAAACATAATAAAGTGTTAGGTTGCTTGAGGGTATCATAGGACGAGCGTACAATATTCCACCAGTGTTTGGTTAGACGGTAGGTGATGACACTCTATTTTACGTGATTATCAGCCTCATTTAAGCGACATTTCTTTGCTTAAGACATGGTTTTTAGGGTAGAATAACGAATATTCAATCGATTGCCCTATCTCGTGCCATTTGTGTTACCTTGGCCCGTTTCGAGTCTATTTGATGGTTTTCTAGTGTATTTATGTTAGCACAGGTTTTTGCCGTCAAATAAAGCCAAGGTCATGTCTAAGGCGTTGGAACCACGAGGAATTACACCGGAATCGATCAAAGGAGCCAATCAAGTTCAGAAAAATCCTGCCCTGTTTACGAAGGAATTTTCGCCAAAAATACACTAGGATTTTCGGCGAAAATATCAGCACAAATCAACTGATGTCCGGCTGAAGGAGTTTTCGGCGAAACCGTTGAGTTTTCGAACCGAAACGAAAATCACAGGAGAATTCAACCGAAGGGCCATCCATTTACACTAGGATTTTCGGCGAAAATACCTTGGTATTTTCGGCGAAAATATCAGGCAAATCCGGCCAATCTAGGGTTAAGTATAAATACTTAACCGGCGGCCCAAATAAGCGGAGACATCATAATATACTTTTCGAAATCAGAATTCTCTGAAGTTCTGGAGCGAAGAGTTAGAGTTCGAAGAGCCGGAAAGAGATCGTGACGCCATCCCTTCCACCTCGGAGACTCGGAGCTAGGAGTGCGGTTTACCGAAGATCGAAGTCTGTCAGTAGGGCTGGCAGTCGGCCTGGTTCGGTCAAAAACCGAACCGAAAGGTCAGTTGACCGAAGCCGAATTGTGGCCGAAGGTGTGACCGGTGACCGAACCGAAAATGCTCAGTTTTTTAGCCGAGCCGAACCGACCGGTTTCGGTTTATAACCGAGCCGTGACCGGAAAACCGATTGAGCTGCTTTTGACCGAAATTCATTAATGAGAACCGAACCGAACCAAACATAAAACCACATCGAAACCGAATTTTGGACCGAAACCCAAATTTAGGACTGAAACCCGAATTTGTTTTGCTAAAAATTTTGTTAAAATTTTGGCAGCATAACGCTACAATTTCGGCAATTCAGTTCTTCGCAATATTCCCTGAAACGAAAACAGAAGACATCATACCACAAATCCATAATCAACCATCCATCATAAGTCTGAGTCGTAACTCATACAACATAACCATAATTCAAAAGTCATCAACAACATCATAATTCAAACACCACACAAAGTCAACATTAACAACATAAACAAATTCAACCATCCCAGTTCGCAACATCTAAAAGCTAATCATCATCTGACGCGCCCGCCATACTAAACATTTCATTTTCCAGTGCATCGTCTTCATTATAGTCATTATCATCATCACTATCAACAATAGCATTGTCATTGTCATTGCCATTCTTGTTGATGAATGATTGTAGAACGGGTTGCACGAGAGGATCAGAACCAATTACTGATGGAGTAGCATCAAACTTCAAAACCGTCTCTTCGAAACCTAAACAAAACAAGACTCGTAATGAGTATAAATAATATATGGAAGATAAACTACTATCTATGGAAGATAAACAGTATAAATGCCAAAGATTACCTTTCTCGAACTCCAGTTGTTCATTCTCATTTTCCTCTTCTTCGGGATCAAATATATCCGGAGATGTTGACCGCAACCAATCCTTAGCACAAATCAGAGCTTCCACAATAGCAGGAGTCAATGAGCTCCTAAAGTTGCTCAACACTCGTCCACTAGTACTAAAAGCACTCTCAGAAGCTACAGATGAAATTGTGATGGCAAGTACATCCCTAGCCATCTCACTGAGAATAGGAAACCTGAGTGCAGATGCTTTCCAATATGCCAAAACATCAAACCGTTGCTTCTTATCTGAACTACTAACTTCCCATGCTTCAGCCAGATACTTTACCAACTCTGCTCTAGGGTCATCACCATTGTGATTATCATCGTCAAACGCAGCGAAGCAATCATCTTCAATCTCTTGGTCCTCCTCAAAGTCATCTTTGTCTCCACCATCTCCTCCAACACCGGTAGTCTGTGATGAAGCTACAGATCCACTTTGACTAATGTTGACATGTTTCTCATACTCTGCCTTGTATAGGTCAAACAAAGCATGCAATTCACTTCTCACCATTTCTACCAATTCATCACATTGTGTCGGATCATAAATCAGCTTGAAAGAATATGGAATGATTTCCATCTTCTTTAGTGGATCGAGTATAGCTCCGATGTAGACGAGTCTGTTAACTTTGACGTTGGCAACGTCCTCAGACCAATACTTCTTAACTTTCTCCTCCATTGACCTTGCCATTGTTGATATGACTGTTTCCTCATCTCTTTTCACCTTCTTAATGTTATAAAACAACTTTGTCACTTCTTTGAGGAAGAGATTAATAGTAACATATGAGGTACCAGATGCCACACGAGTTATGTCACTGAAGAACTTCAGGTGACTAGAGAGGACTCTCACACTATCCCAATCACTAGCACTTGGAACACCAATGACCTCACCTTGATAAGTCTTCGCCCCCAGATCTTCCACAAAGTTACTTTCCATATTTTCGAGAACTTTGAATGCTTTCTCATAAGCTGAAGCCGTATCCAACATTGAGAATGTGGAATTCCACCTAGTTGGTACATCTAGTAAGGGAATTTTCTTACACTTCATCTTCCTGATGGCCACAGCATTCCTGAAACACTCTTCACGTGCTGGCGATGCACGAACCCATCTCACCGCCTCCCTCACTCGCCTAACTGACATTCCAATCTTATTTAGTCCATCTTGAACTATTAGATTGATAATGTGGCAAACACAACGAACTTGCAAGTAGTTTCCGCTAAAGAACTGAGTACCCCAACCATGTAATTTCCCGTGCAAGTACTTGATAGCGGAATCATTTGCACTCGCATTATCAACCGTCACAGTGAAAAGCCTCTTCAACCCCCATTCATCCAGGCATCTGGCAATCCCTGCCCCAATATCACTACCCTTGTGACTTGTAATCCGAGAGAAACTGATAACCTTCTTATGCAACTTCCAGTCATGTCCAATGAAATGTGCTGTTATGCACATGTAATTTAAATTCTGAACAGATGTCCAAGTGTCAGTTGTTATCAACACTCGACCAGCACAAGCCGCCCTCAAGTAATCCTTCAACTTTTGACGCTCAACAATAAATAGTTTGAAACAATCCTCTCGTATTGCTCTCCTCGAAGGAATGTCGAACTCTGGGCAACATACTTCCATAAAACGTTTAAACCCCCTATGTTCCACAAAGCTAAAAGGAAGCTCATCAACTATTATCATTTCTGCTAGAGCCAACCTTATAGCAACTTGACTGAATTGCCAGGAATCTAGAGTTGCTTCCCCTCTAACAGTTGAACTCTTCTTCATTATCAAAGTAGTTTGTCCATTTCTTGCATCCCTCTTTGCAATACACTTTAATGCATGCTTCTTACAAGTAGAAGTACCATTCAAGGTAGGATCAGCAGCAAGAACCTTCTGACATATATTGCACTTAGCTTTTTTATTCCCATCCTCATCGACAAACTTAACCATAACTGTCCACGCTGATGACCATGACTTATGTGTTGATTGGGGAGCACTACTAGCACTAGCACTATTAGCACTGTCACTGATAGGAGTAGAAGGAGTAGGAGCAGCAGGTACCTCAGGTTCAGGGTTAGGAGCCGGAGTAGTGGGAGCCAAATTGCGACTCGGTTGTTTGGGAATAGGAGGTCGTGAATTACCCTTGGTGCGTTTATGTGCAGGGTCTTGACTCTGAATTCCTTTACGCTTACCACTTCGCGTATTCACACCTGCTTCCATTCTTCTATGATCTGAATCCCTGCAATAGTAGTAAATGTTACGGGTTCGGATATACATTATCTATATAAACAAACAAATATATAAGAAAAAACATAAACTTTAAGGCTATGCAGTCATATCATATGGATATATTATATATATAAGTTCAAAAAAGAAGGGTAAGGAGTGAAGTTATATTATATACAGTAAGTTGGCCTTTTTGAATCTTTGACATCTTTGATAATTATGTACACACATTTTATAGCTTTTTACATCTTTGATAATTGAGTTATACTTGTATTGTATCTATGTCATTGACAAGTATCAACAATTATGACTGTCTGAATCAACTATTGATTGAGTTCTATTGATTAGTAGTAAATGAGTGTTTGAATCAACTATTGATTGAGTTCTATACCATCACAAATTCACCCTTCAATCTATATACACAGAAAGACAGAAAAAGGAGTTCTATACCATTCATTATTCGATTCCATTCTCATGTAATACAAAACAATTACCACAACAACAAGTCAACAAGCATCAACGATTTACCTGATGATGATGTGATGCTGTGTGCTGCTGAAAGTACTGAGTGCTGACTGACACAATGTGTGCTGCTGCTGAGTGCTGAATGCAGTGCTGAGTGCTACTGTGTGCTGCTGCTATTGAGTGCTGAGTGAGAGGCATGTGATGCTGTGTGCTGCCGTCTGCCGACTGCTGAGTGTGCTGCTGCTGTGTGCTGAAGTGAGGAAGAGAGTAGATAGATAGATTAAGGGTTAGGAACTTAGAGGCGAAGAATTTCGTCGTCGATTACAGAGGCTGACGATAGATGGATTGAATGGAGAGAGAGTATAAATTAAGGGGTTAGGGACTTAGGTACCTGACTCTAGCCTCTGGCTGTACCCGAGTACCGACGGTACGCCGTCGAGGCGTTGCGGGTGTCGCCGGCGTCGCTCCTTTGATTCCTGCCGCCGAATTTCACAGAGAGACTGAGATGAGAGAGCAAGAGAGGGGAGCAAGTGCGGCTCGAAGCTTTGAATTCGAAGCTTCCATTTCACATAGAGACGAGCTGAGTGAAATGGGAGCGTGCTGATTCCTTTGATTCCTGCCGCCGAAGCTTCGAGTTAGGTTAGAGAGGGAGCGTGCTGCTGAGTGAGTGAGAGAGAATTAGGTCTCAATTTTTTGGTTCTGAAACTGAATGAGTCGTGGTGGTGAGAGAGCTGAGTGAGAGAGAATTAACAAAATCGGTTTCATAGCTCGGTTTCGGTTTATTATCGGTTTTGACCGAAAACCGGCAGAAACCGAAAATCGCTAAATCATTCAACCGACGACCGGACCGAGTCGTATATTTTCGGTTCGGTCATCCAATTTTCGGCTCGGTTTTCAGTTTTAACTGAAAAACCGGTAACCGACTGCCAGCCCTATCTGTCAGAGTCGTCTAAATTAGGTTTTTCAGATTCTTTTCTGTTCTTCCTCTGGATGATGAACTCTTTCTTTGTCTTAGATTCTTTTGTGATAAACATGAGTAGCTAAACTCGTTAGAGCTTAGACTAGATGAACCCTAAGTGACCCAGGGCTTTAAAGCGGTCACGGATCGGCGGTGATTAGATTCGAAATTCAATTAGTTTCTCTTTCATGTTTGATTTGTTCTTCATTGTTCATGTTTCTTGTCTGGATTGATCACCTAGATTAGATTCTTCTTAAGCTAAGGATAGAAGCGAACACTCGCCTTACCTTAGAACATCGAATTGAACAATTAACCTTATAATTGGAGCGTGCCTTTCGTAGGAACTGGTTAGGGTTAATCCACTGCAAGAGTAACTCATAAATCGTTAGTAATTGCACCAGTTAATTAAGTCGTTGCGAGAGGCGACCGTACATGGGCGACTAATTAATCTTGGTAGTTAGAACGGATAGAGCGAACGTTCGCCGGTCTTAAACCTAAGGGTAAGGAGTTATGGTGGTGTCTTAGTAATTGATTGAATGAGAATCGAAATCCGTGATCTGTTGATTGCCAATGCTCTGGGGAACGAAGGGGGATTCAAAGTCTAAGTTCATCTGTCATCCTTGTTTTCAACCCTAATTTCCAATCTGCTTTAGTTTAATTTTTAAATTTCTCTGCATTTCGTAGAATTAGAAGTCGTGGAACTCACACACCACGCACAAAGTGCTTGCATTCGAGTATTTTGCTAGTTTTTTGAGTAGTCAATCATAGAAGGCCCGTGGAATACGATCTACCCTAGCTTTTGTAGCTTTGTTAGTTTATTTGTGTGAATTGCCAACGACAGGTTCACCAAATTGGCACCGTTGCCGGGGAACTTCTTTGATTGTTTGAAAGAAGAACTTGCAATTTATTCTTCTAATTTCCATCTTTCACCTTTCCATCCACTTCGATTTTACACTTGTTTTGTTTGTCTTTGTTATCTGTAGGTTTACAGGTGTATGCCTCACCGTCCTCG
>CM068299.1:51911610-52008830 GCA_034768395.1 Linum lewisii | reverse complement strand
TGACGCCATCCATCCATCTCGGAGAGCCAGTGCTAGGAGTTGAAGATCCAGCAGATTGAAGCTGCCAGGAAACATCGAAATTAGGTTTTCCGTTCTTCTCTGTTCTCCTACCTGAGATGTATTCTTCGTTGTCTTCGATTCTTCTGTATTGAATATGAGTAGTTAAACTCGTGTAGCTTAGATTAGATGAACCCTAAGTGACCTGGGGCTTAAAGCGGTCACGAATCGGGGGTGATTAGATTCGAAATTCATTTAGTTTCATCTTTCATGTTTGATTTGTTCTTCGTTATCTGTGTTTCTTGTCTGGTTTGGCCACCTAGATTAGATTCTTGTTAAGCTAAGGATAGAAGCGAACGCTCGCCTTACTTTAAAACACCAAATCGAACAATCAACCTTATAATTGGAGTGTGCCTTTCGTAGGAACCGATTAGGGTTGATCCATTGCTAGAGTTACTCATTAATCATTAGAATTTGCACCAGTTAAGTTAAGTCGTTGCGAGAGGCGACTGTACCCGGGTGGCTAATTAATCGTGGTAGCTAGATCGGATAGAGCGAACGTTCGCCAGTCTTAAACCTAAGGGTCAGGAGTTATGATGGTGTCTATGAACTGATTGAACTAGAATCGAAAATCGCTGGTCTGTTTGACTGCTGCTGCTCTGGTAATCTAAGGGGGATTCGAAGTCTAAGCTTGTCTGTCATCTTTCTAGTCAATCAATCAATCTTCAATCTTTCTTCGCTTTAATTCTCATTTCAATTTATCGTTGCATTTTAGTATAGAAGTCGTGGAACTCACACCACGCACAACTTGTGTTTATACCTGAATTAAATTGCCAACATCTTTGAGTAAGGAAGTAGAGGAAACCCCTGGAATACGATCTACCCTAGCTTTGTTAGCTTTGTTATTATTTGTTTGAACGCATCACAACAACTGCGGGTCATCATCTATCTTCTCGTTAGTCAACCTTTTTAATCTTTCTGTCTGTTACTTTGCTGCTTTATTAGATTAGAAACTCGTGGAACTCACCCCACACACAACTTGTTTAAACCTGAGTAATTTGCAAAGTTTATTTGAGTAGACGATTAGAAGAAACCTGTGGAATACGATCTGCTTAGCTTTTAGCTTAGTAGTTATTTGATATGCTTCACAATGTTCATCAGTTGGTTTTGATGAGATTCAGAATTAAGCCACTATAGAGTGTTTTAGAAGGAAGCCATCAGTTTCAACGATGACTTGAATGGAGGTCTGAGGCTCCTGGTGCGCTCAATCAAAGGAGGGACTTGGAAGCAGCATTTCAGGTGCACCCAACACTCTATCCCGCGTACATTATCTTGAACGCCCCCGCGTCCTTCCCCAACCCGCGTCCACCATGATTTTGGGAATATTACTCGTTCTTTTCCAAGAGGAATGGCCAAAATGAATAATCTAGATACCCGTGCGTAGGGCTGGCAGTCGGCCCGGTTCGGTCAAAAACCAACTGAAAGGTCGGTTGACCGAAGCCGAATTGAGGCCGAAGGCGTGACCGGAGACCGAACCGAAAATGCTCGGTTTTTTAGCCGAGCCGAACCTTCAGTTTTGGTTTATAACCGAGCACGGACCGGAAAACCGATTGAGTTCAGTTTGACCGAAAGCCAGCAGTGAGAACCGAACCGAATCGAAAAGAAAACTGCACCGAAACCGAAATTAGGACCGAAACCCGAATTTTGGCAAAAAAAAACCGAAAGCTGCTGATATGTTTTGCTAAAAATTTTGGCAGCATAACGCTACAATCTGGGCAATTCAGTTCTTCGCAATATTCCCTGAAACGAAATCAGAAGACATCGTACCACAAATACATAATCAACCATCCATCATAATAAGTCTAAGTCATAACGCATAATCATAATTCAAAAGTCATCAACAACATAATTCAAACACCACACAAAGTCAACCATAAAAACATAAACAAATTCAACCATCCCAATTCGCAACATCTAAAAGCTAATCATCATCTGACGCGCCCGCCATACCAAACATTTCATTTTCCAGTGCATCGTCTTCATTGTATTTCATTATCAATCATCATCACTATCAACAATAGCATTGTCATTGTCATTGCCATTCTTGTTGATGAATGATTGTAGAACGGGTTGCACAAGAGGATCAGAACCAATTGCTGGTGGAGTAGCATCAAACTTCAAAACCGTCTCTTCGAAACCTAAACAAACAAGACTCGGTATGAGTATAAATGATATATGGAAGATAAACTACTATCTATGGAAGATAAGCAGTATAAATGCCAAAGATTACCTTTCTCGAACTCCAGTTGTTCATTCTCATTTTCCTCTTCTTCGGGATCAAATATATCCGGAGATGTTGACCGCAACCAATCCTCAGCCACAATCAGAGCTTCCACATTAGCAGGAGTCAATGAGCTCCTGAAGTTGCTCAGCACTCGTCCCCCAGTACTAAAAACACTCTCAGAAGCTACTAGAACTATTAGCACTGTCACTGATAGGAGTAGGAGGAGTACCAGTAGCAGCAGCAGCAGGTACCTCAGGTTCAGGGTCAGGAGCCGGAGTAGTGCGAGCCGGATTCCGACTCGGTTGTTTTGGAATAGGAGGTCGTGAATTACCCTTGGTGCGTTTATGTGCAGGTGATTGAGTCTGAATTCCTTTACGCTTACCACTTCGCGTATTCACACCCGCTTCCATTCTTCTTTGATCTGAATCCCTGCAATCCATCCATAACAACCCATTTTAAAATTATGCAAAACATGCAATTATACAATATGAACCCATTGAAAAAACAGAACAACCCATTTAACAAATATCCATTCATACTCCCACTGTTATATACAACACGCAAGTTGTAATACATTGGGGTTGAAGGAATAACCCATCTTGTAACAAATATCATTTTCTGTTTAAAATACAAACTAAAAGTCGCTTACTAATACGACTAACCAATAAATTTGAAAGCCAAGACAAACAAACCTCTTGCACAAATACCATGTCTAGCCATTTGTGTTTACTAGTGTAAACCGGGGTTTCACCTATAAATACCATGTCTAGCCAACCCCAAATCCTCATCATTCAAACAAAATCCCTAACACAAACTGATTAATCAACATCCCATTTCAGCAAAGTCAATCAACAATGGTGAAGCGCAACAGGAACCCATCTTGTAATACTTCATAAGAATGTGAAAGAGATAAACATGAAACATATATGTGCATTCATAATGGCAACTCACTCACGTGTAAATCCCAGGAACCAATTAAACACAATTCGTTAATCAAAATTCAGCCACCCACCACAAACTCAGTAACACTACCAAAGATCCTACGAAATCCAGAAATCAGATTGTTACATTTAGAACTTACATTTCCGAAGAGTGGCTTAGTGGCTACTGGCGGCTAGTGCTGTGCTGCTGCTGCCTGCTGTGCTGCTGCTGAGGCCTGAGAGAACTGAGAGGCCGAGAGTAAAGAGGGGTTGAAGGCTTGAAGAAGAAGCAGGTGATGCTGGGTACTGGCGATTGAAGAAGGAGGGCTGAAGATTGAGGTGCTTGCTGACCGAAACCTAATACGAAGTTTCAAAGTATTTACCACAACAACAAGCATCAACGATTTGGCCTGAGCTTCGATTCTCGTCGAATACAAAACAATTAACACAACAACAAGCATCAACGATGTACCTGTGAGTAACCTGAGAGGTTGACGAGGCGAAGAGGGGCTGAAGTGAAGAAGGTGTCGTCGTCGATTACAGAGATGCTGCCAAATCTTTGCTAGGTCCCATCAAGAGTGGATGCCGTCGAGAGTCGAATGGACGCCGTCGATGGAAGTCCCGTTGACTTTCTGCTGTCGAATCTTCAAGCAAAGAATAGGTCGTAGGAATTCAGAGGGGGAGAAGAGAATTGGTAGGAACTCAGGGGGGAGAAGAGATTAGGACTAAGGGTACCTACCAACACCGACGAGGGCTGAGGCGTCGCCAGCGTCGAAGCTTCGGAGATGGAGGCCGGCGTCGAAGCTTCGGGAGATGGAAGACGGCGACGAAGCTTCGAGAGATGGAGTGGAGGCCGCTGAAGCTACGGGAGTTGGAGTGGAGGCCGCCGAAGCTACGCGGTCGAGGGCCCAGCCAATGGTTCACCGGCGTCGAAATCTTCAGTCAACCATCTCCGATTTGAAGTTACGATTACAGAGAAACTGTGAGAGAGTGGCGTGAAATTAGGTTTCAGAAAGTGAGAGAGAGAGAGAGTGTGTGTGTGTGAGTTTTATTATTTTCGGTTCTTCCTCGGTTTTTCGGTTTATTTTTCAGTTTTGACCGAAAACTGGCAGAAACCGAAAATTGGTAAATTGATCAACCGACGACCGGACCACCTCGGTTAATTTTCGGTTCGGTCACCTCCATTTCGGTCTGGTTTTCGGTTTAAACTAAAAAACTGGCAACCGACTGCCAGCCCTACCCGTGCGTCACCCAAAATATAGGTCACATCCTCCCTTAGTGGCACTTCTATGTCCCAGATTGCAACCTCTGTGCCTCTCTTCGGACGCACCCTCGTCGCCATTTCCATCAGGGTATTTAAACCCATCTTTGGGATTTCTAAAGGAGGCTGATTCTAGTTTAGCTCTAAAGGCGATTTTGAAGTAGGGAAGCTCTCTCCACCTCTAAGGAAGCCATTCCCAAGTGTCTCAACTCCATCTCCAACCATTCCAAGTCCATCTAATAGGCTAAGGATGTTCTCCTCTTCTACTTTCTTGTATTTGAGTGATATTTTCCTCTCATCTTCCATGGCACATTAAATCCCCAGGGTTGGGTTGAGAGAACCCTAGGGTGAATGCTAGTTGTGATGGGTTTTTCATGGTGTAATTTATGATTAGTCTCAAGTTTTATGCACCTATCTATTCAATTCTTCCATTTTTACTGATGACACTCGATTTGACGTGATTATCAGCCTCATTTAAGTGACATTTCCTTGCTTAAGACATGGTTTTTAGGGTAGAATAACGAATATTCAATCAATTGCCTATCTCGTGCCATTTGTGTTACCTTGGCCCGTTTCGGGTCTATTTGATGGTTTTCTAGTGTTTTTATGTTAGCATAAGTTTTTTCCGTCAAGTAAAGTAGCCAAGGACGTGTCTAAGGCGTTGGAACCTCGAGGAATTGCACCGGAATCAATCCAAGGAACCAATCAAGTCAAAACAATTCCTGCCCGGTTTATAAAGGAATTTTCGCCGAAAATACCCTAGCATTTTCAGCGAAAATATCAGCACAAAATCACTGATGCCGACCAAAGGAAGTTTTCGGCGAAAATGTTAAGTTTTCGACCGAAAATTATGGGACCGAAATTTACAAGAGAAATCAGCCGGCGGACCATCCAATTACAAATGAATTTTCGCCGAAAATATTAAAGAATCCGGCTGAGTTAGGGTTAAGTATAAATACTTAACCGGCGGCCCAATACAGATAGACCTCATAATACTTTTCCATAATCAGAATTTAGAGAATCCTCTCAAGTTCTAGAGTAAAGAGTTAGAGTTCGAAGAGCCGGAAAGAGATCGTGACGCCATCCCTTCCATCTCAAAGACTCGGAGCTAGGATTGCAGTCTACCGGAAGATCGAAGTTCTGTCGGAGTCATCTTAATTAGGTTTTTCAGATTCTTTTCTGTTCTTCCTTTGTATGATGAACTCTTTCATTGTCTTTGATCTTTTGTAATGAATATGCGTAGCTAAACTCTTAGAGCTTAGACTAGATGAACCCTAAGTGACCCAGGGCTTTAAAGCGGTCACGGATCGGCGGTGATTAGATTTGAAGTTCAATCAGTTTCTCTTTCATGTTTGGTTTGTTCTTCATTGTTCATGTTTCTTGTCTGGATTGATCACCTAGATTAGATTCTTGTTAAGCTAAGGATAGAAGCGCACGCTCGCCTTACTTTAGAACATCAAATTGAACAATTAACCTTATAATTGGAGCGTGCCTTTCGTAGGAACCGGTTAGGGTTAATCCACTGCAAGAGTAACTCAATAATCGTTAGTAATTCCACCAGTTAAGTTAAGTCGTTGCGAGAGGTGACCGTACCCGGGCGACTAATTAATCTTGGTAGCTAGAACGGATAGAGCGAACGTTCGCCGGTCTTAAACCTAAGGGTAAGGAGTTATGGTGGTGTCTTATAATTGATTGAATGAGAATCGAAATCCGCTGATCTGTTGATTGCCAATGCTCTGGGGAACGAAGGGGGATTCAAAGTCTAAGTTCGTCTGTCATCTCTGTTTTAATCAACCAATTTCCAATCTGTCTTTAGTTTCAATTTTTTATTTCTCTACATTTCTTAGAATTAGAAGTCGTGGAACTCACACCACGCACGAAGTGTTTAAATCCGAGTAATTTGCCAGCTTATTTGAGTAGTCAATCATAGAAGACCCGTGGAATACGATCTACCCTAGCTTTGTAGCTTTGTTAGTTATTTGTTTGAACGTCCGCACAACGACCAGCGCTTCATCAAATTGTCATCGTGCTCTGAGAGCGACTCCATGGAAAGAGGGCGAACGTCAGCTCCACGGGTGTGCTCAAACCGCTGGTAGCGTGCAAAGTAGTGCGGGGGTAGGCGAGCAACGGTGCGGTGGTACCCAGCACGGTCAGGGAAAGCTGGTGGAGGGCCTTGAACGTCGGGTGTGACGGGAGCGGGGGCTCCGGAGCTCGAGGCACCATCAAGTCGTGCCTTGGTCCTGCGCTCAAAAGTGGTGTTCCTAAACAAGAAAACAAACCAGATTAGTCAAACTAAAACCCTACCCCACACTTAGTCGAAAAACTCAATTTCACAAAGAAATGAGGAAAACCGAGTGGGGGTAAGCAAAGCAGATTAACCGGTAATCACGAACAGTAAAATCCATGCTTAGGAACAACCAGAATGGAATTAGCACAATCAGAGTTCCGAAGTCAAACCGACATTTCACAAAGTCAACATCATAGAACATTGAACCCTAATCATGGCAAGACTATCGCAAAGCGGGAAATGACGGTATAATATGATCTCAGATGGAAAACACAATAATCGGAACGAGTATGAGCACATAGGGCAGCCAAATGATCAAAAACAGTTCATGGTCAAACCGACACTTCTCAAAAGTGAACATCACAAAGAAAAGGACTTAGGCATAGCAACACATGATCAAACGATATGAAAATTAAGCACAAAACTCCCTTAGCATGCTAGAACAGTTCAACAAGTTCAGCTAACCTAGTTCACACGAAATCAGTCGGCACGCAAATCGAAGCAAACTGAAAAGTCAACTGAAAGTCAACCCCGACAAAATTTAGCATCCAATATGTCAAAATATTCGTAATGAAAAGTTCTACAACTTACCTTGAAGCCATGGATGCTAAAAGTGAACGGATTGGGAGAAATTGGTGAAAAATCGCAAGTTTTAGGGTTTGGGTGAACTCGAGCTGTAGAGCTCCGATTCGGCTGTTCTAGGGCTTGGATTGATCGGAAAGAGGAGGGGAAGGGTGCGGCGGTGGCGGTGGGCGGCGGTGGTCGGCGGCGGTCGGCGGCGGCAATGTAAGGTGGCGGTCGGCGGGTTTAGTAAACAGAGGGGAGGTTTTTGGGTTTGCGTTTCGAAAATGAAGTGAGGAAAGAGAGGGCTGAAATCCGGATTTTAAAATGAATAGTTGGTTGATTTTCAAAGAAATTTTCGGCGAAAATAAGTTCAAGTTTTCGCCGAAAATTCTAGTTAAAAAGTACTGCCAGTTTTCAAAAGAAATTTTCGCCGAAAACATTAAGAAATTTTCGCCGAAAATGTGAAACAGGAATGTTTGGAAAACTCTGTGGGATTTCAAAGAGAATTTTCTCCGAAAATATGGGTTATTTTCGCCAAAAATATTGAACTCTACGATTGAAACTATTTTCGCAATCCCAGCAAACTTCAGAAAATCACAGTTAAATCCACAAAAATTGGAAAGACCTCAAACGACTTGCAACTGACACTATGACACACAGACTACACACGAAAAATATGAAATCAAACACTAAGGTTGACACAAATGAAAAACGGACTCCAGCCGTGGGTTGCCTCCCACGAAGCGCCTTTTATTAACGTCCTTGAGCTGGACGATACCTGGACGGTATTAGGAGACATCCCAACTCAGATTCTCCTTAATGCTAGCATCGGAGTTCATAAAGTAGAGCTTTGGGGCTTCTCCGGTGAGCATGAATTTCTTCCCGTTCGCGTGTAAGAGCTTGGTACGTCCGTCGGGAAGGTGGTCAGTAATCGTGAATGGTCCGAACAGTTCTGTCAAAGGATCATCTTCTACAAGGAAGACATTGGACGGAATGAGAACGATCAGCTCCTTCTTTTCTTTAATCTCCGGCTTGATATCACCAGGATCGGTGATCGTCAGTATTTCCTTAGGAGATGCTTTTGGCTTCTCCTTCCATACTTGTTTCGGCGCCGGTAGCTTGGAACGAATTGGTGGTGCAGCTGGCTCGGTGGAAAGTGGCGGCACAACTGGTCTCCAGACCATGTGAGTCTTCGTCTTCTTGTTCTTTCCTCGAGGTCTGCTAGGTTTTGTGCTCGGTGGCTTAGAAGAGGCTTTCAGTTCCTTCTTCTTCGGCGGCTTTTGAGGAACAGATTTCGGGTCCTGCTTGGTAATCTGTCCAGCACCTGCAACAGCAATTGATCTAGGCACACTAGAAGAGATATTAGTAACGGAGTTGACCGGAGTCAACTCCACAGTTTCAACAGCTAAACAGTGAATTTCTTCATTCTTAGGATTATATTTCATTCCGTCTTTAAGGCGGAACGTGACAGTTTCTTTACCAACTCTCAAGGTTAAAGAACCATTTGGAACGTTAATTTGCATTCCAGTAGTAGCCATGAAAGGTCGTCCTATGAGAATGATAGAGTCATCCTTACTAGTGTCAATGATAACAAAGTCAGCTAAGAACGTGAAAGGACCACATTTAGTAACAACGTCTTTGATTTCTCCCCTAGGAGTTTTAAGTGATCTATCTACAAAGATAAGTTGCATACTAGGCGGTTCAAGTTCTCCTAGGTTCAATTTTTCATATAGACTCATAGGCATAACATTAACAGACGCGCCAAGATCAACCAAACAACGTTCTATCTCAACATCATTAATAACAAGAGGTAGAGTGAACGAACCAGGATCAGAGCACTTAGCTGGATATGGAGAGGACGGTTTCTTAATACGAGCATCAGGATATCCTTCTTTATGCCCCTTCATGCCAGTCTCGATCCTTGCATTCGGCAGCAATGCTCTTGGAAAAGGAGGCTGGTGAACCTGTCGTTGAGGGTTCAACCAAATAAAAACTACTAATGCTAAGAAAAAGCGTATAGCAGATCGTATTCCGAGGGTCTCTTATGATTGGTTACTTCAGAACTAGCAAAATACTCGAAGGTAAACACGTTGTGCGTGGTGTGAGTTCCACGACTTCTAATTCTAAGAAATGCAGAAAAATTAAAACAAATTAAACTAAAGCAGATTGGGAATTAGGGTTTGAAAACAAGAATGACAGACGAACTTAGACTTTGAATCCCCCTTCGTTCCCCAGAGCATTGGCAATCAACAGATCAGCGGATTTCGATTCTCATTCAATCAATTACTAAGACACCACCATAACTCCTTACCCTTAGGTTTAAGACCGGCGAACGTTCGCTCTATCCGTTCTAACTACCAAGATTAACTAGCCGCACGGGTACGGTCGCCTCTCGCAATGACTTAATTAATTGGTGTAATTACTAGTGATTAATGAGTTACTCTTGCAATGAATTAACCCTAACCGGTTCCTACGAAAGGCACACTCCAATTATAAGGTTAATTGTTCAATTTGATGTTCTAAAGTAAGGTGAGCGTTCGCTTCTATCCTTAGCTTTAACAAGAATCTAATCTAGGTGATCAATCCAGACAAGAAACATGAACAATGAAGAACAAATCAAACATGAATGAGAAACTGATTGAATTTCGAATCTAATCACCACCATCCGTGACTGCTTTAAAGCCCTGGGTCACTTAGGGTTCATCTAGTCTAAGCTCTAAAGGGTTTAGCTACTCATGATTATTACAAAAGAAACAAAGACAAGGAAAGAGTTCATCATTCAAAGGAAGAACAGAAAAGAATCTGAAAAACCTAATTCAGACGACTCTGACAGACTCCGATCTTCGGTAAGTTACACTCCTAGCTCCGGTTCTCCGAGATGGAAGGGATGGCGACACGTTCTCTATCCGGCTCTTCGAACTCCAACTCTTCGCTCCAGAACTTCAGAGAATTCTGATCTCGAAAAGTTGTGTTTTGTAAATTATGATTGTATCCAATGCTTCTTTTCTCCTCTTTGGGCCCCCTAACTGATCTGGATTAGCCTGATATTTTCGCCGAAATTCTTAAGGAATTTTCGACGAAAATTCCTTTGTGAATGGGAGTGCTTTCTCTGCCTTGTATTTTCGGTCCGAACACTTGATCCTTTTCGCCGAAACCATCCTTCACTTGGCATCAGTTGATTTGCATTAATACTTTCGCCGAAGATGAAAGCTTGTTTTCGCCGAAGATGCAAGTGTGAATGGGCAGATTTTTGGTTTGACTTGATCGGCTCCTTAGATCGATTCCGGTTTGATTCCTCGAGATTCCAACGCCTTAGACACGTCCATGACTACTCTATCTGACGGCAAAAACCTGTGCTAACATAAAAACACTAGAAAACCATCAAATAGACCCGAAACGGGCCAAGGTAACACAAATGGCACGAGATAGGGCAATCGATTGAATATTCGTTATTCTACCCTAAAAACCATGTCTTAAGCAAAGAAATGTCGCTTAAATAAGGCTGATAATCACGTCAAATCGAGTGTCATCAAATACCCCACACTTAAGCTTTTGCTTGTCCTCAAGCAAACTGAATAGAAATACTCATGTTCACAAATGATAAGATCGATTAAATTGGAGCTCAATCAAACACAATGAATTATTAGACAGCTCGATCCTAGAACAAGAAACCTAACATGCATACGGATCAGCCAAACTATCTGGTCTCACTAATAAACTGCACACGACAAGTAATTAGCAATCAATCATGCACAAATTTGACCTGACCGACCAGACTCCTCACACAGGATGTATATAGTACAATGGGAACTCTCACTCTCTGTGTTTAGGGACGTGTTTCTGCTCTTGATCATTTTCTGTTACCGAATTCTGTCATAGGTTTACATTTCGACCACATCTCCACCACTGTGACAACACGAGTATCTAGTCAAGAAGGACTTCCCTGCTAGGACCGTAATGAATACTACACTACTCGGCTTTATAATGAGATGGATGATGGGAATGAATGATGATGGCTTTGTGCGGTGTAGCTTTCGACTAACTTCCCTCGAATCTAATCTATGGCTTCCTACCGTCTAACCCAACACGGGTGGAATGATGAACGCTCGTCCTATGATACCCTCAAGCAACCTAGTACTTATTCTTTTTCTTTACACGATTTTTTTTTCTTTTCTTTTCAACTTTTCTTTTTGACTTCGTTCTTCCATTTGTAGGGAGAAGAACGTTTTATTGAACTACACTTTGAAACTTTTCTTATTTTTCTGATTTTTCTGCTTCTCTTTTTTTCTGAAGCTTGCTTCTTTTCTTACTTTACTTTTTTTTTCTTTTGTGCTGATTTTTCTTTTAGTTGCTAGAGGGGTTTACATGTCTGGACATATTAGCTAAGACCACCTGTTTAATGGCTATAGGCAGGTTACCACAAACCGACTTCCGGTAGGTCAATCTAGAACTACAACCACAGGGGATCAACGGGAATGAAAGAAATGGGAAATGGTGTACTGTATTATCGAACCGAAAGAACAGGCCAAGCTCAAGGGTCTAACCCTAGTGGATTTATCGTTTGGTAGGCTATCTGGCTTAGTAGCTGAATCTAGGTGCCCCTATCCTTCTAGAACTTGTGTCATCGTGCGGTCTCGAGTAGGTCTCATGCAAATTCTAACTCATTCCAGTAAACAGAAAACCACTCAGAAAGAATTAAAATTGCAAGTTACGTGCAATGGATCAAAAGCTCACAATTGGTTTGCTAGTCGGATTCGGTCATTTTCATGCAATCAAGGCTACAAACTACAAGTGTGATTTTAAAAAATTTTGTTCTGACCAGGCAATTTAGCATCAAAGCATACAAGTTGGTTCTCAAGTTCTAGGTTAAGCAGTCTAAGCATCATTATGAAAGTTTGAATAACAACTTAACATCAAAAATCAAGAACTGAGCCATTCTAATGCTAGAGAGACTGGAATGGAATCACGAGGCACACATAAAACACAATCAAGGGCAATCAAGTTCATGCAAAGTTCTCTAGCATCCTAGCCCACACTTGAATCGGACTGTGTCCTCACAGGACTAATTTAGAGTTCAGAGTGGAATGTAAGAACCTGGATGAGGACGGTTGATTTCAGAGGGTAAGCACGGATCCAGAGAGCGGAGGGAAGTGTAACAGAACCTGAAGCAAAGGGAGTCTACCGATTGCTTACAAAACAAAAATAAATGAAACATAAAAAGGAAACCGGGACAAGTGTCCCGGATCCACACAGAAAAAAGTTGGACCGAAAATCCGAAAATAATAAATAAAAAGAAGACACCAGAAAAGGAATACAACCCGATCACTACTGGTCCGGTGAACCAGGAGGTGGAAAGTGGAGAAATTCGCCGAGCTGGCGTTGCCACGCCATCTGTGCCTCATATCGCCGGTCGGCGCGGCGCACATGTTGCTGCATAATAGTCCATCGCGCCTCTTGAGTGGCGTTGTCGGTGATGCGCCACTCCTGCAGTCGCTCGTATAACTCTCCAACATCCGCGGGGTGGTGTTGCGGCTGTTGAGTATGCGCCGGATATGGATCGGGGATGTGCGTCGGCGACTGGTGGATGTACCCTGCCTGATGGTGTGGCGAGGGTATATAATCATGAAACTCAGGCGGCAGCTGCGGCTGCTGCTCCTCAGCATCATCTTCTTCCTCTGACTCGACCACAGGCTGGAGTGGAGGATCAGCTGCTACATGGGGACTGAGGTCGAGTTCTAAGTCGTCCTCAGTCCCCATGTAGCAGCTGATCCGCCAAGTCTCCTCCAACGGTCCAAACTGGATGTCGTGGAATGTGCGGGCCATACTCATGGCTGATGCCGAAGGAGAGGATGAGCTGTCCTATGAAGTTGCCTCCCAAGAGTTTGCGGGGTGCCGTCTTCCTCTTGGTCTTCTGGCGGAAGATGCGAGCCAGTACCCAACCGGGGTGGAGAGGGTAGCTCTCTCGGATGGCTCGGAGGAGCATGAGCTCCTCCTTGAGGATATGGTGGCGATCCTTGTCTCGAACATATAAAAGTGACTTCCGCCAAACCATATGAATAAATTTATAGAGCGGCTGAGAGAGAGACTTAACTGAGTTGCTCACCCCGAGGCAATCGCCTGGTACGCCTGTCATGTGGCTCCAGAGCGCGTTGTACTCCTCGTCGTCATCATCTTCTCCCCAACCGAGGTGATGATCGTGATAGTGCTCATAGGGGATGCCGAGATGAGCGGCAAACTCATCGTAGGTGAGCTGCCTGTACACCCCACCAAGATAGAAGGTGATCACCTTCTGGCGTTGCTTCCTCTTGTGCTCATCCAGATCAAAGGTTGCCCAGAACTCCTGGAGGGCAATGTCTGGGAACTCAGCGACGATGGTGGTCAGCTCGAGGAGACCAGCCAGTGCTAAGGCGTCATGCACGTTCCGGTGGTAGTCCTCATCATGATCGTGCAGGGACTCCATGGAGAGAGAGCGCACGTCAGCTCCCCGAATGTGCTGAATCTTTTGGAAGCACTCAAAATAGAAATCCGGTAGACGGGCGATGGTGGGATGGTATCCAGCCCGGCGAGGGAGTGCAGGTGGTGGACCTAGAACAGCAGGTGTGACGGGAGCGGCAGCTCCTGAGCTCGAGGCACCATCAAGTCGCGCCTTTGTCCTGCGCTCATAAGTGGGGTTCCTAAACCAGAATGAAACCAGATTAGTCAACCAAAACCCTACCCCACACTTAGTAGAAAAACTCGATTTCACAAAGAAATGAGGGAAACTAAGTGGGGTAAGCAAAGCGGAGTAACCGGTAATCATAGACAGTAAAATACATACTTAGGAACAGCCAGAGTCGGATAAGCACAATCAGAGTTCAAAAAGTCAAACCGACATTTAGAAAGTCAACATGTAAGCATATTGAACCCTAATCATGGCAAGACTATCATAACTTGGAGAATGACGGTAAAATATGATTTCAAATGGCAGCACGATAATATGAACAAGAATGAACACTTATGACAGCCAAACGATCAACAACAGTTCAAAGTCAAATCGTCATTTCTCACAAAAGTCAACATTACAAAGAATTAATCTTATGCATAGCAACACATGACCAAATGATATGGAAATTAAGCACGGAACTCCCTAAGCATCCTAGAACAGTTCTATAACTTCAGTTAATCCTAGTTCACACGAAACAGTCGGCACGCAAAACGAGGCAAACCAAAAAGTCAACCAAAAGTCAACCCTGACAAAATTCAGCAATCTATGTGTCAAAAGATTCATATCGAAAAGCTCTACAACTTACCTTGAAGCCATGGATGCAAAAAGTGAACGAGTTGAGAGGAATCGGTGAAAAACGTTTAAAACGAGGGTTTCGGAGAACTGGAGCTGCAAAGCTCCGATTCGAACGTTCTAGGGCTCGTTGGGATCGGAAAAGGGAGGGGAAGGGAACGGTGGGTCGGCGATGGCGGTGGCGGCGGGTTACGGCGGTGACGGCGAGTTTTAAAATGGGGGCGGTCGGCGATTTTAAAGAGATAAGGGGGGTGGTTTCGGTGAGTTGAACGAAAATGAGTGAAGGATGAGAGAAGGAGTAGACCGGATTTTTTAAAGGAATTTTTGGGTGATTTTCAAAATTATTTTCGGCAAAAATAAAAGGGTGTTTTCGCCGAAAATTTCAGTTAAAATGGACTGCCGGATTTTCGAAGGCGGTTTCGCCGAAAATAACAGTGCAATTTCGCCAAAAATTTCAGTTAAAATGGTTTCGCCGAAAACAAAAGACTTTTCGAACCGAAAAAAATGAACAGGAAGAACGGGTTCGAAATTCAAAAATCAGTTTCGCCGAAAACAGGGGTGGTTTCGCCAAAAATTTTGAACTGTTCGGGTTTAAAATATTTTCGTAAATCCGGCTAACTTCAGAAAATCACAGTTAAATCCAAAAAAATTGGAACGACCTCAATCAACTTGCAACTGACTCTATGACATGCAGACTCTACACGAAAAAATAATAAATCAAACAAAATGACACTTTTGGCTCTCCCGAACCGACTCTAAAATACCAAGTTCAACAAAAATTAAAACATACTCCAGCCGTGGGTTGTCTCCCACGAAGCGCTCTTTTATTAACGTCCTTGAGCTGGACGATACCTGGACGGTATTAGGAGACATCCCAACTTAGATTCTCCTTCACGCTCGCGTCGGAGTTCATGAAGTACAGCTTCGGGACTTCTCCGGTAAACGTGAATTTCTTCCCGTTCGCATGCAAAAGCTTGGTACGTCCATCGGGAAGATGATCAACGAACTTGAATGGTCCGAACAGCTCTCTAGAGAGATCATCTTTCTTGAGTGTGACGATGGAAGGAATGAGGACTATCGGCTTCTTCTTTTCTTTCTTCTTCGGCTTGTTATCACCAGGATCGGTGATCGTTAGTACTTCCTTAGGAGACGCTTTCGGCTTCTCCTTCCATACTTGTTCCGGCGCCGGTTTCTCGGAACAAAATGGTGGTGCAGCTGGCTCGGTGGAAGACAGTGAAATTTTTGGTCTCCAGACCATTTGGGTCTTCGTCTTCTTATTCTTTCCTCGAGGTCTGCTTGGTTTAGTGCTCGGTGGCTTAGAAGAGGCTTGCAGTTCCTTCTTCTTCTTCTTAGGCGGCTTCTGAACGACAGGTTTCTACTTCTTCTCAATGACCTGTTTAATATCTGCAGCAACAACTGATCTAGAGACACTGGAAGAAGCATTAGTAACAGAGTTGACCGGAGTCAACCCCACTGTTTCAACCGCTAGGCAGTGAGATTCTTCATTCCTAGAGTCATATTTCATGCCATCTTTAAGACGGAACGTTTTTGTTTCTTTACCGACTCTTAAAGTTAAAGAACCATTTGGAACGTTAATATTCATTCCAGTAGTAGCCATGAAAGGTCGACCTATGAGAATGGTAGCATCATCTGTACTAGTATCCATAATCACATAATCAGCTAAGAACGTGAACGGACCACATTTAGTGACAATGTCTTTAATCTCTCCCTTAGGTGTTTTAAGCGATCTATCAGCAAAGACGAGTTGCATACTAGGCGGTTTAGGTTCTCCTAGGTTTAACTTTTCATATAGACTCACAGGCATAACATTAACAGATGCTCCTAGATCAACTAAGTAACGTTCAATCTCAACATCATTAATGACCAAAGGCAAAGTAAAAGAACCAGGATCAATAACTTAGCTGGATATGGAGAAACAGGTTTCTTAGCACGAATGTCAGGATATCCTTCCTTGTTCCCCTTCATGCCAGTCTCGATCCTTGCATTTGGCAGCAATGCTATAGGAAAAGGAGTTTTCACAACGTACGGTGCAAGAGGAGGATCCTCCTTAGGCGCCGGTTTCTGATCTTCTTCTTCCTCTGGAGTCTCAGCGATCCTGCGTAAAACAGAATAAGCATCACAATTAAGTTTGGAAGTTTTCGAGCAGTTACCATTTCAGCCTGTTCTTTTCTCGGGTTTGGCTCTGTCTGGCTTGGAAGCTGGCCAAATGGTCGACCAGATGCTAGCATGCTCGAGATGTTGTTCACGGCTTGCTCAATTCTTTGTCCAGATGCTATTTGTTCTTGATTGAGAAGAGCTTGAGCCTTGAACTGACTGTCATGATCATCGAGTCTTGTGATGATCTGGCTGAGCTTCTTATCCAGGTCACTGACATTATTATCTCTATGATGCTGCTGCCCTGGATAGGTATTGTTGAGATATTGATTCTGGCGATTGCCAGGAGCAGTTCCATAATTACCCTGATTACGATGTGGCGGCTGGTAGACACCTGCCGGCGGATGGTTAGGCTTCTGATCCTGAGCTGGACCAGCCGGGCGGTTATTCTGGTTCTGGTTATGATTGGCGCCAGCATTGTAGGGGGTCTGGCTTGATAGTTCCCTTGCTGTCTGAAGTTACGGTAACCAGCATAACCATTCTGATTATTGATGAAGCCTTGTTGGATGAAATTTACCTCTTCGGCAGACCAGACTTCTGCCTTACCAAAATTCTGACAACGGCCTCCATTATGTGAGCAAGCTCCACACCACTCGCAATCAGCAACATAGACAGAAGCTGCCGGCGGCTTGATCGGTGTGGTAGACTTCTTCAAATGCTTCTCTACCTCTGCCTTGATAGCTGCTTCGAGATCTAGCTTGCTCCTTGATCCTTCAGATTGTCGCTCCCAGTTCCTTGACTTGGAGGCACAATTTGTGAAGTGAAGAAGAGCAGCTTCAGGAGTGATTGTAGTGCAATCCCCTTCAGCTAGAGAATTGACCCACTTGGCGGATTCTTCTCGAAGTCCACGAGCAAAGATCTCAGCTAACTGCCTCTGTTCGAAATCCATGGTGAGGGCAGGTGTAGAGAAGTTCTTGGAATCGATTCCAAGTATCATACAAGCTTTCTCCTTCTTTTTGGGAGAATCTGGCGATGCTGTCCTTGATGGCAGTTGTTCTGGCCGGAGGGAAGTATTCTTCAACAAAGTCCTGAGCCAGAGTATCCCAGTTAGTGTAGTAGCCAGGTGGTTTGCCAGTAAGCCACCTCTTAGCAGCGCCTTTTAGAGAGAACGGGAAAGCTCTCAGACAAAGGGTGTTTTTGTCAAGGTTTCCGCTCTTAAAAGTACTGCAGAGATCAAGAAGTCTGCAAGATGAGTGCACGGATTGTCTAGGGGCCTGCCTTCAAACTGTAAATCCCTAGAGATCATAGTCAAGAATGGAATCTTGATCTCATAGTCAGGATCTCCTTCTATGCGTGGAACGGCAATGGCAGATCGAACGCTAGTCGCGCTCGGCTTGTTATAGTCTGCTAGACTCTTTTGTGCAGGTGGATGAAGAGTGCGGTGAAGACGGAGATGAGGAACTCTCCTTCGGTTCCTCGATCTTGATCGGAGTGATGAATGGATTGGATCTGCCTTCCTTCAGAATCTGTGATCATAGAGGTGTAGCAGAACTGCCTGGATTCCCTGCAATCTTAGCCTGTTCGGTTTGAGAGCGAGTCCAAGGACGGTGAGGCATACACCTGTAAACCTACAGATAACAAAGACAAACAAAACCAGTGTAAAATCGAAGTGGATGAAAGGTGAAGGATGGAAGATAGAAGAATAAATTGCCAGTTCTTCTTTCAACAATCAAAAGAAGGTCCCCGGCAACGGCGCAAATTTGGTGAACCTGTCGTTGAGGGTTCAACCAAATAAAAACTACTAGTGCTAAGAAAAAGCGTATAGCAGATCGTATTCCGAGGGTCTCTTATGATTGGTTACTTCAGAACTAGCAAAATACTCGAAGGTAAACACGTTGTGCGTGGTGTAAGTTCCACGACTTCTAATTCTAAGAAATGCAGAAAAATTAAAACAAATTAAACTAAAGCAGATTGGGAATTAGGGTTTGAAAACAAGAATGACAGACGAACTTGGACTTTGAATCCCCCTTTGTTCCCCAGAGCATTGGCAATCAACAGATCAGCGGATTTCGATTCTCATTCAATCAGTTACTAAGACACCACCATAACTCCTTACCTTTAGGTTTAAGACCGGCGAACGTTCCTTCTATCCGTTCTAACTACCAAGATTAACTAGCCGCCCGGGTACGGTCGCCTCTCTCAACGGCTTAATTAATTGGTGTAATTACTAGTGATTAATGAGTTACTCTTGCAGTGAATTAACCCTAACCGGTTCCTACGAAAGGCACACTCCAATTATAAGGTTAACTGTTCAATTCGATGTTCTAAAGTAAGGCGAGCGTTCGCTTCTATCCTTAGCTTTAACAAGAATCTAATCTAGGTGATCAATCCAGACAAGAAACATGAACAATGAAGAACAAATCAAACATGAATGAGAAACTGATTGAATTTCGAATCTAATCACCGCCGATCCGTGACCGCTTTAAAGCCCTGGGTCACTTAGGGTTCATCTAGTCTAAGCTCTAAAGGGTTTAGCTACTCATGATTATTACAAAAGAAACAAAGACAAGGAAAGAGTTCATCATTCAAAGGAAGAACAGAAAAGAATCTGAAAAACCTAATTCAGACGACTCTGACAGACTCCGATCTTCGGTAAGTTACACTCCTAGCTCCGGTTCTCCGAGATGGAAGGGATGGCGTCACGATCTCTATCCGGCTCTTCGAACTCCAACTCTTCGCTCCAGAACTTCAGAGAATTCTGATCTCGAAAAGTTGTGTTTTGTAAATTATGATTGTATCTAATGCTTCTTTTCTCCTCTTTGGGCCGCCGGGTTAAGTATTTATACTTAACCCTAACTGATCCGGATTAGCCTGATATTTTCGCCGAAATTCTTAAGGAATTTTCGGCAAAAATTCCTTTGTGAATGGAAGTGCTTTCTCTGCCTTGTATTTTCGGTCCGAACACTTGATCCTTTTCGCCGAAACCATCCTTCACTTGGCATCAATTGATTTGCATTAATACTTTCGCCGAAGATGAAAGCTTGTTTTCGCCGAAGATGCAAGTGTGAATGGGCAGATTTTAGGTGTGACTTGATCGGCTCCTTGGATCGATTCCGGTTTGATTTCTCGAGATTCCAACGCCTTAGACACGTCCATGACTACTCTATTTGACGGCAAAAACCTATGCTAACATAAAAACATTAGAAAACCATCAAATAGACCCGAAAACGGGCCAAGGTAACACAAATGGCACGAGATAGGGCAATCGATTGAATATTCGTTATTCTACCCTAAAAACCATGTCTTAAGCAAAGAAATGTCGCTTAAATGAGGCTGATAATCACGTCAAATCGAGTGTCATTAGAGGCTTCACGACGTACGATGCAAGAGGAGGATCCTCCTCCATAGGCGCCACTTGTAGTGCTTCCTTCTTCTCAAGAGTTTCAGTGATCCTGCGTAAAACAGCACAAGCATCAGCAGATAAGCTTGGAAATTTTCTAACAGATACCATCTTGGCTTGCTCCTTTCTCAGATTCGGTTGTCTGGCTCGGAAGTTGGCCAAATGGTCGACCAGATGCTAGCATGCTCGAGATGTTGTTCACAGCTTGCTCAATTCTTTGACCGGCTGCGATCTGTTCGTGATTGAGAAGAGCTTGAGCTTTAAACTGACTGTCATGATTGTCGAGTCTGGTGATGATCTGACTAAGCTTCTTATCCAGGTCACTGACATTGTTTTCCTTCTGGTACTGCTGCCCTGGATAGGTGTTATTCAAATATTGGTTCTGGCGATTGCCAGGAGCAGTTCCATAGTTACCCGGATTGCGGTGCGGTGGCTGGTAGACACCTGCTGGCGGATGGTTAGGCTTCTGATCCTGAGCTGGACCAGCCGGGTGGTTATTCTGGTTCTGGTTATAGTTGGCACCAGCATTGTAGGGAGGTTTGTCTTGATAGTTCCCTTGCTGCCTGAAGTTGCGGTAGCTAGCATAACCATTCTGATTATTAACGAAGCCTTGTTGAACGAAATTTACCTCTTCGGCAGACCACACTTCTGTCTTACCAAAATTCTGGCAGCGGCCTCCGTTATGTGCGCAAGCTCCACACCATTTGCAATCAGCAACATAGACAGAAGCTGCCGGCGGTTTGACTGGTGTGGTAGACTTCTTCAAATGCTTCTCTACTTCTGCCTTGATAGCTGCTTCAAGATCGAGCTTGCTCCTTGATCCTTCAGATTGTCGTTCCCAGTTCCTTGACTTGGAAGCACAGTTTGCGAAGTGAAGAAGAGCAGCTTCAGGTGTGAGAGTAGTGCAATCCCCTTCAGCTAGAGAATTGACCCACTTGGCAATTCTTCTTGAAGACCTCAGCAAAGATTTCAACTAACTGCCTCTCCTCGAATCCATGATGAGGGCAGTTGTAGAGGAGTTCTTGGAATCGATTCCAAGTATCGTATAAGCTTTCTCCTTCTTTTTGGGAGAACCTAGCAATGCTGTCCTTGATGGCTGTTGTTCTGGCAGGAGGAAAGTATTCTTCAACGAAGTCTTGAGCCAGAGTATCCCAGTTAGTGTAATATCTAGGTGGTTTGCAAGTAAGCCACCTCTTAGCAGCGCCTTTTAGAGAGAACGGGAAAGCTCTCAAACAAAGAGTGTTCTTGTCGAGGTTTCCGTTCTTAAAAGTGCAGAGATCAAGGAAGTCTGCAAGATGAGTGCACGGATTGTCTAGGGGTCTGCCTTCGAACTGTAGATCCTCGAGATCATAGTCAAGAATGGAATCTTGATCTCATAGTCAGGATCTTCTTCAATACGCGGTACGGCAATGGCAGAGCGAACGTAGTCGCGCTCGGCTTGTTGTAATCGGCTAGACTTTTCTGTGCAGGCGGCGGTGGTGGTGGATTTCTGCCATGTGGTGGTGGTGGTGGTAACTGATCACCCATGGTAGGAGATGGAGGAGGTGAAAGTGACTCGGTGTATGAAACGGATGTAGGTGACGGTAACGGTGAAGATGAGGGACTCTCCTTCAGTTCCTCAATCTTAATCGGAGTGACGGGTGGAGGTGGATTGGTTCTGCCTCTCCTTGGAATCTGTGATTGTCGAGGTGGAGCAGAACTGCTTGGTCTCTCTATACTCTTAGCCTTGTCGGTTTGAGAGCGAGTCCAAGGGCGGCGATGCATACACCTGTGACTAACCTACAAATAATAAAAACAAACAAAAACCAGTGTAAAATCAAAGTGGGTGGAAAAGTGAAAGATGGAAAATAGAAGAATAAATTGCCAGTTCTTCTTTCAAACAATCGAAAGAAGTCCCCCGGCAACGGCGCCAATTTGATGAAGCGCCCGGTCGTTGTGCGGACGTTCAAACAAATAACTAACAAAGCTAACAAGCTAGGGTAGATCGTATTCCACGGGTCTTCTATGACTGACTACTAAAATAAGCTGGCAAATTACTCGGATTTAAACACTTCGTGCGTGGTGTGAGTTCCACGACTTCTAATTCTAAGAAATGTAGAGAAATTAAAAATTGAAACTAAAGATAGATTGGAAATTGGTTGATTAAAACAGAGATGACAGACGAACTTAGACTTTGAATCCCCTTCGTTCCCCAGAGCATTGGCAATCAATAGATCAGCGGATTTCGATTCTCATTCAATCAATTCTAAGACACCACCATAACTCCTTACCCTTAGGTTTAAGACCGGCGAACGTTCGCTCTATCCGTTCTAGCTACCAAGATTAATTAGTCGCCCGGGTACGGTCGCCTCTCGCAACGACTTAACTTAACTGGTGGAATTACTAACGATTATTGAGTTACTCTTGCAGTGGATTAACCCTAATCGGTTCCTATGAAAGGCACGCTCCAATTATAAGGTTAATTGTTCAATTTGATGTTCTAAAGTAAGGCGAGCGTTCGCTTCTATCCTTAGCTTAACAAGAATCTAATCTAGGTGATCAATCCAGACAAGAAACATGAACAATGAAGAACAAACCAAACATGAAAGAGAAACTGATTGAACTTCGAATCTAATCACCGCCGATCCGTGACCGCTTTAAAGCCCTGGGTCACTTAGGGTTCATCTAGTCTAAGCTCTAAGAGTTTAGCTACGCATATTCATTACAAAAGAATCAAGGACAATGAAAGAGTTCATCATACAAAGGAAGAACAGAAAAGAATCTGAAAAACCTAATTAAGATGACTCCGACAAAACTTTGATCTTCCGGTAGACTGCAATCCTAGCTTCGAGTCTTCGAGATGGAAGGGATGGTGTCACAATCTCTTTCCGGCTCTTCGAACTCTAACTCTTTACTCCAGAACTTGAGAGGATTCTCTAAATTCTGATTATGGAAAAGTATTATGAGGTCTATCTGTATTGGGCCACCGGTTAAGTATTTATACTTAACCCTAACTCAGCCGAATTTTGACTAATATTTTCGCCAAAACTATTGAAGAATTTTCGGCGAAAATGCCTTTGTAATTGGATGGTCCGCCGGCTGATTTCTCCTGTAAATTTCGGTCCCATAGTTTTCGGTCAAAAACTTAACATTTTTGCTAAAAACTTCCTTCGGTCGGCATCAGTGATTTTGTGCTGATATTTTCGCCGAAAATGCTAGGGTATTTTTGGCGAAAATTCCTTTATAAACTGGGCAGGAATTGTTTCGACTTGATTGGCTCCTTGGATTGATTCCGGTGCAATTCCTCGAGGTTCCAACGCCTTAGACACGTCCTTGGCTACTTTACTTGACGTCAAAAACCTGTGCTAACATAAAAACACTAGAAAACCATCAAATAGACCAGAAACGGGCCAAGGTAACACAAATGGCACGAGATAGGGTAATTGATTGAATATTCGTTATTCTACCTTAAAAACCATGTCTTAAGCAAGGAAATGTCGCTTAAATGAGGCTGATAATCACGTCAAATCGAGTGTCATCAATTACCTTCTAGTTGACCTATGGTTGTTGGTTGTTGATGTGATCCTCCACAGCTGCCAAAATGCCAACAGGTATTTCTACACCCCACCAGGGTCACCAGTCAAAGAAAGAACCCTCGGGCCATACAAGAAGTGTTTAAGTCCAAGGAAAGCCCACAAACGAGCTCTCCAACGATTCTTGAAGCCAAGGTACATGACCAAATACAGACTCAGGCCCCCACCATTAGCCCAGCAAGCTCGGATGTCAGTCAGGCCACCCCTAGCACGGATGCCAGACAAGGCACCTGATCCAGGCCCAGCCCCGGACCGAGGACCGAGCCTAAGGCCCCTAATAGGCTCTTGTCCGATCCTCATGAGCCCTGGAGGCAATAACCGCCCCTGGGATCCTTAGAAGCATTTATGGAGTATAGGCAATGGAGGACAGAGGAATTCCTGACCAGAAGAGGCTGGCACCCGAAGATAGGCCACAGTACGAGCCCCGGATTAAGCTAGAGGCTGGCACCAGATGCAAGGATTAAGCTACAGGCCAAATGCCATGAGCCCTAGACCAGCACCAGCCTGAAGACTTGGCCGAAGCAGTAAGCAGAAGGCTTGGCCAGAATTGGAGAAGGCCCAGTACTGAGCAAGCCCCGGGCGCCGGACCGAGCGCTAGGCACTATAGACGAGCACTTTGAAACCAGCCCGCAAACGGCTCGGGCCTTTTGGGAAATTCCAACGGCCCTGGATTGCTTGAACCCCATGAATCATCTCGAACAAACGGCCCAGAAATTGGAGAAGGAATGAAGGAGGAACCACCTGCAACAACACTGGCACACGATCTGGGACCATGCATGCATTCCCACCGAGCAAAGGATTCTCATCCGGATACGAAATCCTTGTTACCACGGCCTAGGGATCGTGAACCTTAGTCCATCTAGGACTAGGACACGAAGGGAAGGTCTAATCCGAGCTAGAATCTGTGCCAAAGCCCTTCAAGACTTGTCCAATCTGGACTTGGAAACATGCTTGGATTAGGGCTTGCCTGGATTTTTGCCTCTTTTGGCTTATTACTTTCGGTTCCAAGACATTAACTTACTATTTTATGTTTCCCTTATAGTTTTCCTTTTTAAGATAGATTGTTTAAGTCTTTTTTAAGTGTCCTAGTTAGTATTTAGATTATTTTAATTCTAGATTAGGAAGTAGTTAATAAAGAGGAGAGCTTGTTCCCTCCCTATATAATGAGGCTGTCGGCCACCCTTTTGTAGTCATACTTTTATCAATCAATAAACCCCCTTCAGAACTTTGTTCTAAACCCTTCGAGTAATTGCTTGATGCATTATCAAAGGTTAGGCTTATCGATGAGAGCATCAATCTCTTGAAGTGGTGCCATCGACTTGATACTTGTGGTTCCTAGCTGCTTTATAGCTGGTGGGTCAAAGTCCTCTATCGGCCCTGGTTCCATAGGTTCTTCACGAGTGCTAGGAGATCAGCTTGTGGTGTTTAAGGATAGTCTGCCCACGATTGCAACTGTTCACATCAGTTGGTATCAGAGCTTCGGTTCAACACTAGGACCATCCCCTATCCCAGTTTCAAGGTTCACTCTTGGATCCATATCCTTTATTTTGCTTGCTCTTCAGAAAATTAGTTTCGAAAATTCCCCATCTATTTCAATTTCTTGTATTGTTACTTCATTGTAAGGCAAAGAAAAATCGGTGGCCATCAAAAGCCATCAAGAAAATATCAAAAGGCTAAGAAAAAGAAAAGAAAGCAAGGCCACCCTTGCCAACTTTGTTTCCTTTCATTGTAAGAGTGATTTTAAGAAGAGGGGATAGAAATAGCTTCTGCTTTCTTATAACTAACCATGGCAGACGAGGGAATAGAGAATTTGGACAGCCAGATCCATGATATCGGTGGAATCTTGGAGGGAATACAAGAAGCCCTAGTTAGGCTTCAAATGAGACACGACCGTGAAGATTATGAAGAAGGACCCCATGATGATCTCAACCGGGGGCAAGCAGATTAGTTCAAGGGATTGATGATGATGTGAGCAATGTCAAACTTACAATTCCCAAGTTTGCTGGCAAGACTGATGCCGATGAGTACTTGGATTGGGAGAGAAGTATGGAAGACTTCCTAGAGTGCCACAACTATTCGGAGAGGAAGAAGGTAATCGTGGCTACCCTTGAATTTACTGATTATGCTGTTCTTTGGTGGAGTCTGTTCAAGAGACAGGTTCAAAGAGATGAGGAGGTGCCTATATCCGAGACTTGTATACCTCACTTCAAACCTTGAAGCAAGGTACCATGTCGGTGGAGCAGTACACCAAGGAGATAGAGATGTTGGTGACAAGGCTAGACTTGAAGGAGGAACAGGAGCCCAGAATAGCCAGGTTTGTGGGAGGCCTACAACCGAACATCATGCACCAAGTCAACATACTCAACTATGTTGACTATGAAGACTTGAAAGCCTTGGCCATCCGAGTGGAAAAGGAGATGAAGAGAGGCTATGTGAGGAGGCCAAACCCTCTTGCCAGCAGCCAATGGAGAGGGAGCTCCAGTGCCAGCAATCCCCCATGGAAGCCAGGCCAGCCCCAAAGCACCGGGCCCCGAGCAAACCGTAACCCTAAAGATTCGGCACCACGGGTAACACCTACTTAATCTGCTCCTAATGTTCAGATATCTAACCCACGTCCTAGTGGAATTGTGTGCTTTAAATGTCAAGGAAGAGGCCACGTCTCAAGAGACTTCCCCAACCAAAGGACCATGGTGATGAGAGAAGGAGAGATCGAGACGGATGATGAAAAGGATGAGAAGATGGAAGAAGAAGAAGTTGATTCGGGGGAGGGAGAAGAAGTGAAGCCGGAAGGGCTAGAGAAGTTCTCTGGCATGTTTTGTGTAACATCCCTGCCCAACCGAATGGTTTGGAACTCGAGTTTGGATTGTTGAGACATTGGAAACAATGTTCTTGATGCCCCATCGAGGTCCGAGACTTCCACAATTGAGTCGGGTTGAAGTTACAAGCGAGTACACAAAAATTTGTCAAGGTCGGCAGACCATGATACATGGCCGTGTATTAGCAATACACGCCGTGTATCATGATACACACCATGTATCTATAATACACACCGTGTATCATGGACTAACTATAAAAGGCTGATTTTTCACGGATTTCCATAACTTTCCCTTCTTTCTCTTTCCCCGAAAATCCCTTTGACGAACCAAAAACCCCCAAGTTTCAATCCTTGATTCCGGGAGTTGTAGAGCTCTGATTGGCGATCTGTTTCTTGCTACGGTTCGTGGTGACGAGAGGAAGAGATCGCACATCGTGGTTATGGGTATTTCGGAGTATTCTGGTGGCAGTGGCAGAAGGAAGAGCTACGTTTTTGGGGCTATAGAGCTTGGTTGTTCGGGTTTCTAAAAGTCGTTTAGAGCCTCGTCTTCTTGTCAGGTGAGGGTTTAGCGTACTATAGGTAGTATTGGTCAGTGTGAGGAGTTGCAAATTTGACTTAGATGAATATAGGGTTGCATGAATTGAAAGAGAGTAAAAGGGGAAAACTATCCTGTAACTGATTGTTTTGTAATTGTGATGATTGGTGATTGTTGTGTGAATGTTTATATGATGAATTGGATGATAATTGTTGGCTGAATTGTAATGTGTTGGGATTGGGGGAAAGATTAACATTGATGATTAATGGATTGGATTTAGTAATGAGTGCATGAGGGTTGGGAAGTGACGTTGTAAATTGTTCTTTATCTTGTGCTGACAGCTGTGGTTGCAGGAGGGTGGCCCTGCCAATGTGGGGTCGCCCTTTTATATGATGAATAGGTGGATGGACCTGCCAATGTGGGGTTGTCCAATGAAGGATGTACAAGAGGGTAACCCTGAGACTCACGACATGGCTACCCCTGTACTTGCAGGTGGGGCTGGCCGGTGAGCTAGCCGTTTACCCTTAAACTGTTTGTGTAATGTGGATTGTTGAAAGAAGTGTATCATGATTGTGAATGTGATATGGATGATATGATGTTATGTGCTGTTAGGTGAAAGTAGGGTTGTGTGAGATGTGGGTAATTAATATGATAAGTGGTGTGGGATTGTGACTTGGGAATTGATTGATAGAATTGTTAAGAGAATGTGTGTACGGAATTGGATAATAGAATCAGTATGTGGAATTGACTTATGGAATTGGTTAAGGGAATTGGTGCATGGAATTGAGTAATTAAATTGGGTGGTGTGATTGCATGAACTAGTTGAACTGCTGTTGTATGATTGATTTGAATGAAATTGATGTTGTGTGTGATGGTGATTGATAGCGTGTCTTTTGGTTATATTAGTAAGGTTGGAGTCTTGAATGTGGATTGGTAAATGGTAGAGAAGAATGAGGATGTCAGAATTGGACGAATTGTGGCTAGGAATCGTGTTAGATGAAACTTGTGAACTTGGTAGATTATGTGGTTTAATCTAGGAATGCTTGAACTGGAGAGTTGAATGGTAAATTGGTGTTGTTGCGATTGTTGATGCTATGTGGTGTTGAGTTGACTTGGTTGAGTGGATGACCGACTTGTCTATATGTGTGGTTGACTAGTGTGACCGTATGGTTAACTAGGTGGCTAGAAATGGAAGTGAGGAGTTTAATAGACTTAGAATGGAATTAGGTCTTGCATGAACCTATAATAGTAAAACTGAATAACTATCTTGTGATTGATGTATGATAATTGTGCTGATTTATGTGTGATGTGGGGATTGGGATGAAAGATGATAGCTAATGTATTTGATCCAGAAATGTGAAATAGGATGGGGTTGGATGTGATGAATTTCTATGATTGTATCTATTATTGCCGATTGTGGTTAGACTAGAATTATATCCTAGAATTGGAACATAGAATTGGTGCATGGAACTAGAACATGGAATGGTGTTGTGGAATCATGATGTGGAATTGTATTGTGGTATTGTGATGTGGCATTGTGATGTGGAATTTGTGTAGTGGGGTTGTACAGTGGAATTGGGAAGTGGAATCGGAACTGTGAAATGAATTTGTGGTTGAATGAAACTGTTTTGTGGATGAGTGTGATTGTTGTGGTTGCATTAGAGTGTGATTGTTGTGGTCCCATTAAATGGAATTTAATTGATAGAACCGGAAGGAGCCAACGTTACCCCACAGAAATACTAGTTGAGATTGAGTGTGATTCATTGGGGTGAATCCCTTGGTTGGGTTACCAAGGTCATGTCGTTCTCCTTCGTGAAAGGATCTTTTATGGATGCGTCTGTTGGTATACTTCTTCAGGGAAGGATCCTTTATTGATGCGTCTGGATGATGTGATGGCCGGCGGGGTAGCGGGGGAACAACTCCTTATGGCGCCTAATGAACTCACCTAGTGAATTTAATGAGATGCGTGTGTGGTTTGTGTATGTTGTGTGTTTGGACGTGCTTGTGAGGTGCCTTGTGATATGTTCTGAACTGTGGGATTGATATGTGAATCACATTGTGTGGTTGTGTTGAACTATGGGGTTGATGTTGAATGATTGATAATTATGATGATTATTATGTATTGTGATTTGTTAGCATAGAGGACGGTACCTGTGTGATAACCTAGACTGCTTAAGGATGCTTAATAACTCACTTAGTAATTGAAATAAGAAAGGTGTTGTATGTGACGGTGTGTGTGTGCGTTGACGGTATATGCGAGATGCGATGTGATGTGATGTCGAACTGTATGTAAGTGATGCTGAAATGAATTTATGTGATGTAATGTTGAATTGTATGAACGACGATGATGCTGTTTGGTGATATGAGGTTGAACTATGTGCATGACGAACTTTGTTATATTGTTGTTGTTATGAACTGTGGATGTTGAATCGAGTACTGCACCTATGTGATCACCTAGACTGTGTTAGGGAATTAAAATATGAATGGTTGTGTCAGATTCCATTCTTGTTTGTGTGCGGAGTTGGGATCACTCTTTAGGTTAGGTTCGGTGCATAGTTAAACCTAGTGGGTTCACTCAATTTCAATAGGAAATTGATCCCCTCCCAGTTTCTCTTTTCCGGTTCACGTGGTAGTGAGAGTGAGTCGAAGATCAAGTGTTCGGTTGAGTTCAGTGGAGTTGCAGGTTGGAGTTATGAAGTGAAGATTAGGGGACTACTTTGGAGTGACCATTGTTTTGAATTTATGTTTTAGTTGAAACTTTTGGGTTGGGAGATTTTCTAAATGGATGTTGGATTTTGGTATTTCAGTTTATACTCAGTTTTATTTTATGAAAGTGTTTCTGTCGGACTCTTGATTTCGGTTTTAATTAGTTTTTCAATGTTGTTCTTCCTTTTATTTTAATGTTGTATCTTTGAGTGACTCTCATACCAGTTCGACCACGGGTAAACCCGGGTCGATTCGGGACGGGTATTACATTTTGTCATGCCCTAGCACTAGAGCCAAGAAAGCTACCCAACCCCGGAACCAGCGCTCAACACAACCCCAAAGCCAGCACTCAACCCAGCCCCGGTGCTCTCCCCAGCCTCGACGCTCCCCCCAACCCCGGCGCTCAGCCCAGCCTCGACGCTCAACCCAGCCCCGGCGCCAGCTCTCTGCCCAGCCTAGCCCCGACACCAGCTCTCTGCCCAGCCCTGACGCCAAGGCTTGGGCCATCCCCGGGCCGTATTGGAACGTCGGATTATAAACCGACATTCAATGGGAGGCTGTATCCCATCGATTATAAAGGGTGGCACCGATCGAGGAGGATGAAAACATGGAGCTGAATGAAGAAGAAGGTGTCCAGACCAAAGGAGAGGGAGAACCTGACCTGGGGATCGATGAAATATTCTCAAAGATGTCCTCCCCAAGTCTAGACATCGTGTGGACAGCCCCTCCGAGGAGGAAATCATGGACGCCAATGGCCCAAGCTCACAAGGACCATAACCTTTGTCTTTCACCAATTCTAGTGATATTCCAAGTCCAAGAGATGATGCTGAGTCTCACCCGGACATGGCCATCCAAGTCACTGAACTTTGGAGAGGCTTGCTGAGTGCACAACGAGAGCCCACAATGGATTCGAGGATGAATCGAAGGCAAGAAGAGGGGGATGATGTGATCCTCCACAGCTGCCCAAATGCCAAAAGGTATTCCTACACCCCACCAGGGTCACCAGTCAAAGGAAGAATCCTCGGGCCATACAAGAAGCGTTTATGGCCAAGGAAAGCCCACAAACGAGCTCTCCTACGATTCTTGAAGCCAATGGTACCTAACCAAATACAGACTCAGGCCTCCACCAATAGCCAAGCAATATAGGATGTTAGTCAGGCCACCCCTATCACGGATGCCGGACAAGGAACCTGATCCAGGCCCAACCTGAGGACCGAGCCTAAGGCCCCATATAGGCTCTGGCCCCATATAGGCCTAGGCCCTGGAGGCAATGAGCACCCCTAAGATCCTCTGGAAACATTTTTGGAGTATAGGAAATGGAGGACAGAAGAATTCTTGACCAGAAGAGGCTAGGACCCAAAGACAGGCCCCAGTACGAGCCCCAAACCGGGCTAGATGCAAGGATTGAGCTCTAGGCCAAATGCCATGAGCCGCGGACCAGCACCAGCCCTTGAAGACCCCCTAAGAACATTCCTGAAGACTTGGACGAAGCAGAAAGCAGAAGTCTTGACCATAATTGGAGAAGGCCAAACACTGAGCCAGCCCCGGGCGCCGGACCGAGCGCCAGGCACTATAGACGAGCACTTTGAGCCCAGCCCGCAAACGGCTCGGGTCTTTTGGGAAATTCCAACGGCCCCAAATTTCTTGAAGCCACAAGAATCATCTCCAACAAACGGCCCAGAAATTGGAGAAGGAATGAATGAGGAACCACGTGCAATAACACTGCCACACGATCCGGGTCCATGCATGTATTCCCACTGAGCAAAGGATTCTCATCCGGATAGGGAATCCTTGCTACCACGGCACAGGGATCGTGAAACTCAGTCCATCTAGGACTGGGACACGAAGGGAAAGCCTAATCCGAGCCAGAATTTGTGCCAAATCTCGTCAAGACTTGTCCAATCCGGACTTGGAAACATGCCCGAATTAGGGCTTGCCCAGATTTTTGCCTCTTTAGGCTTATTACTTCGATTCCAAGACATTAACTTACTATTTTATGTTTCCCTTCTAGTGTTCCTTTTTAAGATAGATTGTTTAAGTCTTTTTTAAGTGTCCTAGTTAGTATTTAGATTATTTTAATTCTAGATTAGGAAGTAGTTAATAAGGAGGAGAGCTTGTTCCCTCCCTATATATTGAGGTCGTCGACCACCCTTTTGTAGTCATACTTTTATCAATCAATAAACCCCCTTCAGAACTTTGTTCTAAACCCTTCGAGTAATTGATTGATGCATTACTAAAGGTTAGGCTGATCATCAAGAGCATCCATCTCTTGAAGTGGCACCATCGACTTGATACTTGCGGTTCCTAGCTCCTTTATAGCTAATGGGTCAAAGTCCTCTATCCGCCCCGGTTCCATAGGTTCTTCGCAAGTGCTAGGAGATCAGCTTGTGGTGTTTAAGGGTCGACTGCCCATGGTTGCAGCGGTTCACATCAGTTGTTGGTGTTGATGTGAGACTTGACCCATTTTGACCCTAGTGGTTGATTGTGATCTTTGAATGTACTCAGTTCTTAAAGACCGTAAAGGTCGTTCGTACTAATGGTGGACAAGAAATCAATATGTCGGCATTATTTTAGTAGCATGGCATTATTCATCAAGGATCGTGTCCTTACTCTTCTATAAAAATGGAAGGGTCTATCGTAAACATTAGCACATTCTTGTTGTTGCTCGTGCTTCGTTGTTTCAAGGAGGATTACCTGATAATTTTTTGTCACTGGTTATTATGCATGCAGTTCATTTGATTAATTTGATTCCCTAGTTGGTATGCTGAATTCACTTTTGAGGGTGATTTGGGAAAAATCTGGTTAGTTTAGAAAGGTGATGTGCCTCTAAAATTTTGGATTCCTCTATTCGTTATATATTCATTTCAAGGTTGAGTTGCATAAAGGTTTTTATGGAACTGTTTTTATGGTGCGGATGACTATGTTGGAAGGAGAAGAACTTATAACTCTCTTCGTTCTTTAAAGACCTTGAGTGAGCCTTGGTTCGTGGCGGGAGAGTTTAATGCTTTCCTATACTTAGTTGAAGCTTCTCCTTTTCCCTCATCTTATCAAAGTATGGAGGATTTTAAGAGTTGTGTGGCAGATTGTGAGTTGATTAACCACACTTGTTAAGGTCCTCACTTTACATGGATCAACAATCAAAGTGATGGATTGGTATCAAGGAAACTGAATATGAGTGATGATCAATGTTAATTGGTAAATAGCCTATTCTACTAGTAAGCTGGAGGTGATCCCTTCTTTAAACTCTTACCACTGTGCGGTTTTCCTGAAAAATGATATTAGTGTTGCCTAAAAGCTTTAAGTTCTTCTCATGTTGGACTAAGCATGTTGACTATAGGAAGATTGTGAAGAATGTGTGGAAAGGAAGATTTTAGGGGAATCGATTCTATATTTTTGTGAAAAATTGAGAAGACTGAAGGATAAGCGTACAAAGTTGAATCATGAGTTTTACTTAGATATACAGAGTAGGGTTAAGCTGAAGAAGAAGGATGTGATGAATCTTAAGACTAGTGTTTATAATTCCTCTTCTACTATAGATTACTAAAGTTGAAGCAGATTACCTTGGAGTATGAGCAACAAAAAAAATGAAGAGAAAAGTATCATGAAGCAGAAAGAAAGCAATGACTGGATCGAATTGGGAGATCAAACTTCAGTTTTTTTTCTTCAACTATGTTAAAGAAAAAATGCCACCAATACTATTAGACAGCTTAAGACTACTGAAGGAGAGATGGTTGATGATATCCCTGGTATTTCAAAAGAAGTTGCGGAATTCTATAAGAAGCTTTTTGGTGAGAGCAATGAGGTACATAATCAAAACCTAAGTTCCATTGTCAAATTTAAATTAATTGATTTTCAAGCTGATGAAGTAAGCCTGTTAGTTCCGAGGATATTAAAAGTGCCATGTTTGCTATCCGTAACGAGAAAATCCATGGCTTATATGGTTTTAATGCCATGTTTTTTTTAAAGATAATTTCCTACTCTTGGTAATGATGTTATAGAAGATGTTTTGAGTTTCATGGATGAAACCTCTATGCCGTGTGTGTAAACTCTGTAGCGCTAACACTCGTTCCAAAGAAAAAGAATTTTGATGACATGAGACATTATATGCCTATCTCTCTGTGTAATGTGATCTACAAAGTTTCTTCTTAGGTTATTTCTAATAGGATGGCAGAGGTTCTTCCGTCTCTAATCAGTATGAATCAAACTTCTTTCATTAAAGGAAGATGTATAGGAGATGGTATTCTTATGGCTCATGAACTCTCGAGTAATTATAATAAGAAAGGGATCTCTACTAGGTGTGCCATTAAAATAGACTTGATGAAAGCTTTTGATTCGTTGAGTGGTCCTTTATTTATTATGTGATGGAAGCCATGAATTCCCCTGAAGTTTATATCTCTTGGATCCATGCTTGCTTTAAGAGCTCTATGATTTCAGTAAATGTGAATGGTATTTTAAGTGATTATTTTAAGGCTAAGAGAGGGTTCAGGTAAGGTGACCGTATTTCGCCGTTTTTGTTTTGTCTATGGAGATTTTGAGTTGCATATTTGATAGAACAACCCGGGAAGTGAAATTTCATATTCATGCGCAATGCAAAGGTGTCCAACTAACCCACCTAAGATTTGTAGATGACCTGCTCGTTTTTACAAAGGCAAATTATACTGCTATCCAGGTGGTTGCTGATGCAATAGAAGAATTTTGACAACTGTCTGGTCTTAAATTCAACCCAGATAAATGTCAATTTTTTTTTGCCAGAGTGAATGAAAGTGTTGTAGAAGATATAGTGAGGACTTCTCGATTCTGTGTGGGGGATCTTCCATTTCAAATATTTGGTGGTACTGAGGACCTATAGGAAGCTGAGACGTTGTGATTGCAAGATGCTCCTTGACAAGATAACAAGGAGGATCACTGATTGGAAACCCAAAAAACTTTCTTATGCATGAAGGGTCCAACTGATAAATTATGTTATCCATGGTACTCTTTAGTATTGGATGGCGGTGTTCATTTTACCTACCAGTCTAATTAAGGATGTGGAGAAAAATTGCAACAGTTCCTTTGGGGGGAGATTGATGGAGGTAAAGTGAAGGTTGCTTCGAATTTAGTTGTAATACCTACAGAGGAAGCAGGTGTTGGCATTAGGGATATGAGAAGTAGGAATGTAGCTAATGTTTTAAGGCATGTATGGTAGTTATTGTTGAGAGCTGGGTCGATTTGGGTTACCAGAGTATACTACTATAGAATTAAACGAGAAAGTCTTTGGAGGTTCATCTTCTTAAAGACCGTAAAGGTCGTTCGTACTAATGGTGGATAGGAATTCGATATGCAAGCATTCTTTGAGTAGCATGGCATTATTCATCAGGTATCGTGTCCTTACTCTTCTAAAAAAAATGGAAGGCTCGAGCGTAATGATGGTGATGAAATATTGATATTAATCTCCACAAAATTCTATAAAAAAGATGAAAAAGCATCTCAAAATGTGACTATCTCATATCATGCTCCCAATTAACTGGATGTATCTTCCACGATGTAGAAAATAGAGAATCTACTTGCGTCTGGATTGGTTCCTTATGTTGTCATCCTTCTTCCCTCCTTTTTTCCTTTGGTATTTAATTCCACATGTGTTGCATAATTTCTGAAATTTAGTACGGGTCACACAAAAAATTCACATGTTGTAGTTAATACCCTAATTAATTGGTTATGAATTATAATTAATCAACTACTATATATTCGTCTCCAATGACAAAAGAGCAAAATATTATTCTGTATAAACGAGTAGTAACAAAACCTTAGCATCACACTACATCATTCCTCTTAATACATGTTCCATTCTAATGACATAAAAATAACCTAAGATTTCCTACAAACTTTGTTGAAGAAAATGTTTCTGTTCTCATAAAAATGAATCATGTTTATTACAATACTTTTGAATTATATTTCTTTCAAGAAAAGGGCAATAGGATTAGAGCAGTAGAATAAACAATCTTGGACTTGGAAGCAAGCTACAACTACCTTTAATTAATCATTGAATGAAAAGAAAGCAACCATCTTACATCAACTTACGTATCTTTGGACCAAGAGGATCTTTGCGCCATATGGGAGTGTCGAAACCAATGCAGTTAAGACATCTCTTAAATGGATCATAATACAAAGTTTCATTGTCGCAGGAGCTGTAGCATAATGTACTCATCTGAATTATTAGAATTAGTATTGTTGTTCTCTCCTACCTCCATCCCTTCCCATCATGTTTTTTATATTCACGTTGTTCCAAATCCCAGCCAGATTAGGAGCAATCTGTAATGCAGACTCACTGATATAGCATCGTTGGCCATTTGATTATGGAGGCAAAAGTTTAAGTATTTAGCAGTAGTCAGAATTCCCAGCATGACACTACAAAAAAAAGGCCTTTAGCATCGCTCGGAGGGGAAGTATTTAGCGTCGGTTAGTTAGGAACCGACGCTAAACCCTTGACTCGCGTTTGACCAAGGGTTTAGCGTTGGTCGCTTATCGACCGACGCTAAAACATGTCGATAACCGACGCTAAATTTGGTTTTCGGTCGAAAACGAAGCCAACCAGCTTTAGCGTCGGTTACCGACCGACGCTAAAACATGTATATATTTAAACCTCTCAGCCGCCACCATAACCCTAATCTCATCTCTCTCAGCCTTCTTCTTCCTCCTCCAACCTTCTTCTTCCTCTTCCATTTTCTTCCTTCTTCCTCCTCCATTTTCTTCCTTCTTCCTCCTCCAACCTTCTTCTTCCTCTTCCATTTTCTTCCTTCTTCCTCCTCCAGCCTTCTTCTTCCTCTTCCATTTTTCTGTCCTTCATTCTTCTTCTTCCTCCTTCAGCCTTCTTCTTCCTCTTCCCTTTTCTGACCAGCCTTCCTCTTCTTCCTCTTCCTCTACTTCCTTTTCTAGATCTCCAGATCCACCTTCTTCCTCTTCTTCCTCTTCCTCTTCTTCCTCTTCTTCTCCTCTTCTCCGTCGTCACTGCCATCGCCACCGCCATCGCCGCCATCGTCGCCACCGCCGTCGCGCCGCCATCGTCGCCACCGCTGTCGCCGCCATCGTCGCCGCTGTCGTCGCTGCCACCGTTGCCGCCGCCAGCACCAAAAAAATGACCTAATAAATCTAAAAGCACCAAAAAAATATGACATAATAAATTTAAGTGACCAAAAGGATGACCTAATAATTTAAGTGACCAAGATGCATAACTGGAAAATGGAGTGACCAAATCTGAAAAGGAAAATATAAAATGAATATTAAAAACAAAAAAAAATTGGGTTGGTCAGCGATTCATTTCGGTCAGCTCAATATTAGCGTCGGTCGTGGTTTAATATTAGCGTCGGTCGTGGAAGAACCGACGCTAAAATTTAGCGTCGCTACTTTTAGCGTCGCTTGTTGTAAGCGACGCTAAATAATTTAGCGTCGGTCAATGACCGACGCTAAAGCACGGTTTCCACCGATGCTAAACTCTCGTTTTTTGTAGTGAGACTACTATGTTAGTCCTGTTGATGTTGTTAAAGTATTGTGCCCTACCGTTAGTGGTGTGGTGAACCATTGGTTGCCAGATGTACCCATGTTTCTTTCGCGGTTCTTGTTCAAGTTCAACGATAAGAATAAGGGCACATCGTCATTATTTCCTTATTTCCAGACGGAGGGGGTGGTGAGGCCAGTTGTGTTGGAGGAGGAGGACATGGAAAGAAGGTGGTGTACCTTCAAGGTTGAGGAATAGTATCCATCTATTGAATACTAATCATAATAATTTATAAATAGTAATGTCTGCAATTAAATAAAATTTGAAAATTTGAGTCATATAGAAAAATTGTGCATTCGAATTGGAAATATATTATAACAACAGTCATTGTTACATACAACCAAATTTAAAATAGTAATAATCATCTTATTATGTATAAATAATCTAATTATAATATCTTATAGAGTGAGTCATGAAAAAAAGAAATAATGGTACGATGATTTGAAAAAAGATTATAAAATAGCTACAAAGCTAAGAAAATAACTCAAAATTTTAAACAATGGAAATGAGTACAAGAAATTAGCAATGCTATCTATTTTCCTTGCTATTCATCTTCGTTTTCCATTCATAGGGGGTGGGCAATATATGAGTGATTAAGTTGGGTGTATCAAGGAGAACCTTGTTATACTAATAAGTTTAAATTAAAATCTTATGTAAAATCTAAGTGTCTAAGTGAGTTTAAGTTGCAAATTATGAGTTAGGTGACTGGTACTTGTCGAAGAATTTGTTTGTTAAAAGTGTTATAGTATATGTGTTGATTCAATCAAAACATAGGAAATTAGGTCGTTTGTTGATTTGACATGCTATTAACTTGATATAGTATCAATGAAAACTTATTTACACTCACTTTGAAAATATAATTTACTATATTCATTTTGTTTCATTTAAAGCTCATGTTCATAACAATTCTGAACGAGGTAAAATACAATCAGCTCTTACTATAAAGAAATCAAATGAAAATCATTAACCATCAAATTGTATTTTCGACTATCTAGAGAAAAACTAAAAGAAATCAAACATTACTTGAATATAAGAAAATAAGATATGCACATACCGATTCGTAGTGTAACTACAACAAAGTTAAATTTGAGAATGGGTGGTTGAGTTGAACTGGAGAAGTGATAGGATTATTAAGATGCCTCAACTTATTCTTCCAGCATTTATAAGCTTGTTTTTTAATGTTGACGACTGCATAATGATATGTATGTTGAATTTGTTCCTTTTGAGCTACACGCCCCAATGTTAGGTTCAAATTTAATTGCCTCATCTATGGGATCTTCATATTTTTTGCTGTTAGAAAACTTCAATACCGGAAAATATAAGGAATAATTAATTAAATAAGGCAAGAGTATTTAAATGTAATCACACAGAGATAAACTTGTTTATGTTAGAGCTAAACTTGATCACTTTCTCGATCATGCACATTAATCACCTGCTAAAGATTCTTTCTACTATTATTGACTAAATATTCATGAAACGGGTCACACAAATTTCAATTACGCAAACAAATCCTTGAAAAAAAATGATTAAATTGTGTAAGGAGTCATCTTTCTTGAATGAACAAGATGCATAATATTGAAAAATACTATTAAACGGTGAGTGACATTTTAGTTTATGTTCAATTATTCATCTATAAGAATCAAACTCAACCAAATTAATAATAATAGACATAACTCATGATACATAAACACCCTAATTAGCATTTAGAAATAATATAATTAGTAAATATAGAAACCTAAATTGTAAATACTATCATTGAAGCAAGAGAATCATTATACCAAATTCACGTGAAGTCATAAGCTGATGAATAATTGTTTCTTTCTGAAGCCTTCCATTTGATCTCCTAACAATCGAATTACATCGCAGATAAAGATTAAACATAGGAATCAAGTTTCTATTGGCAACAACAAAATCACATTAAAATTAGAATGCTAAACAATGTGAAAGCTAAAAAACATAAATAATGCTTACACAAATCTACAATTTGATTCACATCCACTTCTGATTGAATCTAAAAGAGCAGATATATCATCAAACCAAATATCTGGCCAAGTCTGAAGACATGATGTGTTAGGATGACATCAGAAGAAAGAAGACATAATAGCTTTAACGATTGAAGACGATGTAATAAGGAATAAGATGATATTTACATATTTATAGATAAAATGGAAGTTTGTTAAGGAACTCTTATCATTTTTGAATTTGTATTGTTTAATTTAATACCACGAATCAAAATATGATTTATCCATTAATTATTGACTTAATACCCTCAATGAAAACTCCACACATTTACCTTCAACTAATCGATGAGCTATTTTTGTCATGTTCTTTACTAAATCTTGTCGAAACTTTTATCTAAATCTTAAGGACCATAAAATATGAAGTATAAAGGTCAAAGTCATTGAAATATTTAAGCGTGAATATTAATAATTGTATCATATTTTGATTACAATACACACACACACAAATGAGCAGAATTACGATTCAAAGATGCACTCAGGTTTTTCTAGTTCCAGTCACCAGTGAAGCTAACGGTCAGTTTGGCAGGGGGGATTATTTTTATTTGGTACTCAAATTTATTCAATATTGAAGCTCAATGGATCGAAAGTTTTAGTGTGGTTACAATTCTGCATTGTGTGGTTTATTCCGTTTACTAGATGCTAGTTAATCTATATTTCCCATGCTCTTTTTCAGTATCAATGTTAGTTAATATGAAAGTTTCTCTATCTACGGGTCAACAAGTGCATGTTAGTCATATTGGTTCTACTTTTCTCACTCCCACTATCATGATACAAAATATGTTGGTTATTCCTACTTTCACTTTTAACTTGCTTTCTGTGAGTTATTTGACTAACCATCATAAGTGTTCTTTGAAATTTTATCATGATCGTTGAGTGATTTAGGACCTACGGTTTTGGCAGAGGATTGGTTCAACTGAACTTGTGAATGGATTTTATTGGTTTCATCAGCCTACGCACAATGTTGATCGTTCTTCTATATGTTCTGTTGTTAATCCCATGATTTGGCATCAAAGATTAGGTCATACTATTGTTACCAATTTGTCTTATATTTCTTGTAAAGGTTCTGATTTGAAATCAATAAAATGCTCTGTTTGTCCTTTGGCCTAATAGAAACAGTTGCCTTTGCCGACTAGTATATCGCGTGTTGATGCTATATTTGATCTTTTTTACTGTGATATTTGGGGTCGGCATTAGATTCATGCTATTGATGGATATAGATATTTCCTAACCCTTGTAGATGCTTTTTGAAGGACTACATGGGTGTATCTGTTGAAACTTAAGTTTGAGGCTAGGCAATTGTTGATTGATTTAAGTATGTTAGTTAAGACTCATTCTTAAAGACCGCAAAGGTCGTTCGTACTAATGGTGGACAAGAATTCAATATGCCGACATTGTTTCAGCAGCATGCCATTATTCATCAGGTATCGTGTCCTTACTCTTCTAAAAAAATGGAAGGGTCGAGCGTAAACATTATCACATTCTTGTTGTTCCTCGTGCGGATTAACTTATTTCAAGGAGGATTAACTTATAATTTTTGGTCATTGGCTGTTATGCATGCGGTTCATTTGATTAATTTGATTCCAGTCCTTTGCTTGAGCATAAATCCCTGACTGAGTTGCTTACTGGTAAAGCTCTTAGTTATCAGCATTTACGAATTTTGATTTACTACTGTTGTTGGATCCAATAAACTAAAAGTCAATCCTCATGCGTCTTCTTGTGTATTTGTTGGATTTCCTTTTGGAACTGAAGGTTATCGCTTGTATGATTTAGAACATCACATTTCTTTTATTATTGTGATGTGATCATTAGAAAGGTAGAGTTTCCCTCTAAGACTAACTTGCAGGGCCAAGATCTATTCTTATTTCCATTCATGCAATCCATTACACCAGTGGTCAGTATATCATTAGTACTTTCCAATGAAATAGAGGGCCCTGACCAGTTTGACATAGAACCTTCCACAAGTGTACCTAATGATGTCATCATTGCACCATGGTGAGCCGGTCGTTGACGACTCAATCAAATAACTAACAAAACTAACAAAAGCTAGGGTAGATCATATTCCACGGGCCTTCTAATGATTGACTACTCAAATAAGCTAGCAAATTACTCAGGTTTAAGCACTTCGTGCGTGGTGTGAGTTCCACGACTTCTAATTCTAAGAAATGCAGAGAAATTAAAAATTGAAACTAAGAACAGATTGGAAATTGGTTGATTAAAACAGAGATGACAGACGAACTTAGACTTTGAATCCCCCTTCGTTCCCCAGAGCATTGGCAATCAACAGATCAGCAGATTTCAATTCTCATTCAATCAATTCTAAGACACCACCATAACTCCTGACCCTTAGGTTTAAGACCGGTGAACGTTCGCTCTATCCGTTCTAGCTACCAAGATTAATTAGTCGCCCGGGTACGGTCGCCTCTCGCAACGACTTAACTTAATTGGTGGAATTACTAATGATTCATGAGTTACTCTTGCAGTGGATTAACCCTAACCGATTCCTACGAAAGGCACGCGCCAATTATAAGGTTTCGATTTGATGTTTTAAAGTAAGGCGAGCGTTCGCTTCTATCCTTACTTAACAAGAATCTAATCTAGGTGATCAATCCAGACAAGAGACATGAACAATGAAGAACAAACCAAACATGAAAGAGAAACTGATTGAACTTCGAATCTAATCACCGCGATCCGTGACCGCTTTAAAGCCCTGGGTCACTTAGGGTTCATCTAGTCTAAGCTCTAAGAGTTTAGCTACTCATGTTTATCACAAAAGAATCAAAGACAAAGAAAGAGTTCATCATCCAGAGGAAGAACAGAAAAGAATCTGAAAAAACCTAATTAAGACGACTCTGGCAGACTTCAATCTTCGGTAAACTGCAATCCTAGCTCCGAGTCTTCGAGATGGAAGGGATGGCGTCACGATCTCTTTCCGGCTCTTCGGACTCTAAACTCTCTGCTCCAGAACTTGAGAGAATTATGAAGTTCGGTATTAGTTGGTAATTATGATGTATACTATGAGGTATGGGCCGCCGGTTAAGTATTTATACTTAACCCTAATACCGCCAGATTTTAACGAGAATATTCGTCGAAAATCATAAGGAATTTTTGCCGAAAATCTTCGTGTAAATGGATGGTCCGCCGGTTGCTTTTTTCCTGTGATTTTTGGATCAATTGTTCTCGGCGAAAACTTAGGGTTTTCGCCGAAAACTTCCTTTAATGAGCATCAGTCGATTTGTGCTGGGGTTTTCGCCGAAAACACTAAGGGATTTTCGATCGAAAACTTTAGTGTAAATTGGGGCACACTTTGGTTCACTCGATTGACTCCTCGGATCGATTCCGGTGCAATTCCTCGAGGTTCCAACGCCTTAGACACGTCCTTGGCTACTTTATTTGACGGCAAAAACCTGTGCTAACATAAAAACACAAGAAAACCATCAAATAGACCCGAAATGGGCCAAAGTAACACAAATGGCACGAGATAGGGCAATTGATTGAATATTCGCTATTCTACCCTAAAAACCATGTCTTAAGCAAGGAAATGTCGCTTAAATGAGGCTGATAATCACGTCAAATCGAGTGTCATCACACCATCACAAGATGAAGTTGGCATATCATCTGTTAATGATGAAGGTCAAACAAGACGATCGCCCAGGACCAGATGACAGCCTTCATACCTTAAAGATTTCAGTTGTGGAGCAGTAGCCAATGAAACAGTGAAGTCCTTTACAAGATGTTATGTCCTACGATAAGTTTTCTTTGGCGTGTCATTATTTTGCTATGAATATTATTTCAAAAAGAGAGCCAGAGAATTACAAGGAGGCTCTGCCCCCAAAATTGGGAAGGTGAGGATTCTGGCCTCGAAATGACAATGGACCATGGGGGCCTTTTATTTACCTTGAATCCCAAATGGATGGATGCAATGAAATCAGAGTTACATGCACTCGCAAAGACTCAAATATGGATTATGATGCCTTTGCTTAATGGTAAGCACCCTATTGGCTCCAAATGGGTAGTTTGTATAAAATACAATGAAGATGGATCAGTGGAATGTTACAAGGCACGTTTAGGCGCTAAATGATATACACAAACCGAAGGAATTGATTACAATGACACACTCACACCGATAGCAAAGATGACCACAATAAGATGTCTTATGGCTCTAGCATTAGTAAAGAGCTGGTCCTTACACCATCTGGACGTCAACACAACATTCCTTCTTGGATTTTTAGACAAAGAGGTTTACATGAAACCACCTCCAGGTATGAATTCTAATCCTAACATTGTTTGTAAGCTAAATAGGTTCCTTTATTAACTTAAAGGCTAGCAAACAATGGAACTTTCGACTTACAAATTTTCTAGTTAAATTTGGGTTCATTCAGTGTCACTCTGACTATTCCATGTTTACTAAGAAGACCAGTTCCTTTTTTTTAATAGCCTTGGTTTATGTGGATGACATCATCCTTTCTAGGGATGATGAATATGGTATTCAACAATCAAACAGGCTCTAGATGCTGAATTTAATATCAAAGACATAAGTCAGCTGAAGTATTTTTTGGGTTTAAAAGTTGCTAGATCAAGTTCTAGAATTTCACTAACACAAAGGAAGTATGTATTAGAAATTATTAATGATGTATGACTTCTTGCTTCCAAGCCATCCAATTCTCTAGTTGAATCAGGAAATCGACTATCTACAACTTCAGGTACACCTCTCAATGATTCGACTACTTATAAGCACTTGGTGGGTCGTTTGGTTTACTTATGCAGTACTAGGCCATACATATCTTTTACAGTGAATTATCTGAGTCAGTGTGTTAGTAAACCAACTGATGAACATTTCAAAGATGCTTTAAAGGTTGTCAGGTACCTTAAGAAAGAACCAGGAAAAGGTTTGTTCTTTCCCTCTCATTCTGATCTGTCATTGCATGCGTATAATAATAGTGATAGGGTTGGTTTCCCAGACTCGAGACGATCCACCACAGGTTATTTGGTAACTTAGGAAAGTCGAAGAAACATGTCACTGTTTCTAGATCTTCTGCCGAAGCAGAATATCATGTTTTAGCTACTATGGTTTGTGAGCTTCAATGGCATCAATATTTGTATTCAGATTTACTTATTACCTTCACGAGGCCTTTTTATGTGTTTTGTGACAGCATTTCGGCGATAAGGATGGTTGAGAATCTAGTGGCGCATGAACAAACGAAGCACATCGAGTTGGATTGTGATGTGTGAATTTCAACTCACAACAATCAAGGTCGTATTTCCACGAGGGTTCTCTCAATTGCCACTACTCACATGGTTCATGGACGGTTTATTCATTTAAAAGGAGTTTGGTTTGAAAGCAACGAAATAAAAAACATAAACGAAACTAAAGCAAGAAAGTAAAGCGGTGCAAAACAAAGATAAAGGAGGTTCACTTGGAAAGATAGCTTCATCATGCTCAAGAGGAACAAATGCACAAACAAGCCAAACATGATCGAGGTTGAAATCAAATGACCACACAAATCCCTTCTATAGACTCAATGCACTCTCGTAGCACTAAGTTCCTATCCTAGCACCACTCAACTTAGGCTCTCGCTCTCAAGCTAAGTGATTAAGGACCCATTAAAGGTGTTTGATGAAATGCCAAGCTACAAAACCCTATCCTAGGATTTTATAACCACTAGGCTAGACACCACACTCTCATGTCAATGTCCTAACACTAAGAGAATCATCAAAAGTCTAATCAAAATTCAATTGAATGAAAAACCTAAGCACTCTCATGCATTACATTACAAAGAATAGACCAATCAAGCAATCATAGCAATCATGGAATTAACAACAAGTCTAGAGATCATCTTCTTACATCCAAGGTCAATCATAGCATGTTTACACAATCAACCTCTATCATAGCACAACTATCTATCAATCAAAGGAAACCTAAGAAATCAGCCACACATGGCCAAGGAAATGAAGGAAAGAGAAAGAGAGATGATCACCAAGAACACCATGGCAATCCTCCTCTTGCAAGCTCCTCTCCAAGGTTGTGGGCTTCAATCCAAGCTCCTCTACTTTGATTTGCACCTTGCTCTAGGGTTGTGGAGGATAGGTTGATGAGGAGAAAGTGTTTGAGAAGTTGAGAGAAAAGGGTTTCGAAGAAGGCTGAAATCTCAATTAATGAATTCCCCCCTCAAGTTGAACGCGACTCCTCTTTATATACTCGGCCGATTTTGCTTCATATTTTCGGCGAAAACTTCATAAGGTTTTCGCCGAAAATTCCTTCATAAATCACCGATCCAGCCTTGCATTCCTTCTCATGTTTTCGGTGAAAATACTGGAAAGTTTTCGCCGAAAATCTCTTTGAAGATCAAGCCTCCGCCGACTGCTTAGAATTTTCGGTCCGAGAACTCTAGGTTCTCGCCGAAAATTCCTTTAGCTGAAAGTGCATTTTCTCCAATCTTGCATCGGTCGTATCTCCTCCGTCCTAGCTCCGATCGACCTCCCATTTGATTCCACGTGCTCCTTGTCACCAGTACTTCAATGCCAAGACCTGAAAATACAAAGAAAACACCTCCAATAGATATGGAAATGGCCTCAAAGTGGCAACCGGGCAACAAAAGGACACTTAGCACAAAACTTCAATAAAAGCATATTAAGCATGGCATTTAAGGATATAACACGGGCATTTCATAGGCTAATCGAAGGCTTAAAATGCACCAAATATAGTCACATCAAATTCCCCTATGACTAAGCTTTGCTTGTCCTCAAGCAAATAAACTAGAAAACATCCAAGCTCACAAATGACAAGATCGACCCATTGAGATTCAAGCAATGACAATTCGGTTTAAACTGTTCCACGAACAAACTTAACCTACACATGCAAGAACATCAACCAAACAAGTCTAGACCTCACTATTTTCTGCACACTTCAAGTAGTGGTTGATTGGGACACAGCAAAACCGACCACGACAACACCAACTCTAATCAAAAGGACTTGAACTCGGGAAATGGATTGAAAGTGTTGAGTGATCATGACGTGGCTATCGACTCGACTTCATCCGCTTCTAGATCCACACTTTACAAACTCTGGCTAGGATCAAGGGCTACATTTGAGAACTCCTTTTTTTTTTCTTTTCTTTCTCTTTTCTTCTTCATTTTTTTTTCTTTTTTTTTTCTTACTGCATACTAGTGCTCGATCCAACACTTCACTTAGGTGTTGAACCTGCCTAGCTCACAGCTTTTGCCTTTGCTAGTGCTCAACCCGACACTTCACTTAGGTGCCGAGCTTGCCTAGCTTAGCTTTTCTTTTCTTTTCTTTTGAACCTTTTCTTTTGACATTAGCCACTTGATCCTTAACCCCTTACAACTTCCACACAAGATTTCGAATTGGATTCTGTCTAATCTCAAGCCACAATCACGAGGGAACAAAAAGTTCAAAAAGTTGAAGAAAATCATAGAAAAGGGGAAGAAAATCTGATTGCCTTCATCATCCTAGACCGGTGTTATCGAGTGGTATAAAAACACGTATCAACCAATCAACCAACATACAAGAGTGATAAAATCTCTGTTCTGGCCTAGACTCATTTGATATTAGCGCTAACGTGCTGGTTATAGATTCTAAGTGGAACAGTCTAAACATCATTGTGAAAGCTTGAAGTCAATTAAACACCAATAAGTCAAGAACCGAATGATTATACAATAGTGGAAATTGACATTCAATTAAGATCATGCAACTCATCAAAGCATAGCCTTAATCTCTACCACAAATAATGACACCAAACCTCAAACTCCCCTACGACTAACATGAGCATTGTCCTCAATGATCAAGCGAGAGAGGGTAAGGTGGAACGAAGTTACCGCGTTGGTAGAGAGGAGCATAGGACGTGATAGTGGTGAAAGAGTTCCATGATGATCCTTGGTGAAGAGTGATCCCAAATGCTTGCCAACCTTATTCGAAAAGCTAAAACAACACAAAAATGAAAAAGAGCAAACAAGAGCAATAAAAGTAAAGATAACATGGGGTGCCTCCCAACATCTTAAGCTCGACGATACCTGTGTTATGGTGTCCAACTTAGTACCTCCTTGATGTCAAGTAGCTTCTTCCACAATGAAAGTTGAGCTCCAAGAAACATCTTGGGAGAATGGTAGCCTAGCCAATGCACAATGATGCTTGTATAGCACTTGATACCTTGGGGTGGCTTGCTACCTTTGAGTTCCGAAACTTGAGGAAGAAAGTATGGTAGGGGGCCACCATTTAGCTCCATCGTCTCCAAGTTGGTGATGCCACTCGAAGAGTTTTCCGGTTCAAACATGGGCGGCTCCTCTTCCATTATCACCTTAGGAGGGGTAGAGATGCATGTCTCCCTGGGTTCTTGGCACAAATACTTCATGATCAAGCAAGAAGATTGAAGAGTACTCGCAATCCTTGGTGGGACCACAATAGAGTGGTGTTGTTCACTTTCGTGCTCCACTCTCGGTGTCACCTCTTCTTGAAGCGTCTCCAAATCATCTCTCACCTCCTCTAAAGGGTCATCATCCTCAAGTCTCCTTGATTCTTCTATCCTCACATCATTGTCACATGGTGTTTCCATGGGAAAAACATGTTCCTCAATCTCCTCCACTACCAAATCTCCTTCCGTGTCAAGCTCTTCGGATTCACAAGTGTCATCTTCATCATCATAAACATGCTCCAAATGATTGGGATGTCGGTCATTCTCAAGAATCTTCGTGATGAGCTCTATGCTTTGGGATAAGCGGTTAACTCGGTTTGCATTATCCTCTGCAATTTGCAAGATCTCTAGCATGAAAGGAGATGGAAGAGGTTTCTCATGACTCACGAATTCCTCTTGGGGAGACTCACTTTCTTCTTCTTCCATGACTAGCACTTTCGGTTTAAGAGTGTCGGAGATGAGCTTCACACTTTGAGTTAAACGATCCAACCGAGCCGCATTATCTTCCGCCATTTGCAACATCTCCTCAATTGTGGAGGAAGGTGGAGAATGTTGTTCATCCTCTAGAGATTCCTTGATGAGTGTCATGCCTTGAGCTAAGCAATTAAGTTGGTTCGCATTGTCATCCGCAATCTTCAAAGCTTCCTCAATCGTGGGAAGAGGTGGAGAAGGTTCCTCATAGCTTACAAACTCCTCTCGAGGACACTCGCTTTCCTTCACCATTTTCAAGAGCTCCTCTAGCATAGAAGGAGGTTGAGAGGGTTGCTCATAGTTTGTGAAATCCTCTTGAGGACGCTCGCGTTCTTTAACCATTCTAAAGAGCTCCTCTAGCATGAAAGGCGGTTGAGAATGTTGTTCATGACTTGTGAAATCCTCTTGATAATACTCCGGCGAGACTTGATGGTAGGGTGGAGAAGGATACAAACATTGTTCATTCCACATGGGTGTTGAAGCTTGTTGTTCTTAACCCCACCATTGGCTATCTCCCTCATAAGTTCCTTGGTAGTAGTTGGATGAAGTAGGATGACCATAGTATGGGTTAGGAGATGGATTCCACCCTTGATAGGTACCATAACCATTACCTCCATTCCACGAGTTCATCTTACTTGCAATCTTACTCCCATGAATTAGATAGGTGGAGAAGGGGCCTACAAACACGCACAACAAACACAACCAAGTAGTACAACAATGCGGGATAACAACACCACAAAAAGAAATAATAAAGAAGCAAAACTAAAATGGAAGGAAGTGAATAGAACGGTCCACTACTAAATGCTTTCAAAGGATTGAGAAAGTTCCCCGGCAACGGCGCCAAAAACTTGATGCGCGAGATTTAACTCACAACTATCAAGGTCGTATTCCACGAGGGCTCTCTCAATGGGTAATACTCACACGGTTTATGGACGGTCTATTCTTTTGAAATTGATTTTAGTTTGAAAAGGAAATAAAAACATAAAGGAAACTAAATAAGAAAGCAAAACGAAATGGTGCAAATCAAAGGTAAAGGAGGTTCACTTGGAAAGATAGGTTCATCATGCTCAAGAGGAATAAATGCACAAACAAGCCAAACATGATTGAAGATGCAATCGAATGACCATGCAAATCCCTTCTATAGACTCAATGCACTCTCGTCGCACTAAATCCCTATCCTAGAACCACTCAACCTAGGCTCTCGCTCTCAAGCTAAGTGACTAAGGATGCATTAAAGGTGTTTGATGAAATGCCAAGCTACAAAACCCTCTCCTATGACTCTATAACCACTAGGCTAGACACCACACTCTCATGTCAATGTCCTAACACTAAGAGAATCATCAAAAGACTAATCAAAGTTCAATTGAATGAAAAACCTATTGCACACCAAGTGTTCGATAAAATGCACAAGTGAGAAATCATGCAACTATGGTTGAATTGAGATGATCTAATCTCTTAGAACACACTCCCTTCAATCCCTAGACCTACAATCCATGTAATCCAAGCACTCTCATGCATTACATTACAAATAATAGACCAATCAAGCCATAGCCATCAATGGAATTAACAACAAGTCATAGAGACCATCCTCATACAATCCAAGAACAATCATAGCATGTTTGTACAATTCACCTCTATCCTAGCACAACCATCTATCAATCAAAGAAAACCTAAGAAATCAGCCACACATGGCCAAGGAAACAAAAGAGAAAGAAAGAGAGATGATCACCACGAACACCATGGCAATCCTCCTCTTGCAAGCTCCTCTCCATGGTTGTGGGCTTCAATCCAAGCTTCTCTACTTTGATTTGCACCTTGCTCTAGGGTTGTGGAGGATTGGTTGATGAGGAGAAAGTGTTTGAGAAGTTGAAAAAAAGGGTTTCGAAGAAGGCTGAAATCTCAATTAATGAATTCCCCCTCAAGTTGAACGCGACTCCTCTTTATATACTCGGCCGATTTTGCTTCATATTTTCGGCGAAAACTTCATAAGGTTTTCGCCGAAAATTCCTTCATAAATCACGATCCAGCCTTGCATTCCTTCTCATGTTTTCGGCGAAAATACTGGAAAGTTTTCGTCAAAAATCTCTTTGAAGATCAAGCCTCCGCCGACTGCTTAGAATTTTCGGTCCGAGAACTCTAGGTTCTCGCCGAAAATTCCTTTAGCTGAATGTGCATTTTCTCCAATCTTGCATCGGCCGTATCTCCTCCGTCCTAGCTCCGATCGACCTCCCGTTTGATTCCACGTGCTCCTTGTCACCAGTACTTCAATGCCAAGACCTGAAAATACAAAGAAAACACCTCCAATAGATATGGAAATGGCCTCAAAGTGGCAACCGGGAACAAAAGGACACTTAGCACAAAACTTCAATAAAAGCATATTAAGCATGGCATTTAAGGATCAAACACGGGCATTTCATAGGCTAATCGAAGGCTTAAAATGCACCAAATATAGTCACATCAAATTCCCCTATGACTAAGCTTTGCTTGTCCTCAAGCAAATAAACTAGAAAACATCCAAGCTCACAAATGACAAGATCGACCCATTGAGATTCAAGCAATGACAATTCGGTTTAAACTGTTCCACGAACAAACTTAACCTACACATGCAAGAACATCAACCAAACAAGTCTAGACCTCACTATTTTCTGCACACTTCAAGTAGTGGTTGATTGGGACACAGCAAAACCGACCACGACAACACCAACTCTAATCAAAAGGACTTGAACTCGGGAAATGGATTGAAAGTGGTGAGTGATCATGACGTGGCTATCGACTCGACTTCATCCGCTTCTAGATCCACACTTTACAAACTCTGGCTAGGATCAAGGGCTACATTTGAGAACTCCTTTTTTTCTTTTCTTTCTCTTTTCTTCTTCATTTTTTTTCTTTTTTTTTTCTTACTGCATACTAGTGCTCGATCCAACACTTCACTTAGGTGTTGAACCTGCCTAGCTCACAGCTTTTGCCTTTGCTAGTGCTCAACCCGACACTTCACTTAGGTGCCGAGCTTGCCTAGCTTAGCTTTTCTTTTCTTTTCTTTTGAACCTTTTCTTTTGACATTAGCCACTTGATCCTTAACCCCTTACAACTTCCACACAAGATTTCGAATTGGATTCTGTCTAATCTCAAGCCACAATCACGAGGGAACAAAAAGTTCAAAAAGTTGAAGAAAATCATAGAAAAGGGGAAGAAAATCTGATTGCCTTCATCATCCTAGACCGGTGTTATCGAGTGGTATAAAAACACGTATCAACCAATCAACCAACATACAAGAGTGATAAAATCTCTGTTCTGGCCTAGACTCAATTGATATTAGCGCTAACATGCTGGTTATAGGTTCTAAGTGGAACAGTCTAAACATCATTGTGAAAGCTTGAAGTCAATTAAACACCAAAAAGTCAAGAACCGAATGATTCTACAATAGAGGAAATTGACATTCAATTAAGATCATGCAACTCATCAAAGCATAGCCTTAATCTCTACCACAAATAATGACACCAAACCTCAAACTCCCCTACGACTAACATGAGCATTGTCCTCAATGATCAAGAGAGAGAGGGTAAGGTGGAACGAAGTTACCGCGTTGGTAGAGAGGAGCATAGGACGTGATAGTGGTGAAAGAGTTCCATGATGATCCTTGGTGAAGAGTGATCCCAAATGCTTGCCAACCTTATTCGAAAAGCTAAAACAACACAAAAACGAAAAAGAGCAAACAAGAGCAATAAAAGTAAAGATAACATGGGGTGCCTCCCAAGAAGCGCTTCGTTACCGTCTTAAGCTCGACGATACCTGTGTTATGGTGTCCAACTTAGTACCTCCTTGATGTCAAGTAGCTTCTTCCACAATGAAAGTTGAGCTCCAAGAAACATCTTGGGAGAATGGTAGCCTAGCCAATGCACAATGGTGCTTGTATAGCACTTGATACCTTGGGGTGGCTTGCTACCTTTGAGTTCCGAAACTTGAGGAAGAAAGTATGGTAGGGGGCCACCATTTAGCTCCATCGTCTCCAAGTTGGTGATGCCACTCGAAGAGTTTTCCGGTTCAAACATGGGCGGCTCCTCTTCCATTATCACCTTAGGAGGGGTAGAGATGCATGTCTCCTTGGGTTCTTGGCACAAATACTTCATGATCAACCAAGAAGATTGATGAGTACTCGCAATCCTTGGTGGGACCACAATAGAGTGGTGTTGTTCACTTTCGTGCTCCACTCTCGGTGTCACCTCTTCTTGAAGCGTCTCCAAATCATCTCTCACCTCCTCTAAAGGGTCATCATCCTCAAGTCTCCTTGATTCTTCTATCCTCACATCATTGTCACATGGTGTTTCCATGGGAAAAAACATGTTCCTCAATCTCCTCCACTACCAAATCTCCTTCCGTTTCAAGCTCTTCGGATTCACAAGTGTCATCTTCATCATCATAAACATGCTCTAAATGATTGGGATGTCGCTCATTCTCAAGAATCTTCGTGACGAGCTCTATGCTTTGGGATAAGCGGTTAACTCAGTTTGCATTATCCTCCGCAATTTGCAAGATCTCTAGCATGAAAGGAGATGGAAGAGGTTTCTCATGACTCACGAATTCCTCTTGGGGAGACTCACTTTCTTCTTCTTCCATGACTAGCACTTTTGGTTTAAGAGTGTCGGAGATGAGCTTCACACTTTGAGTTAAACGATCCAACCGAGCCGCATTATCTTCCGCCATTTGCAACATCTCCTCAATTGTGGAGGAAGGTGGAGAATGTTGTTCATCCTCTAGAGCTTCCTTGATGAGTGTCATGCCTTGAGCTAAGCGATTAAGTTGGTTCGCATTGTCATCCGCAATTTCAAAGATTCCTCAATCGTGGGAAGAGGTGGAGAAGGTTCCTCATAGCTTACAAACTCCTCTCGAGGACGCTCGCTTTCCTTCACCATTTTCAAGAGCTCCTCTAGCATAGAAGGAGGTTGAGAGGGTTGCTCATAGTTTGTGAAATCCTCTTGAGGACGCTCGCTTTCTTTAACCATTCTAAAGAGCTCCTCTAGCATGAAAGGCGGTTGAGAATGTTGTTCATGACTTGTGAAATCCTCTTGATAATACTCCGGCGAGACTTGATGGTAGGGTGGAGAAGGATACGAACATTGTTCATTCCACATGGGTGTTGAAGCTTGTTGTTCTTGACCCCACCATTGGCTATCTCCCTCATAAGTTCCTTGGTAGTAGTTGGGTGAAGTAGGATGACCATAGTATGGGTTAGGAGATGGATTCCACCCTTGATAGGTACCATAACCATTACCTCCATTCCACGAGTTCATCTTACTTGCAATCTTACTCCCATGAATTAGATAGGTGGAGAAGGGGCCTACAAACACGCACAACAAACACAACCAAGTAGTACAACAATGCGGGATAACAACACCACAAAAAGAAATAACAAAGAAGCAAAACTAAATTGGAAGGAAGTGAATAGAACGGTCCACTACTAAATGCTTTCAAAGGATTGAGAAAGTTCCCCGGCAACGGCGCCAAAAACTTGATGCGCGAGATTTAACTCACAACTATCAAGGTCGTATTCCACGAGGGCTCTCTCAATGAGTAATACTCACACGGTTTATGGACGGTCTATTCTTTTGAAATTGGTTTTAGTTTGAAAAGGAAATAAAAACATAAAGGAAACTAAATAAGAAAGCGAAACGAAATGGTGCAAATCAATGGTAAAGGAGGTTCACTTGGAAAGATAGGTTCATCATGCTCAAGAGGAATAAATGCACAAACAAGCCAAACATGATCGAGGATGCAATCGAATGACCATGCAAATCCCTTCTATAGACTCAATGCACTCTCGTCGCACTAAATCCCTATCCTAGAACCACTCAACCTAGGCTCTCGCTCTCAAGCTAAGTGACTAAGGATGCATTAAAGGTGTTTGATGAAATGCCAAGCTACAAAACCCTCTCCTATGACTCTATGACCACTAGGCTAGACACCACACTCTCATGTCAATGTCCTAACACTAAGAGAATCATCAAAAGACTAATCAAAGTTCAATTGAATGAAAAACCTATTGCACACCAAGTGTTCGATAAAATGCACAAGTGAGAAATCATGCAACTATGGTTGAATTGAGATGATCTAATCTCTTAGAACACACTCCCTTCAATCCCTAGACCTACAATCCATGTAATCCAAGCACTCTCATGCATTACATTACAAATAATAGACCAATCAAGCCATAGCCATCAATGGAATTAACAACAAGTCATAGAGACCATCCTCATACAATCCAAGAACAATCATAGCATGTTTGTACAATTCACCTCTATCCTAGCACAACCATCTATCAATCCAAGAAAACCTAAGAAATCAGCCACACATGGCCAAGGAAACAAAAGAGAAAGAAAGAGAGATGATCACCAAGAACACCATGGCAATCCTCCTCTTGCAAGCTCCTCTCCATGGTTGTGGGCTTCAATCCAAGCTCCTCTAATTTTATTTGCACCTTGCTCTAGGGTTGTGGAGGATTGGTTGATGAGGAGAAAGTGTTTGAGAAGTTGAGAGAAAAGGGTTTTGAAGAAGGCCGAAATCTCAATTAATGAATTCCCCCCTCAAGTTGAACGCGACTCCTCTTTATATACTCGGCCGATTCTGCTTCATATTTTTGGCGAAAACTTCATAAGGTTTTCGCCGAAAATCTCTTTGAAGATCAGGCCTCCGCCGACTGCTTAGAATTTTCGGTCCGAGACTCTAGGTTCTCGCCGAAAATTCCTTTAGCTGAAAGTGCATTTTCTCCAATCTTGCATCGGCCGTATCTCCTCCGTCCTAGCTCCGATCGACCTCCCGTTTGATCCACGTGCTCCTTGTCACCAGTACTTAAATGCCAAGACCTGAAAGTACAAAGAAAACACCTCCAATAGATATGGAAATGGCCTCAAAGTGGCAACCGGGCAACAAAAGGACACTTAGCACAAAACTTCAATAAAAGCATATTAAGCATGACATTTAAGGATCAAACACGGGCATTTCATAGGCTAATCGAAGGCTTAAAATGCACCAAATATAGTCACATCAAACATCCAATAGACCACGAGTTTGGCTCCAAAGTGGCAACTGGACAACAAATGGACACTTTGCACAAAACTTCAATAAAAGCATATAAGTCATGACATTTCACGATCAAACACGGGCATTTCATAGGTTGATCATAAGATCAAAATGCACTACATAAAGTCACATCAGATTGCCACTTAGTGCGAGACAAAGTAGTTGTTGTACTAATAAACATCAGTCATGTTTCAACAAATGAACAATTAGCTGATATCTTAATTAAGCCCCTAGGATCTGAGATTTTTCATTCTTTAGTTTCCAAACTTGCATTACTTGACATGTATAGTCCAAGCAATTCCAAGTTTGTGGGGGGGGGGGGGTTGTCAGCGTTAGTTAACGGATTTAATATGAAATCACACTTTTCACATTATCTTGACAGTCGGAGAAAACGTCTTTGTTTAAGTGATTTGAAAGAATTTTTCTGTTGGTGGGATTTACTCGTCTACATTGTGGAAGATTTCAACATCCTAAGATGCCAAGAGGACATAAGAGAAATGCCTATGGATCAAAAAGAGATGAACTTATTTAATGAATTTGTTGATAATAATGCTTTGATGGAGCTTTCATTGAGTAGGGTGAAGTTCACATGGATGAACTCTAGGAAAATGCCTTATTTATGGAGGTTGGATAAGGCCTTTATGTCTACTGACTGGGAAAACAACTTTCTCGATTGTCTACTCATTGTTGAGCCTATAACGTTCTTTGACCACTCGCCGATTATGGTGTAATGCAGTCAAGTAGTGATAATCAAAAGATCTTGATGGATGAAATTAATGTGGATGACTTATGTTGATTTCAAATAAATAGTTAGAAAATGTTGGGTGAGTCTTGTGTTCCGGTAGACCGGGCCATTTCTGGTGTCTAAGAAAATTAAGTGCCTTACGCTGATGTTGACAGAGTGGAAACTGGAGATGTTTTAGAGAGTGGAGGTTCAAATTCAAAGGGTGTTATTAATGATTGAGGTTCTTGACAATCTCGAAGAAAGTAACAATCTAGGATAAGATAGTAGGGTTGTGAGGTGTGTTCTTAAAAGCACCTTGGATCAACTGTGGAATTGTTAAGAGATTTCATGGAAGTCAAAAGTAAGGGAATAGTGGAATTTCCAAGGAGATTGAAATACCTTGTTCTTCCACAAAATTGAAAATTTTAATAGACGATAATTTCATCGACAACGTCTCCATTCATGGATTAGAGGTTCAGGGTCAGCCTACTCTATCATAGGTGATCCCGGTTTTCAACATGAATTTGTACAATGATGATTTTTTTATTCGTCCATTCCTACAACCTTGGCGTTTAAAGAAATCCGATTAATATTGCTTCCTCTTTGACTCGTGATGTGATCCTCCATAGCTGCCCCAATGCCCCGGACCAGGCCCAATGCAAGCACAAGGCCCTAGACCACTCTCCACGAGCCCCGGACCAGCCCCAACCCTTAGAGACCCTCTGAGGACATTTCTGAAGACTTGGACAAAGCAGAATGCAAAAGGCCTGGCCATAAATGAAGTAGGCCGAGACATGAGCGAGCCCCGGGCACGGCGCTAGGTGCCACAAAGGATTGGTCCTTTTGGGAAATTTCAGTTGCCCTGGATAGCTGGAAGCCTCAGGAACACGCCCCAACAAACGGTGTTGCATTTGGAGGAGGAATGAAGGAGGAGCCATGTAGGGAAGTGCTCATACACGATCGGGGGCCATACATGCAATCCTACCGAGACAAGGACTCCCATCCAGGCCAGGAATACTTGTTTCCATGTCCACAAGACCTCGGGCCTAAGTCCTTCTAGAACTAGGACACGAGAAGGAGGCCTAATCCGAGTCAGATTCCTGCCCGCCGGCCCAATACTTGCCCGACCGCCATAGATACTACCCGGATTTAGGGTTTTTGCCCGGATTGTCGGATTTTTCCTATTTAGTATTTTTCTTGCATTCCAAGACACTATTAGCTTTCCTTTCTAGTTTTTCCTTTTTAGGTTGGATTGTTAAGGCATTTTAAATGTCGTAATTAGTATTTAGATTATTTTATTCCTAGTTACCAACTCTATCCCAGTTCCAAGTTTATTCTTGGATTCATATCCCTTTACTTTTCTTGTTCTTAGAAAATATTTCAAAAATCTTCATCTATTTCAATTCCTTGTATTGTTATTTCATTGTAAGGAAAAGAAAATTGGTGGCCATCAAAAGCCATCGAGAAAAGATCAAAAGGCTAAGAAAAAGAAAAGAAAGCAAGGCCACCCTTGCCAACTTGTTTCCTTTTGATGTAAGAGTGATTCTAAGAAGAGGGCATAGAAAATTTGTTGTTGCTTGCTTGTAACTAACCATGGCAGACGAGAGAATGACAAATATGGAGGACCAACTTCCAAAATCTTGGTGATCTAATGACGGGAATACAAGAAGCCTTAGCAATGCTTGAGAGGAGAGGTAACCGAGAAGATTATGAATAAGAACCCCATGGAGATCTCAACCAGAGGGCTAGAAGGTTAGTCCAAGAGATTGATGATGACATGAGCAACCTCAAGCTCACAATCCCCAAGTTTGCGGGAGAGAAGTATGGAAGACTTCCTAGAGTGCCACCACTATTCGGAGAGGAAAAAGGTAATCATGGCTACTGATGACACTCGACTTTACGTGATTATGAACCTCATTTAAGCTACATTTCCTTGCTAGAATCTCAGGTTTTAGGGTAGTTGAGGTTGTTTTCACCTAATTGCTCTAATTCTTGCCATTTTGGTTACTTTGGCTCGTTATGGGTCTATTTGATGATTTTCTAGTGTTTTTTAGATTACACAGGTTTTTGCCATTAAATACGTAGCGAGAGACGAGCTCGGGAAGCAAAAGAAACCTCAAGGAACGGCCCGAGATCAATCTAGAAGTTAACCAAGTCAGAAGAAAACACTACCCCGGTCTTAACTGAAGTTTTTGGCGAGAAGTCCAAAGTCTTCGCCGAAGACTAAGCCAAGAACTACACAGTCGAAGACAAGAGAATCCAGCCAAGGTTGCCACTAAAGTTTTCGGCGAAAACTCCCAAGTCTTCGCCGAAAACTAATTCCTTTATTCGGTTGGAATCCTGAACCCTATAAATACTAAACCAGCGGCCACAATCAAGATATACCTATTCCTTTTATTAATTTCCAGACTTTAAAGTTCGAGAGAGAGTTTAGAGAGTTCGAGGATCCAGGAAGAGATCATGACGCCATCCTTCCATCTCGGAGAACTCTATGCTAGGAGTTGAAGATCCAAGAGATTGAAGCTTCACAGATTCATCTGAAATTAATTTTTACAGTTCTACAGTGTTCTTCCTAGTTAAAGATGTATTCTTTGTTTTTATCTTCGATTCTTTTATTTTGAATATGAGTAGCTAAACTCATGGAGCTTAGATTAGATGAACCCTAAGTGACTCGGGGCTTTAAAGCGGTCACGGATCGACGGTAATTAAATCCAGTTTCAATCAGTTTCTCTTGCATGTTGGTTTGTTCTTAATTCCTTTTGTGTTTCTTTTCTAGCTTGATCACCTAGTTAAGATTCCAGTTAAGCTGAAGATAGTAGCGAACGTTCGCCTCACTTCAAAACACCAAATCAACACTTAATCTATTCATTGGAACAATTTCTCGTCGTAGGAACCAGTTAGGGTTAATCTGCTGCTAGAGTAACTCATTAATCACTAGTAATCGCACCAGTTAGTTTTCCGTTATAGAAGTGAATGCACGGGCGGTCAATTAATCTTGGGAGTTAGATTGGATAGAGCGAACGTTCGCCAGTTGATGACACTCGATTTGACGTGATTATCAGCCTCATTTAAGCAACATTTCTTGGCTTCAGACAGCAACACTAGTTTATATAACATTTCTTAACACTAACCACATTAGTTTTTAACCTATATGGTCTAACTACATTTATATTAACTTTATTATGTAACAAAATTATACGATGAACGAAACATAGCCTCTCCAAATAAAAAATTGTTCAATTTTGGACTCGAATTAGAGAATCCAATTCTAGACATGTCCGCAAAATTAATCATTTTAATTTTGCCCCATTATAAGGAAAAGTAATGCTTCGACTCCATGTTGATATCATAGAGGAAATCGAATTCTCACTATCTCTCCATAAACAAAATGTTACACTCCGAGAATTATCCAAAACTTCATGAATATTGAATAAATTTAAAAAAAATTAAAAATTAGATTCTTACTATATGATTAAAATTATAGTTTCCCTTGGTTACTTAAAAAAAAGAGTCGGCTAAGAAGGGAGAGGTGCTGCAAATACCTAAATAGGTGCTAGAGATAGGCTATGAGAAAATGAAATATGTCGTAGTAATACAGTTCATGGGGACGACTCCTCCGTTCCGACTTCTCACAAGTGTGGCGAATCGTCATTGGGGGTATGATGGGTACTGGTCTGTAAGATGCAGGAAAACTTTTTCTTAACTGAATTTCATTCGGTCAATCTGTGTGAATGGGTACTGGCAGATTATGGCATATTCATAACACAAGTATGATTTTGTGGAGATGGGAAAGTGGAATTCAGCCTTTGGATATTTTTGAGAAGCAAACTCCGAAATGGATTACCTTCAAGAACATGCCCCCTGATATGATTATAGACGATGGTATAAGTTGGATATTGATTTTGATTGGGAGGCCATTTAAGAAATTTGTTCGTCAAGGGCTAGATGTCAAGGTCTCTATAATTCAAGATAGAGCAATACCATGCCCAGATAGTGTCACTATAGAGATGGATTATGATGAAACCATTATTATTGGGGTTATACAAGTGAAATTCAGGGAGTATAACAATGAAGCAATACAGTTTAGCTGGCAAAGCAGACTGCTCCACAACAATAGGAGAAGAAGCTCGTGGAAGTGATTATTCTGGAAAATGGTAGTCCTGCTTGGGAGAAGGTGACTAGTGAGAAAGGAAAGGCATACAATGAGACTAAAACTCTGATGGGAGTGAAGGGCTTATCTGATGCTCCATCTTCGAGTGAACATACAAAAAGTAAGAAGAAGAAGTCAAACAGAAAGAAGGAGAACGGCCAGAAAGGATTAAGTGAAGATATGGAGAAGGTTTCTAGTAACCCCTTTGGGAGGGCTGAATCGTTAACTTAGTCTAACACTGCTACTGATGGGGATAACAAACCTGATAATGGTCATGCATCTTCTGTGGAAGGGACGGGATCACCAGGTATTGTTGTCAATCTTCAGGACTCTTTGGGGACCTTGGCAATGGACCTGGAACTTCAAAGCAAGTAGAGGGGACACCAGGGGAACAGTTGGCTAACCAACTAAGCCCCATGTTAGACAAACCTGTGAAGGAAGATGTTGAGATTAGTAATGGTCATCGGATGAAGAGAATATGCCACGGGGAAGGAGAAAAGCTACACTAGATGACTTTTTGCAATATAGCAAACCTATGAACCAAGGCAAAGCTAAGATTATTTCAGGTATCAAGACTCGTTACAAAAGAAGAATAGATGAAATTTTGGATATGGAGTACAAGAGGGTTTAATAAGGAAAGTAAATTTAGTGTAGTTAGATATTATTTTCAGTTTTATAAGAATGATGTAGGAACTATTATTGAGCCTAGGGTTAAGATGGACAAAAATTTGAGTATGTTCAAGGAGAGATTCCCTAGTTGGTATGCTGAATTCCCTTTTGAGGGTGATTTGGGAAAAATCTGGTTAGTTTGGAAAGGTGATGTTGCTCTAAAATTTTTGGATTGCTCTATCTGTTATATTCATTTCAAGGTTGAGTTGCATATAGCTTTTCTGAAGAGGAGGAGGAATGCATGGATCATCTATTTTTCAATTGCAAGTATACATAAGCAATTTGTATTTGCTTCTTCCCAGACATGACCAGCTTCTCTTTTGAGGAGATGACTAATAGAGTTTGTAATCTGGAAGAGGAGGATCGTGCGAAAGCTAGAAAGCTCTTATGGCGTATCATGATTTCCAGGGTATTGAAAGAGAGATCAGTAGGATATTCGGCAATCATACTCATAGAGATGTAAATAAAATTATGAACTCTATTAGAAGGGAGATTAATGCTTATGCGATAGGACACTCTATGTATAGAAGTATAGTTGCAGTAGTTTAGATGTTTTTCCTAGTTTTGTGAGTCTCCTTCTTATACTGTTATTCATCAGTTATGGTGCATACAAAAGCTCAATTCATAAAAAAGGTTTTGTAATGATGGTGATGAAATATTGATGTTCATCTCCATAAAATTCTATAAAAAAGATGAAAAAGCATCTCAAAATGTTACTATCTCATATGATGCTCCCAATTAGCTGGATGTATCATCCACGATTCAGAAAATAGGGAATCTACTTGTGCCTGGATTGGTTCCTTACATTGTCATCCTTCTTCCTGCCGTTTTTCCTTCGGTATTTAATTCCACATGTGTTGCATAATTTTTGAAATTTACAAAAAATTCACGTGTCTTAGTTAATACCCTAATTAATTAGTTTTGAATTATAGTTAATCAACTACTATATATTCATCTCCATTGACGACAAAGTAAATATTATCCTATATAAGCGAGTACTAACAAAACCCTAGCATCACACTACATCATTCCTCTTAACACATGTTCCATTCTAATGAATACATAACAATAACCTAAAACTTCCACAAAACTTTGTTGAAGAAAATGTTTCTATTCTCATAAAAATGAATAATGTTTTTTACAATACTTTAGAATTATATTTCTTTCAAGAAAAGGGCAATAGGATTAGAGCAGTAGAAAAACAATCTTGGACACGTAAATACTATCATTGAAGCAAGAGAATCGTTATACCAAATTGACGTGAAGTCACAAGCTAATGAATAATAGTTTCTTTCCGAAGCCTTTCATTGCTTCTCCAAATTAGATAAAGATTAAAATTAGGAATCAAGTTTCTATTGGCAACAACAAAATCACATGAAAATTAAAATGCAAAACAATGTGAAAGCTAAAAAAACATAAATAATGCTTACACAAATATGTAATTTGATTCACATCCACTTCTGATTGAATCTAAAAGAGCAGATATTGTTGTGATCACATTCTTTAGTCGATCATGACACACTTCTCTGCCAGTTTGTTTCCTTGACTTGCAGGGTTATTTACAGACATTTTTGTTCTCAAGGATCTTGAAGATTTGCTCTGCAGCTTGTCCTGAAGATCCTATCAATCAGGACTCCCTTGTTCTTCGAAGATCGGAAGAAGTCTGTCCTGAAATAGAAGGACCTGATCTCAAGTTTCTGAAGGATCTCTGAAGAATATTTTACAGCTGAAAGATGAACTCTGGTAGCTGGAAGAATGATTCTGATAGTTGGAAGATTGCTGCTTTCCCTGGAGTCCTCGCCAAGTCTTCTTCAGAAGATCTCTGTTATTTAAACATTCCTTGTTTTACTCTTGGCTTAGAGTTAGAGAACACACTTGTAACCGGGGAGATTAAGTGCTCTGTAGACTAGAACTTGAGTTGTTAGTTAGCTTGCAAATTCAGTGGGGAACTGAGTTAGTATAGCGTGTAGATTTCGGGGAGATATCTGAGGTGTAACACTCATTGTTCTAGGCTCTCAGATTCATGGATTCGAATCACATAACTCTCAAGGGATCACTTCCCTTGAGACGTGGAGTAGGCTTTATTTGCCGAACCACGTTAAAAATCTCTGTGTTCTCTTTACATTTCCTGCTGTTTAATTTGGTTATGATTAAGAGCTGCAAAATCTCACTTCACTGAGTACCAAATCTCAAGTGTGTAGGTGTTTAGCTAATAAGAGAGATACATCACGTGGTATCAGAGCCAGGCACTAATCTGTTCAATCCAACGATTGTTAGTGACTGATTTCAGGAAGCTAACTCTCTTCTGTTCATAAGGGTCGTTCAAGATCTCATCTCATGAGTACTAGTCAAGAAAACTCAGTGTTTCTTGCTGATGGATTCTCTCAGAATCGACCTCCTATGTTTGAAGGAACACACTTTGGATATTGGAAGAACAGAATGGAACTGTTTATTAAAATAGTCAATCCCAGATTGTGGAGAATTGTCACCAATGGTCCTCTTGGCGTCAAGACTGCAGAAGACAAGTGGACTGATGAAGATATCCAAAAGGTTCAGCTAAACTCTCAGGCCATGAATATTATGTTTTGTGCACTTGGTCATGAAGAATTTGGACGTGTATCTGGATGCAAGTCAGCAAAGGAGATCTGGGATAAATTACTGGTTACCTTTGAAGGTACTTCTCTAGTGAAGACATCCAGAATCAACATGCTCAAGCATGAGTTTGAAATGTTTCAAATGAATCAAGGTGAGTCGATTTCATCCATGTATAACAGATTTCAGAACATTGTTAACAAACTGGATGGCCTTGACAGAAATTATGAGAATGAAGATCTTATAAGAAAAATCTTATGGTCCTTACCTAGACAGTGGAGACCAAAGATCACTGCTATGGAGGAGTCAAAGAACTTAGCAACAATGAATATTGATGATCTCATTGGCTCCCTTATTACACATGAAGAAATCCTGAGAAGAGAAGATGAAGCTGATGATACTACGAAGAAATCAATTGCTTTAAAAATGGAGACTGACTCTGTTGAAGAAGACATTAACAATTATGATGAAACTGAGCTTGCTCTTCTCAGTAAGCAAGTTAGCAGGTTGCTTAAACTTAGAAGAGATAAGAAGCGGCCAAATTATCAAAGTAATTCTAGAGAGTCAGAAAGTGAAAGAAGCTAGAAAAGGGATCCTACAGGTCATCAAAATCTAAGAAGGACCAAGGAAGCAGCAGCACTAGCAGTACTACAGGCAGTCAACTTGGCTGTTTTAAGTGTGGAAAATTGGGACATGTAAAGGATGAATGCCCTCAACTAAGAAAGGAAAGAGCCATGCAAGCAACCTGGAGCTGTAGTGATGACGAAAGTGAAGAAAGTGATGGAGAAAAGGAAGTTAGAGCTCTTATGGCCCTTACTCAACAAGAAGCTACTGATCAGGTAATTGTCAGAAACTACTCATCTGACTCTGACTGTGAGCAAGTGTCTGAACATCAGACTGGAGGAAGTGAGTCTGATGAGGAACTGGATGTAGCTATTGAGGAAATTCAGCTTGAATTTTCAAAAGTCAGTATGAAGCATCATCTTCTGAATCAAGAATGTGACAATATCAAAGCAGAAAACAAGAACTTGATCAAAGAGGTTGCGGAGTTGAAAAAAGGTAGAGAAATTCAGACAAGGAAGATAAGGAACTTGGTGATTGATAACTGGAGGTTCAGAGAACGGCTAAAATTTCTTCACAGAAATGGTATGGTCAGCAATACAAACTCATCTTTTCTGCCTCAAAGAAATATGCCACCTACCTGTTATAAATGTCATCAGATTGTGCATTTAAGAAGGAATTGTCACACTGACTCTTCATATAATCAAAGGACAGCCAGACCTACAATCCAAAGAAAAGTCTGGGTGCAGAAAGCCAAATAGAAATTATGTTTGCAGGTATGTTACAAAACTGAAATTTCAGAAGAGGAATGGGTTCTTGACAGTGGATGTTCCCATCACATGTCTGGCAATCATTCCCTCTTTACAAACATAACTACCTGCAATCAAGGATCTGTTTCACTTGGTGATAATAGTACCTGTGAAATCATAGGAATTGGAAACATTGGCTTCGAAGAAAAGACTTTTCTCAGAAAAGTAATGCTTGTTAAAGGTCTCAAGCATAATCTTATCTCTATTAGTCAACTGTGTGGAAATGTGAATCGAGTTATTTTTTAAGGTTCCATGTGTTACATTGAAAATATAACCACTAAAGAAGTACTCTTCACAGGTTATCGTAAAGGTAACATCTATCTGGTTAACTTCAGCAATATTTCTAATATGTCTGAGATGTGCTTACATTCTGTGAAAGGAGAAACTCAGATGGACTGGCACAGGAAACTTGGTCATGTAAGCATTGGAATTCTTAGCAAACTGAGCAGTAAAAATCGTTCGAGGACTGCCCAAGATTAGTTCAAGTAAAGACTTCTTCTGTGATGCCTTGCACAGGGAAAGCAAACCAGAACTTCATTCAAAGCTAAGTCAACTATTTCCACTACTGAACCTCTGGAATTAATTCATATGGATTTGTTTAGCCCTGCAAACATTGGCACTATAGGAGGAAAGTACTACTGCTTTGTTCTTGTTGATGATTTCTCCAGATTCTGCTGGATTTTCCTTCTTGCTTCAAAGGATGAGGCAGCTGAAAAATTCAAGTCTTTTGTTACTAAAGTCCAACGTGAACTTAGCTTACCGGTCAAAACTATCAGAAGTGATAATGGTGGTGAGTTTGTGAATGATAGATTTAGTAAGTTTACTGAGTCTGAAGGAATTCAACATACTTTCTCAGCTGCAAGAACTCCATAGCAGAATGGAGTAGCATAAAGAAAGAATAGAACCCTGATTGAAATTGCTCGGACCATGCTGAATGATTACAAACTTCCCAAGAAATTCTGGGGAGAGGCTGTCAATACTGCCTGCTATATCACAAATAGGGCTCTTATCCGGACTGGATTGAAGAAGACTCCTTATGAATTATTGAAGAAACGTCCTCCTAACATTGGATATTTTAGAGCTTTTGGATGTAAGTGCTTCATTCTGAATTCAAAAGATCATCTTGGTAAATTTGATGCTAAGTCAGATGAAGGAATCTTCATCGGTTATGCAAACAGCAGCAAAGCTTATAGAGTCTACAACAAAAGAACTCTTAAGGTTGATGAATCAATTAATGTCTTTTTTGATGAGTCTTGTCATAATTATCAAACTGATAGCACTCAGGATGAAGATGAAGAAGAGCTAGATCTTGGCCCCCAATTGACTCAAACAACTGACGATATACAAGGAGATTCAGATAATGACTCTACTGATCATCAAGATACTAATAAGGGAACTGATGCTCAGGCTCCCTTACACATTATTCGAAGACATCCTCCTGCTCAGGTTATTGGAGACCCTAATACTCGTCTCGTCACGAGGTCTAAGTCCTCTCAGAGTGCTTTTGTCTCTCTCATTGAGCCAAAGAATGTAAAAGAAGCTCTTCAAGATGAGAACTGGATTCTTGCCATGAACGAGGAGCTTAATCAGTTTGAAAGAACCAATGTGTGGTCTCTTGTTCCTGCTCCACCAGACAGATCAATTATTGGCACTAAGTGGGTTTTCAGGAATAAGACTGATGAACATGGTAACATTACCAGAAATAAAGCAAGACTTATTGCACAAGGTTACTGTCAAGAGGAAGGGATCAATTTTGATGAGACTTTTGCTCCTGTTGCAAGGATGGAGGCAATAAGGATGTTGTGTGCTTTTGCCAGTATAAATGAGTTCAAATTATATCAGATGGATGTGAAAAGTGCATTTCTCAATGGTGATCTCAAGGAAGAAGTTTATGTTGCTCAACCTCCTGAATTCGAAGACAGTGATTTTCCCTCACATGTATGCAATCTCAACAAAGCTCTATATGGATTAAAACAAGCCCTTAGGGCCTGGTATGACAAATTGAGCAGTTTTCTACTTGATCAGGGATTCTCACAAGGAAGTGTTGACAAAACTCTCTTCTGCAGAACAGTGAACTCTGATCTTCTTCTGGTTCAAATTTACGTTGATGACATCATTTTTGGTTCAAGAAATCCCACGTTGTGTGCTAATTTCAGCTCAACAATGCAGTCTAGCTTTGAAATGAGCCTCATGGGAGAATTAAGCTATTTTCTGGGCCTTCAGATCAAGCAGTATCCTACAGGCACATTTATATGCCAATCTAAGTACTGCAGAAACATGCTAGCTAAATTCAAAATGGACAACTTAAAGTCTAGTCCAACTCCTATGAACACAACCTATAAAGTTGACACAGATCCTTCTGGTAGTGAAGTTGACACAAAGACATACAGACGTATGATTGGCTCATTGCTCTATCTCACAGCTAGCCGCCTAGATATTTCATTTAGTGTGGGAGTATGTGCTAGGTTTCAATGTGCTCCTAAGAATAGTCATATGGTTGCAGTCAAAGAATTTTTCGTTACTTGACTAGCACGAGTGATCTTGGTCTGTGGTATTCAAAGTTCTCAGATGATTCCCTATATGGTTTCTCAGATTCAGATTATGCTGGAAGCCTAATTGACAGAAAGAGCACTTCAAGAACTTGTCAATTTATTGGTAATGCACTGGTCTCTTGGTTCAGCAAGAAGCAATCTTGCATTGCACTTTCCACTGTTGAAGCAGAATACTTAGCTGCAGGAAGTGCCTGCACTCAGCTTTTATGGATGAAAGCTCAGCTTAAGGACTATGGAATCACACTCACTAGCATTAAACTTCAGTGTGATAATACAAGCGCCATAAATATGACAAGAAATCCTATTCTTCATTCAAGGACTAAGCACATCGATATCAGGCATCATTTTATTCGGGAGTTAATTATGAAGGGAGATATTGTCCTCAATTATGTATCTACAGAAGATCAGCTGGCAGATATTCTTACCAAACCCTTGCATGCGGACCGATTTTCAAAGCTTCGGAGGGAAATTGGAATGATTTCCTTTACTGATGCAGATTCCCTTGACAGTCCTAAATAAGCTAGGGTTAAGTCTCTTCATATCCTCATTAGTAAGATTTTCCCGCTCAAAATCTTTTTTGTGTGTGACAGTACCCTTGCTCATTCATTGGTTTCTCCTTCCTTTTGCGTGCATGCATATCTCTTGAGACATCATTACTTTCCTCTCTCGGTTCATCTTCCTGTTTAGTCAGGCCTATTTATTGATGCAGTAGCATCCTCCGTCAAGCACTCACCCTCAATCTTCTATTAGCAATCTCCCTTCTCACAATGGCTAATCGGATGTTCTTTCCTCCCCTCCGCTCCAATTTCCTGGATCAACATGTGTTTGACACCAATCTTTGCTTTCGCGACATAGAAAGCAGAGGAAAGTACACTCTGATGGTTGCTGATAAGAAGATTATCCCCTCGGTTCACATTCCGGTGGATGACTTCACCAAGTATGGTCTGGACCTCTACTTAGTGCTTAGAGGTCTTGGCTGGGAAAATATCTCACCCTCCCCTGGGAACCTGATCTATCCCGATGGAGTTTTTCAATTTTATGCTTTTATGCTAATCTGAAGACTGAGAGTCACTATCCTCCCGGGTGCTTCTCTACATATGTGAACGGGCATCTCATCTTTGTCACAATAGAGATGCTCAATCTGATTCTTTCTGTTCTGGAACGTGGGTGTCCATTGTCCAAGGAGTCTGAGTTTCCTCAATACCAGTTTAATCATGTTGTTGCAATGAATATTCGCTCCGGTGGTCCTCGGAACGCTCGTTCCACCCCCAGTGTATGGCAACTTCCTGAAAAATCATTTTGCTATCACTCGTGTGCTTTTTCCCAGGTCTCGATTTTGTACTGTGGTTACTCCCATGGACGCATGGATTCTTCACAATGCTGCTGCTAGGACTCCTTTGAGCTATGCTCACTTGATGTCTGCCCATATGATTGATGCTGCCACGGACTGTGCTCTCGGGAACTTACCATTCGGCGTTCATATCACCACTCTCCTGCAGCGTCTCGGCGTGAGCTTCAAGCTCAAACTCACCAAGACCGCTCCTGTCCTAGAGATGCGTGCCCAGCATGTTCTCCGCACCATCCACTGGCGCCCTACTGAATGGTTCTTTGCAACTGGCCTTGACATAGGGGGAGAAGGTGACGAAGAAGTTTCCAGTACAAACAGTGATGGCGGGGTTACTCATGGTGCACCAATTCTTCCCTGGTGCACTCATTGTGAAGCCTCTGACTTTGAAGCAGATCCTGACATTAGCTTTTAATGTCAGTTGCAAACAATCTTTGTTTTGTTAAGGGGGAGCAGAAAGATGTTTTGTTGAGGGGGAGCAGAAAGACTGTGTTTCTTTTTCTACTTTTTGTTGTTTCTCTGATCTGAACCCTTGGTCGGGAGGTCCTTTTGAACTCTGTCTGAACTCTGTCTGAACTCTGGGAACTTGCTTTTATGTTTTGTTTTAACTGGAAACTTTTGAAGTTGTGTCATTGCCAGACTAAGGGGGAGATTGTTGTGCTCACATTATTTAGTCGATCATGACACACTTCTCTGCCAGTTTGTTTCCTTGACTTGCAGGGTTATTTACAGACATTTTTGATCTCAAGGATCTTGAAGATTTGCTCTGCAGCTTGTCCTGAAGATCCTATCAATCAGGACTCCCTTGTTCTTCTGAAGATCAGTAGAAGTCTGTCCTGAAATAGAAGGTCCTGATCTCAAGCTTCCGAAGGATCTCTGAAGAATCGTTTACAGCTAGAAGAATGATTTTGACAGTTGGAAGATTGTTGCTTTCCCTGGAGTCCTCGCCAAGTCTTCTTCAGAAGATCTCTGTTATTTAAACAGTCCTTGTTTTACTCTTGGCTTAGAGTTAGAGAACACACTTGTAATCGGGAGATTAAGTGCTCTGTAGACTAGAACTTGAGTTGTTAGTTAGCTTACAAATTCAGTGGGGAACTGAGTTAGTATAGCGTGTAGATTTCGGGGAGAAATCTAAGGTGTAACACTAATTGTTCTAGGCTCTCAGATTCGTGGATTCGAATCACATAACTCTCAAGGGATCACTTCCCTTGAGACGTGGAGTAGGCTTTATTTGTCGAACCACGTTAAAAATCTCTGTGTTCTCTTTACATTTCCTGCTGTTTAATTTGGTTACGATTAAGAGCTACAAATCTCACTTCATTGAGTACCAAATCTCAAGTGTGTAGGTGTTTAGCTAATAAGAGAGTTACATCAGATATATCATCGAACCAAATATCTGGCCAAGTCTGAAGGCATGATGTGTTAGGATGACGTCGGAAGAAAGAAGACATAATAGCTTTAACGACTGAAGACGATGTAATAAGGAGTAAATGATATTTTCATATTAATAGATAAAATGGAAGTTTGTTATGGAACTCTTATCGTTTTTGAATTTGTGTTGCTCTAATTTAATACCACAAATCAAAATATGATCTATCCATTAATTATTGATTTAATACCCTCAATAAAAACTACACACATTTACCTTCAACTAATCGATGAGCTATTTTTTCATGTTCTTTACTAAATCTTGTCGAAAGTTTTATCTAAATCTTAAGGACTATCAAATATGAAGTATAAAGGTTAAATTCATTGAAATATTTAATCGTGAATATTAATAATTATATCATATTTTAATTACAATACAGACACACACACAAATGAGCAGAATTAGGATTCAAAGATGCACTCAGGTTTTTCTAGTTCCAGTCACCAGTGAAGCTAACAGTCAGTTTGGCAGGGGGATTATTTGTATTTGGGACTCAAATTTATTCAATATTGAAGCTCAATGGATCGAAAGTTTTAGCGTGGTTACAATTTTGCGTTGTGTTGATTCTGTTTCCTATATGTTAGTTAATCTATATGGCCCATGCTCTTTTTTAGTGTCAATGTTAGTTAATATGAATGTTTATCTACCTACAGGTCAACAAGTACATGTTAGTCATATTGGTTCTGCTTTTCTGACTTCAACTATCATGATACAAAATGTGTTTGTTATTCTTACTTTCACTTTCAATTTGATTTCTGTGAGTTATTTGACTAACCAACATAAGTGTTCTTTGACATTTTATCATGATCGTTGTGTGATTCAGGACCTATAGTTTTGTCAAAGGATTGGTTCAACTGAACTTGTGAATGGATTGTATTCATCATCCTGTGCACAATGTTGATCGTTCTTTTATATGTTCTGTTGTTAATCCCATGATTTGGCATCAAAGATTAGGTCATACTGTTGTTACCAATTTGCCTAATATTTCTTGTAAAGGTTCTGATATGAAATCAATAAAATGCTCTTTTGTCTTTTGGCCAAACATAAACGGTTGCCTTTTCCGACTAGTATATCTCGTGTTGATGCTATATTTGATCTTGTTCACTGTGATATTTATGGTCCGCATCAGATTCATGCCATTTATGGATATAGATATTTCCTAACCCTTGTAGATGATTTTTGAAGGACTACATGGGTGTATCTGATGAAACTTAAGTTTGAGGCTAGGCAATTGTTGATTGATTTTTGTATGTTAGTTAAGACTCAGTTCTTAAAGACCGTAAAGGTCGTTCGCACTAATGGTGGACAAGAATTCAATATGCCAGCATTGTTTTAGCAGCATGGCATTATTCATCAGGTATTGTGTCCTTACTCTTCTAAAAAAATGGAAGGGTCGAGGTAAACATTATCACATTCCTGTTGTCGCTCGTGCTTTGTTGTTTCAAAGAGGATTAACTGATAATTTTTTTGTCATTGGTTGTTATGCATGTGGTTCATTTGGTTAATTTGATTCTAGTCCTTTGCTTGACCATAAATCCCCGATTGAGTTGCTTACTGGTAAAGCTCTTAGTTATCAGAATTTACGAATTTTGAATGTTTATGTTTTGCTACTATTCTTGGATCCAATAAACTGAAGTTCAATCCTCGTGCGTCTTCTTGTGTATTTGTTGGATTTCCTTTTAGAACTGAAGGTTGTCGCTTGTATGATTTAGAACATCAAATTTCTTTTATTCTTGTGATGTGATCATTAGAAATGAAGACTTTCTCTTTAAGACTAACTTGCAGGGCCAAGATCTATTCTTATTTCCATTCATGGAATCCATTACACCAGTGGTCAGCATACCATTAGTACTTTCCAATGAAACAGAGGGTCCTGACCAGTTTGACATAGAACCTTCCACAAGTGTACCTAATGATGTCATCATTGCACCATCACAAGATGAAGCTGGCATATCATTGTTTAATGATGAAGGTCAAACAAGACGATCTTCCAGGACCAGAAGACAGCCTTCATACCTTAAAGATTTCAGTTGTGGAGCAGTAGTCAATGAAACAGTGAAGTATCCTTTACAAGATGTTATGTCCTACGATAAGTTTTCTTTGTTGTATCATTTTTTGCTATGAATATTATATCAGAAAGAGAGCCATAGAATTATAAGGAGGCTACCTCAAATCCCAAATGGATGGATACAATGAAATCAAAGTTACATGCACTCGAAAATACTCAAATATGGACTATGATGCCTTTGCTTAATGGTAAGCACCCTATTGGCTCCAAATGGGTATTCCGTATAAAATACAATGTAGATGGATGATGTACGCGTTTTCACGCGCATGTAGTCAAATAACTATCAAGCACAAAGCAAGATAGATCGCATTCCACAGGTCTCTTCTAATCGTCTACTCAAATATGAAGGCAAATTACTCAAGTTTAAACACAAGTTGCGCATGGTGTGAGTGCCACGACTTCTAGACTATAAAGCAGGAAACAAGAAATGAAAACAGAAAACAGTTAAAGATTGGTTGATTTAACAAGACGACAGGCAAGATTAGATTTCGAATCCCCAAGATCACCAGAACATTGGCGATCACAAGACCAGCGGTTTTCAATCCCGAATCATTCAGTTCTCAGACAGCACCATAACTCCTGACCCTTAGGTTTAAGACTGGCGAACGTTCGTTCTATATGATCTAACTCCCAAGATTAATCGACCGCCCATGCGTTTGCTTCTGCAACGGAAAACTAACTGGTGTGATTACTAGTGATTAATGAGTTACTTTTGCAGCGGATTAACCCTAACTGGTTCCTACGAAGAGAAATTGTTCCAATGAATAGGTTAACTGTTGATTTAGTGTTTTGAAGTGAGGTGAACGTTCGCTACTATCCTCAGCTTAACTAGAATCTTAACTACTTGGCCAAACTAGAAAAAGAAACACAAAGCAATGAAGAACAAACCAACCATGCACGAGAAACTGATTGAAACTGGATTTAATTACGTCAATCCGTGACCGCTTTAAAATCTCGGGTCACTTAGGGTTCATCTAGTCTAAGCTCTATGAGTTTAGCTACTCATATTCGAAACAAAATAATCAAAGGCAAATGAAGAATACATCTTCAACCAGGAAGAATAGAGAAGAACTGTAAAACCTAATTTCAGAGGAATTTGTGAAGCTTCAGTCTTCTAGATCTTCAACTCCTAGTACCGAGTTCTCCGAGATGGAAGGATGGCCTCACGATCTCTTCCTGGCTCCTTGAACTCTCTAAAATCTCTCTCAAAATTTCTAGGTCTAGAACTTAGTCCACGGAATAGTGTATTTTGATTGTGGCCGCCGATTCTGTATTTGTAGGTTTTCGAATCCCAACCGAAAAGAGAATTAATTTTTGGCAAAAACTTTGGAGTTTTCGGTGAGGACTGATTTCTCCCAGTTGGCAGTAATAATGTCTGCACACTTTTTGGTGAAGACTTTGGAGTTTTCGCTGAAAACACTAGTTAATAACCGGGCAGTGCTTCCTTCTGACTTGGTTGACTTCTGGATCGATTCCGGACCACTCCTTAAGGTTCCTTTGCTTCCCAAGCTCGTCCGTGGCTACGTAATTGATGGAAAAAACCTGTGCATTCTCAAAAGCACTAGAAAACCATCAAATAGACCCATAACCAGCCAAAGTAACCAAACCGCAAGAATTAGAGGATTTAGGTGAAAACATGCTAAATTACCCTAAAACCCGAGATTCAAGAAAGGAAATGTAGCTTAAATGAGGCTGATGAACACGTAAAATCGAGTGTCATCAAATACCCCACACTTAAGCCTTTGTTTGTCCTCAAGCAAACTAAACTAGAACGCACTCATATTCACAAATGACGAGATTGATCAAGTTAAGGTTCAAGCAATCACATTGAATTATTAAACTGCTACTTCTAGAACAGGTGACCTAACATGCTTACACGTCAACCAAACAACATGGTCTCACTAATTATCTGCACACAACAAGTAGTAAACATAAATCATGCACGAATCTAACCTAACAGACCAGACTTCTCACACAGATAATATTTGGTACAAGGGAACTCTCGCACTCTGTGTTTAAGGACGTGTTTTTGCTCTCATTCACTTTTTTAACTGAAGTATGTCATATGTTTGCAACTCGACCACAATCTCCACCACTTTGACAACAGGAGTAACTAGTCAAAAGGACTTTAGCAAGGGACTGTAATGATTCCTACACTACAAGGGTTTATAATGAGATGGATGAAGGGATGAATGATGGAATTGGCTTTGGTGCGATGCAGCTTTCGACTAACTTCCCTCGAATCTAGCCTATGACTTCCTACCGTCTAACCAGACACAGGTGGAATAGTGTACGCTCGTCCTATGATACCCTAAAGCAACCTAGCACTTTATTTTTTTCCTTTTCTGAGATTTTTTGTGTTTCTTTACATTTTCTTTTGGCTTCGTTCTTCCATATGTAGGGAGAAGAACGTTATTGAACTAAACTACTTGACTTTAAAACTTTGAACCTTTTTCTATTTTTCGAAATTTTTCTTCTCTTTCTCTTTTTTTTCCTTGTGCCGATTTTCTTTTAGTTGCTAGAGGGGTTTACACATTTGGACATAATAGCTAAGACCACCTGTTTAATGGCTATAGGCAAGTTACCACATACCGATTTTCGGTAGGCTAATCTAGAACTACTACCATAAGGGATCAACGGGTGATGAAAAATGGGGATTGGCTGTAATGTATAACGAACCGAAAGAAGGGCCAAGCTCAAGGGTTACACCTAATGGATTTAACGTTAGGTTGGCTATCTGGCTTAAGTAGCTTGAACTAGGTGCCTCTATCCTCCTAGAACTCGTGTCATCGTGTGGTCTCGAATAGGTCTCATGCAAATTCTAACTCATTCAAAGTACGAGAAAGCCACTCAAAAAGAATTGAAATTGCAAGTTTATGTGCAATGGATCAAAAGCTCACAGTTGGTTTGCTAGTCGATTCAATCATTATCATGCAATCAAGGTGAAATACTACAAGCGTGATAAAATTGTCTGTTCTGACCAGGAAATTTAGCGTAGATGCAAGCAAGTTGGTTACGGGTTCTAGGTTAAGCAGTCTAAGCATCATTATGAAGGATTGAAAACTAACTTAACATCACAAGTCAAGAATCGAGCAATTCCATGCTAGAGGAACTGGAATGCACCACGAAAATCACACAGAAAGGCAATCAAGAACATGCAAGGTTCTCTAGCATCCTACCCCACACTTAGACGATTTTGTGTACTCACAGGACAAAACAAGAGTAGAGAGAAACGAGGAACCTGGAACGAGATGGTCGATGTAGGGGAGGAATACGGAGAGTCCAGAGCGGAGCAGAGTAGCTACTCAAGTTCCTACAAAATCAAAAACAACAAAAGATCAAAAGGATACCAGGACAAGTGTCCCAAATCCACACAGAAAAAGATGGATCGAGATCCCAAAAGAAGAAACCGAAAGAAAAGAAAGGGAAACGATACGCCCTGATCATTGTCCCTCAGGTGGCGGTGGTGGTGCAATGACGTGGTGCTCATTCACCTGCTGCCAGGCCAGCTCAGCTTGGTGTCTAGTGTTTTGCTCGGTCATGAACTGCTGCAGGAGTAGCCATCTAGCATCTTGTGTCTTCTCATGCTCTAACCGGTCCTTCTGGCATTGATGGGAACCGGAGGAGTAGTCTTGTTGCCACTGTCTATGCGAGCTAGTCGCTCGCCGTATGGGTCTGAGGGCTGTGGAGGTCGTGGATCAGGCACCGGAGTGGGAAAATTGGAACCAAAGAAGGGTGTGTAGACGCCGAGACTCACCAAAAGGTCGAGGCCACGCATGATGGCGAGTTCTGCTCTGATGTAATCGACCTCGTGCTGGGAAGACTGGGGTCCCACTTGTCACAGATCTTTAGTGTGTCAATCAGACAAGAGACGAAAGGGCCGCCAGGAAGAGCGGTGGGCAGCTTCTTGGTAGTTGTGCGCTTATGAAAGAACTGGGCTAGCCACCACCCTGGGTGAAGGCGGCCGAGCTCTTTGATGGCACAAAATAGGATGAACTCTTCAAGGGAGATGTGGTGGCGAGCTTCCTTGTTACAATAACACAGAGAACGAGTCCAAACATAATGAAGGAATTTGAAAAGGGGGTGAGCGATGTTACCTACCGTGGCGCGGCTGGGATCGGATTTGGGGTCACCAGAGAGGATGCGCCAGACGTCCGGATATGGGTAATGTGTCACCGAGGTCATCTCCTCAAAACCGAGGGAAGCATCCATGAGGGTGGCATTAGGTCGAAGAGAAGGGTGAACTCATCGATGGTCTGCTCGTACTGGACACCACCGAGACTGAAGCGTATGCACTTCAGGAGCCTATGAAGCTTTTGTGTGGTCATCTCAAACGAGCTCCAAAATTCCTGGAGGCGACAAGAGGGCAGGTGGAGCCGGATGTGGTCAGATCGCTCAGACCGGATAGCTTGAGGGCATGGGTGCTGCTGGCATACCATCCCAGGTGATGAATCTTGATGCTGTCTAGAAAGAGGATAGCCACCTTGGCGGTAGGAATGTCCTTGATTTTGTCGTAGGTCACCTGGTGTGCCGGAGGAAGTGCGGAAATGAATGGATGAGGGCCCTCAGAGGGAATGAGAGCTTGAGGTATTGGGGAAGGGACCTTTGGGATCACGGCTCTCAGGGCCGAAGAGGAGGGCGTTGGAGCTCTGTCCAATCTGGCCTTCGTCCGTCGCTCTCTGTCGGCACCAGTAGTCTTAAACTTACCAAGGTTCCTGAAAGGTGAAACTCAAAATAACCCGATGAAAACAAAGTGGCCTCACCCCACACTTAGTCGAAAACCTCAGTTTCACAAGGAAATGAAGACAACCGAGTGGGGATAAGCCAATCCAAAAACTGGAAACTAAAGCTCATCACGATGCAAGCATTAAAGGCAGGCAACACATAGTACACAAACATAGCTAAACCGCCAAGTATGATAAATCAACACCATATCAGATTCGACAATTAAGCATAGCTAGCTGATGAACCGTCATAGAGCGGGTTATCAAATAACTACCAAGCTAAAAGCTAGGGTAGATCGTATTCCACGGGCCTTCTTCAATTGTCTACTCAAATATATTGGCAAATTACTCAGGTTGAAACACTTTGTGCGTGGTGTGAGTTCCACGACTTCTAATCTAGAAAATGCAAGGAAATTAAAAACGAAAAGTAGAAGACAGATTGGGAAATTGGGTTGACTTAACGAAGATGACAGACAAGCTTAGACTTTGAATCCCCCTTAGTTCACCAGAGCATTGGCAATCAACAGATCATTGGATTTCAATTCTCGTTCAATCAATTCTAAGACACCACCATAACTCCTGACCCTTAGGTTTAAGACTGGCGAACGTCCGCTCTATCGACTCTAGCTACCAAGATTAATTAGTCGCCCGGGTACGGTCACCTCTTGCGACTACTAAACTAACTGGTGGAATTACTAACAATTTATGAGTTACTCTTGCAGTGGATTAACCCTAACTGGTTCCTACGAAAGGCACACTCCAATGAATAGGTTAATTGTTCGATTTGGTGTTTTAAAGTAAGGCGAGCGTTCGCTTCTATCCTTAGCTTAACAAGAATCTAATCTAGGTGATGAATCCAGACAAGAAACATGAACAACGAAGAACAAATCAAACATGAAAGAGAAACTGATTGAACTTTGAATCTAATCACCGTCGATCCGTGACCTCTTTAAAGCCCTGGGTCACTTAGGGTTCATCTAGTCTAAGCTCTACGAGTTTTGCTACTCATGTTCATAACAAAAGAATCAAAGGTAGAAACAGAGTTCATCATCAAAAGATAGAAAGATAGAAACTGTAAAACCTATTTAAGACGACTCTGGCAAAGCTTCACTCTCCGGTAATCTTCAATCCAAGCTCCGAGTCTCCGAGGTGAAGGGATGGCATTCAGATCTCTTCCTGGCTCTTCGAACTCTAAACTCTGCTCCAGAACTCGTGAGAATTCTGAAATTATGATGTATTATGAGGTATATTCTTTCTTGGGCCGCCGGTTAAGTATTTATACTTAACCCTAATACCGCCGGATTTTGCCTGGAATTTTCACCGAAAACTTATGAAGTTTTTGCCGAAAATTCCTTTGTAAAATGACTGAATGCTCGGCTGCTTCTCCTGTGATTTTCAGACTCCAAGTTTTCGCCAAGAACTTTGGGTTTTCGCCGAAAACTTCTTCTTGTCAGCTCTGCCGATTTCTTCATGAGTTTTCGCCAAAAACTCTAAGGGTTTTCGCCGAAAACTCCAGTGTAAATTGGGGCAGAATTTGAGTTGGTTTAATTGACTTCTTGGGTCGGTTCCGGTGCGGTTCCTCGAGGTTCCAATGCCTTAGACACGTCCTTGGCTACTATAATTGACGGCAAAAACCTGTGCTAACATGAAAACACTAGAAAACCATCAAATAGACCCGAAATGGGCCAAGGTAACACAAATGGCACGAGATAGAGCCAGTTGAGTGAATATTCGCTATTCTACCCTAAAAACCATGTCTTAAGCAAGGAAATGTCGCTTAAATGAGGCTGATAATCACGTCAAATCGAGTGTCATCAAAATACCCCACACTTAAGCTTTTGCTTGTCCTCAAGCAAACTGAATAGAAACGTTCACGTTCACCAATGATAAGATCGAATAAATTGGAGTTCAATATGTCACAATGAATTATTAGACAGATAATTCCTAGAACAAGAAACCTAACATGCATACTGATCAGCTAAACAACCTGGTCTCACTAGGAACTGCACACGACAAGTAATAGTAACCAATTATGCACGAATTTGACCTGACCGACCAGACTCCTCACACAGGAAATATTTAGTACAAGGGGAACTCTCACTCTCTGTGTTTAAGGACGTGTTTATGCTCTCAATCATTTTCTGTTACTGAATTCTGTCATAAGTTTGCAATTCGATCACATCTCCACCACTGTGACAACACGAGGAACTAGTCAAGAAGGACTTCCGTGCTAGGACTGTAACGAATTCTACACTACAAGGGTTTATAATGAGATGGATGATGGGAATGTATGATGATGGCTTTGGTGCGGTGTAGCTTTCGACTAACTTCCCTCGAATCTAGCTTATGGCTTCCTATCGTCTAACCAGACACGGGGGGAATAGTGAACGCTCGTCCTAAGATACCCTCAAGCAACCTAGCACTTAATTCTCTTTACACATTTTTTCTTTTGACTTCGCTCTTCCATATGTAGAGAGAAGAACGTTATTGAACTTTTAAACTTTGAACTTTTCTTTTTCTCTTCTTTTTTGAAATTTTTCTTGTTTTTCTTGTTTTTCTTTATATTTTTTTTCTTTTGTGCCGATTCTTTCTTTTAGATGATAGAGGGGTTTATACGTTTGGAAATAATAGGTAAGACCACCTGTTTAATGGCTATAGGCAGGTTACCACAAGCCGACTTCTGGTAGGCTAATCTAGAACTACAACCACAAGGGATCAACGGGGAATGAAAGAATGGGGAATGGCTGTAATGTATATCGAACCGAAAGAACAGGCCAAGCTCAAGGGTTTAAACCTAATGGGTTTAACGTTGGTAGGCAATCTGGCTTAGTAGCTGAATCTACGTGCCCTATCATTCTAGAACTCGTGTCATCGTGTGGTCTCGAGTAGATCTCATGCAAATTCTAACTCATTCAAGCAAACAGAAAACCACTCAAAAAGAATTGAAATTGCAAGTTACGTGCAATGGATCAAAAGCTCACAGTTGGTTTGCTAGTCGATTCGGTCATTTTCATGCAATCAAGGCTACAAACTACAAGTGCGATTTTCAAAATCTGTTCTAACCAGGCAATTTAGCATCAAAGTATACATGTTGGTTCTCAAGTTCTAGGTTAAGCAGTCTAAGCATCATTATGACAAATTGAACAACAGCTTAACATCAAAAACCAAGAACTGAGCCATTCTAATGCTAGAGAAACTGGAAAGGAACCACAGAACACACAAAAACACAATCAAGGGTAATCAAGTTCATGCAAGGTTCTCTAGCATCCTACCCCACACTTAAATCGTTATGTGTCCTCACAGGACTAAAACTAGAGTTGAGAGTGGAATAGAAGAACCTGGACCGAGATGGTTGGTGTAGTGGATGAACACGGGGCCTCGGAGCGGAGGGAATCTACCAAAGCGATATAGAAAGAGGTAGACCCTAAGCAAAGGGAATCTCCCAAACTACCTGCAAAACAAAAACAAATGAAAGATAAAAAGGAAACCAGGACAAGTGTCCCGGATCCACACATAAAAAAGATGGATCGAAATCCGAAAAGAAGAAATAAAAAGAAAGGACCAGAAAAGGAATACAACCCGATCACTGCTGGTCAGGTGCATCAGGAGGGGGAAAGTGGAGGGCGTCGTTGACCTGCCGCTGCCACGCCGGCTGCGCCTCATATCTCTCGTCAGTGCGGCGCATGTGCTGCTGCATAATAACCCATTTGGCATCCTGAGTGGCGGTGTCTGTGACTCGCCACTCCTGGAGTCGCTCGTACAGCTCTCCAATATCAGCTGGATGGCTCGGTGCTGAGGATGAGGCGCCTGGAGTGGATCTGGAAGGGGCGACTGCTGCTGATATGCATACCTTGCCTGATGATGTGGCGAGGGTATATGATCATCAAAATCCGGCCCCGGCTGAGGATGCTGCTCCTCAGAATAATCTTCTTCCTCCGATTCTTCCTCGTGCTGGAGGGGAGGAGCTGCCAGCCATCTGTGGACCAAGGTCCAGCTGGAGGGCGTACTCGACCGCTAAATCACCACCTATGGTGTATACTCTACATCGTGGGATGTTCGGCCGTATGACTGGCTGAGACGAGGGAGATGATAAGTCAGCTGACAAAGTTGCCGCCCAGGAGTGAGCTAGGCGGCCTTGGCTTCTGAGTCTTTTGGCGGAATAGGCGTGCAAGCACCCATCCGAGATGAAAAGGATAACCCTCCCAGATGGCGCGTAGAAGGAGGAGCTCCTATCTGCTGATGTGGTGGCGGCTCTTCTCTGGGGCAAACAAAAGAGATCTACGCCAAACCATATGGATAAAACGATAGAGAGGGTGAGCGAGTGAGTTAACTGAGTTATGTGTCGTGGTCTGATCGTTTGGCCACTCCTGTCATGTGGCTCAGAGTGCGTCATACTCCTCTCCGTTGCCGGGGTTGTTCTCCCAGCCGAGGTGGTGACCTTTGTAGTGCTCCCGGGGGATGCCGAGATGAGCTGCAAACTCATCATAGGTGAACGACTTGTACACCCCGCCAAGATAGAAGGAGACGACCTTCTTGTGCTGCCTCCTCTTGTGCTCATCCAGCTTGAAGGTAGCCTAGAACTCCTGGAGAGCGAGATCTGGAAAGTCAGCAGCTAGGGTGGTCAGCTCCAAAAGTCCTGAAGGTGCCAATGAGTCGAGCACATTCTGGTACCAGTCCTCATCGTGCTTGAGGAGGGAATCCATGGATAGTGGGTGCACGTCAGCTCCAGGAACATGCTAGAGCCTCTGGTAGCGCTCGAAGTATTGTACGGGCAGGCGGGCAACAGTGGGGTGGTACCCGACACAACCAGGGAATGCTGGTGGAGGACCGTGGATAGCCGGTGTGATGAGAGCTGGAGCTCAGGAGCTGGAACCAATGTCGAGTCTGGCCTTGGTCCTGCGCTCATTGGTCACATTCCTAATGCATAGCAAGAAAATCAAACCAGATTAGTCAAACTAAAACCCTACCCCACACTTAGTAGAAAAACTCAATTTCACAAAGAAACGAGGAAAACCGAGTGGGGGTAAGCAAAGCAGATTAACTGGTAAATAATTACAACACATGCATAGGAATAGCCAGAAAGTTATCATCACAATCAAAGTTCAGAAGTCAAACCGACATTCAAAAAGTCAACTTCATAGCACATTGAACCCTAATCATGGCAATTACTAGCTTAAAGCGGAAAATGACGGCATAATTTACCTCAGATAATCAACCACATGATATAAACGTGAATGGACAAACATGGCAGCTAATTGAGCACAAACAGTTCAAGGTCAAACCGACATGTCCACAAAAGTCAACATCACAAAAATTTAATCTTTAAGTGATGACACTCGATTGACGTGATTATCAGCCTCATTTAAGTGACATTTCTTTGCTTAAGACATGGTTTTTAGGGTAGAATAACGAATATTCAATCGATTTCCCTATCTCGTGCCATTTGTGTTACCTTGGCCCGTTTCGGGTCTATTTGATGGTTTTCTAATGTTTTTATGTTAGCACAGGTTTTTGCCATTGAATAAGTAACCAAGAACGTGTCTAAGGCATTGGAACATCGAGGAACTGAACCGGAATCGATCAAAGGAGCCAATCAAGTTCAAGCAAATTCCTGCCCGGATTACAAAGGAATTTTCACCGAAAATCACCTAGTGTTTTCGGCGAAAATATCAGCACAAATTGGTTTCGACGAAAGTGTCAAGTTTTCGAACCGAGAATGAAGTCCAGAGAAGAGCGAAAACATCCCTTCATTTGCAAAGGAATTTTCGCCAAAAATTCCTCAAGAATTTCGGCGAAAATAATAGGGAAATCCGGACAAATTAGGGTTAAGTATAACCGGCGGCCCAAGAAGGGGGACCTCATAACATATCATTCATAATTACGTTTTCTGAGGATTCTCTGGAGTTCTGGAGCGAAGAGTTAGAGTTCGAAGAGCCAAAAAGAGATCGTGACGCCATCCCTTTCATCTCGGAGAACCGGAGCTAGGAGTGTAGTTTACCGAAGATCGAAGTCTGTTAGAGTCGTCTAAATTAGGTTTTTCAGATTCTTTTCTGTTCTTCCTCTGATGATGAACTCTTTCTTTGTCTTTGTTTCTTTTGTGATAAACATGAGTAGCTAAACCCTTTAGAGCTTAGACTAGATGAACCCTAAGTGACCCAGGGCTTTAAAGCGGTCACGGATCGGCGGTGATTAGATTCGAAATTCAATCAGTTTCTCATTCATGTTTGATTTGTTCTTCATTGTTCATGTTTCTTGTCTGGATTGATCGCCTAGATTAGATTTTGGTTAAGCTAAGGATTGAAGCGAACGCTCGCCTTACTTTAGAATATCAAATTGAACAATTAACCTTATAATTGGAGCGTGCCTTTCGTAGGAACCGGTTAGGGTTAATCCACTGCAAGAGTAACTCATTAATCATTAGTAATTGCACCAGTTAATTAAGTCGTTGCGAGAGGCGACCGTACCCGGGCAGCTAGTTAATCTTGGTAGTTAGAACGGATAGAGCGAACGTTCGCCGGTCTTAAACCTAAGGGTGAGGAGTTATGGTGCTGTCTTAGTAATTGATTGAATGAGAATCGAAATCCGTTGATCTGTTGATTGCCAATGCTCTGGGGAACGAAGGGGGATTCAAAGTCTAAGTTCGTTTGTCATCTCTGTTTTCAAACCCTAATTTCCAATCTGCTTTAGTTTATTTGTTTTAATTTCTCTGCATTTCTTAGAATTAGAAGTCGTGGAACTCACACCACGCACAACTTGTTTGCATTCAAGAATTCTGCCAGTTTTGAAGTAGTCAATCTTAGAAGACCTCTGGAATACGATCTACCCTAGCTTTTGTGAGCTTTGTTAGTTATTCGGTTGAACGTCCGCATAACAACGACCGGGCGGGTCATCATTAAGCATGGCATATCTCGATCAAATCACATCAAATTTCAACACATAGCTCCCTAAGCATGCGAGAACAGTCCAGACTAATCGATTCAGCAAAAATTCTCAAGAAACAGTCGGCACACAAATCGAGGTAGACCAAAAAGTCAACTAAAGTCAACCTCGATGAAATTTAGCATTCAACATGTCAAAAGATTCAGAATAAAAAGCTCTACAACTTACCTTGATGTCGTGATGGCTGAAAAGAATGAGGATAGAAAAATCGGTGAAAAAACTAGGTCTTGGTGGAACTTGAGCTCTAGAGCTCCGATTCTAACGATCTACGGCTCGAAATGACCGGAAGAGGGAGAGGAGAGGTGCTGCGGCGGTTGGCAATGGCGGCGGCGGCGAAAGTAGGTCGGTGGCGGCAGTTTTCGAAAAACAGAGGGTGTTTGGGTTTGTTTTCGAAAATGAATAGTGAGGGGAGAGAGAGAGTGTCCGTAAAAATGAAAAGGAGAAAGGGGGAAAATTTTTGGATTTTTCTCAGAGTTTTCGGTGAAAAGAAGTGCAAGTTTTCGCCGAAAAGAAGTGCAAGTTTTCACCGAAAACTCAAGTTCAAAACGTCTGCCGGTTTTCAAAACAAGTTTTCGCCGAAAAGTTCAAACTTTTCGCCAAAAAGTGAAGCTTAAAAACGTCTCGAAAACACATGGGGTTTTGAGAAGAAGTTTTCGCCAAAAAATATGGAGGTTTTCCCGAAAACTTTGCCCTGTAGGATTGAAAATATTTTCGCCAAAAACTCCAGTGTAAATTGGGGCAAAATTTGAGTTGGTTTGATTGACTTCTTGGGTCGGTGCCGGTGCAGTTCCTCGAGGTTCCAATGCTTTAACACGTCCTTGGCTACTATATTTGATGACAAAAACCTGTGCTAACATGAAAACACTAGAAAACCATCAAATAGACCCAAAACGGGCCAAAGTAACACAAATGGCACGAGATAGAGCAATTGAGTGAATATTCGTTATTCTACCCTAAAAATCATGTCTTAAGCAAGGAAATGTCGCTTAAATGAGGCTGATAATCATGTCAAATCGAGTGTCATTACTATCCACGATAAAAGGTTTCTCCAAGCACAATTAAAGGATCAACGATATTTAACAATCATTAGGCACGGGTAGAAATGAACTGGGTATTCAAATTGGCTCCAAGAACAGAAAAAGAAAGTCAAACCGCAAGCTCGCAAAAAGTCAATGTCGCAAGAAAATCATCGGAAACCATAGTTAAACGTGCTCAAACAACATCAAATCATGGCACAATAATCCCCAAGCACACTAGATCAACTAGATGCAAACAATTTTGAAAAAATCACACCGAAAAAGAGGCACGCAAATCAAGGTAGACCGAAAAGTCAATCAAAGTCAAACTCGATGAAATTCAGCAATCTACATGGCAAAAGTTTCGCAAGGAAAAACCCAATAACTAACCTTGAAGACATGGTGGCTGAAAATGAACGTATGAGGGGGAATCGGTGAAAAACTCAGAAAATGAAGTTGCGGGTGGAACCGAAGCTAGAGAGCTCTGATTTGGGTGATCTAGGTGTCAAAATGTGCAGGGAAAGAGGGGACGCGAGCGGTGGTGGTGGTAGCGACGGATAGAATTGGGCGACGTTTAGATCGGCGGCGGCGGGGGTTATCAAAAACGCGGCAGAGTGAAAAAATAGGAATTCGGTATGTTCCGCCGAAAATCGTTAATAAAGGGGTAGAGATTGTTTGGATTTTTCTGAAAATTTTTGGCGAAAATAATGAAAGTTTTCACCCAAAAGAAAATTTTTGAAAACCGTCTGCCGGATTTTAAGAAAAGTTTACGGCGAAAAGTGTGAACTTTTCTTCCGAAAAGTATATAAAAAACTGGTCAAAATTCACAGGAGGTTTCAAAGAGAAGTTTTCGCCGAAAAGAAGTGCAATTTTCACTGAAAACTCTGACCTGCAGTTTTAACAAAATTTTCTGAAATTCCGGCAAACTTTGAAAAATCAAAACGAAATCAACAGAGGTCGGAACAATTCCAAATGAATTAGAACTGAACCGAGGACATACGACACACACAAGGAAAATAAAAGATCACACAAAAGACACTTTTGGCTCCCCCGAACCGACACTAAAATGAGACTGACTAAAAAATACAAAAAACTAACTCCAGCCGTGGGTTGCCTCCCATGAAGCGCTCTTGCTTAACATCCTTGAGTTGGACGATACCTGGATGGTTGTCACGGGGTTGAGTTGAAGTGGAGAATGTCGACCAGGGCAGTAACTAAGCCTTGGAGATACCTCTTGAGCCTATGACTGTTGACCACAAAGGGTACTTGATTAGGACCTTTAATTTCGACAGCTCCTAGTGGTGTCTGCTTAATGACTGTATAGGGACCGGACCATCGAGATTTTAACTTCCCAGGAAAAAGCTTTAGGCGTGAGTTGTATAGAAGGACCTGGTCTCCGGCGTAGAACGTCTTATGTTCTATCAAATGAGAGTCGTGAATCCGCTTGGTTCGTTCTTTATAAAGCGTTGTGCTCTCCTAGGTGTTGAGGCGGTGTTCCTCAAGTTCATATATCTGCATAAACCTTTTATCTACTGCAAACTCGGGACGCAAGTTCAGATCTATAATAGCCCAGAACGCCTTGTGCTCAAGCTCAACCAGTAGATGGCATGCCTTGCCATAAACGAGCCGATAAGGTGAAGTACCGATAGGAGTCTTGAACGCAGTTTGGTACGCCAATAAGGCCTCATCGAGCTTAGATGACCAGTCCTTTCGAGACTGGCCAACTGTTTTATCAAGAATCCGCTTGAGCTCACGGTTAGTCACTTCTGCTTGACCGTTTGCTTGAGGGTGATATGCGGTGGACATCCGATGGGTGACGTCGAAACGCTTGCATACTCGATGGAAGTGTCCATGGAAGTGGGTTCCCCTATCACTTATAATGAAGCGTAGGGTGCCAAAATGCGTGAAAAGACGTTGAAGGAACTTCCCTACCACTCTTGAATCATTAGTGGGTAAGGCTTCTGCCTCAGCCCACTTAGAAACATAATCAACGGCCACAAGGATATACTTGTTTCCGTTGAGGGTGTGAAAGGTCCCATGAAATCAATCCCCCAAACATCGAAAACTTCAACAGTTAAGGAAATATTTTGAAGCATCTCATTGCGGTTCGAAATGTTACCTGACCTCTGACATGCTTCACAATGGCGGGCAAATTCGTCACAGTTTGGAAATATAGTCGGCCACAAAAATCCAGCTTCCAGCACCTTCCGTGCGGTTCGATTTCCTCCGAACTAGCCTTCATGGCATTGTCGCATGATGTCGGCGGCCTCATCCAGTGAGACACATCTTCTGATCATTCCCGCGATTCCAATTCGGAATAAAAAGGGGTCATCCTAGAAGTATAATTGGGACATCTTGATCAGCCTTCTTCTCATGTTGTGGTCGAACTCTTCTGGAATAGTACTAGAGGCGAGGTAGTTGGCGATTGCCACGTACCATTGGATCATTTGATGTGGTTGCATTACTCAAGGTTTGAGTGTGATGGATTGCCCACGGTTCAATGGTTATGCTATTTAACTATTCTTGGTATTCAAAACGCAACAACTCATCAGGAAAAGAATCATCGATAGGAGAGGTAGAAGACTTACCTGGTTGAGATTCTTCGAGTCGAGACAGGTGGTCGGCTGCTACGTTTTCTGCTCCCTTCTTGTCCTTAATCTCTATGTCAAATTCTTGAAGTAAGAGTACCCAGCAAATTAGCCTGGGCTTTGAGTCTTGTTTTGCCAGTAGGTGGCACAGCGCAGCATGATCAGTATAAACTATGGTGTGTGAGAGCACCAAATACTGTCTGAATTTGTCGAACGAGAACACAATTGCTAGGTGCTCCTTTTCTGTTGTGGTGTAGTTGCGTTGAGCATCGTTAAGAGTCTTGCTAGCGAAGTAGATTGGATGGAATCTCTTTTCTTTCCTCTGTCCCAGAACGGCCCGAACCGCGAAGTCACTAGCATCGCACATCGACATCCTTCTTCAGGACCTCCTTCTTCATGACATCTTGCATCATTGGGTTCAACCGGCGTTGTGGTTGTCTCACCGGATTGAACTCCTCATCTACCACTATTTGATGTTTGCAGAAAGTCTCAGAGATCCCCCAAATGTCGGATAGTTGCCAGGCTATAGCCCGGATGTGTTTTTTCAGTAGCTTGACTAGTTGCCTCTTCTGTCCGGATGACAGTGCGGACCTGATGATAACTCGCAGCTGACACTCCTTCCATAAGAATGAATATTCCAGATGATCTGGGAGTTCCTTATGTGTGAGCTCTGGAGGATGTTCATACGAGGTAGTGATCCGGTTGGGTGAACGCTCAAGAGGTGACAGTGCAGGGATAGTTGCGGATGCCGATTTCTGGTCGGCGAGCTCCTCTTGCCATTGGAGTTGTTCTGGATCATCCAATGCGTCCTCCATACCTGAACTCAAACACAACTCTAGCGGGTCAGTAGTCAAGGCATTAGTAACAAAACTAGCCGAAGCCAGCTCCAGAGCATTAATCAAAAAACATTTATCATCTTGCGCAGCCGAATACTTCATATTGTCCTTGATGCCGAATGTTACACTATCACCTCCGACCATCAAAGTCAACGAGCCCTATTTGCAATTGATATTTGCGCCAGCTATTGTCAGAAATGGTCGTCCTAAGATGAGAGTGACTGCCACCTCTCCGGTATCTAGAACCACAAAATCTGCCAGAATGGTAAAAGGACCGCAACAAACAGCTACATCTTTTATAACTCCCCTAGGAATTTTGACTGTTCTATCAGCTAGTACTAGGTGTAAGCTAATGGGTTTTAGTTTACCTAAGTTCAATTTCTCATAAAGATAAGTAGGCATGACGTTAATAGAAGCACCAGAATCAGCTAGACTACGCTCTATATCTATACCGTTAATTATGCATGGTAATGTAAAAGCTTCAGGATCAGGACACTTAGCTGGAGAGGGTGGCGGCTGATGTAGGAGAGACGGTTTATTAAGGATGTCGGCGTACTCGTTGCTAAGGGTGACGGAGAACACCTCCCCGCTCTTCACTAGATCCTTAAAGAATTTTCCAAGTGGCGGTATGATCTAGACAGCTGCAGTCACTGGTATCTCGATTTTTGTATTCTTCAGAACTGAGTACTATCTTTTGTACTGAGTATTCAATGTCTTAAGCTTCATGGCCTTCGGATACGGGACCCTTGGTTGGTAAGGTGCTAAGACTAGTGTAGGAGTTACTGTTGGAAGGGGGCTGCTGAGCCGCTTCATCCTCTCCCTTATCTTCTTCCTCTGACGTGATGTCCTCAACTTCTGGCATGTTCACGGCACTAGCATCAGGTACCATATCTGGCTCTTGGGCCTTTGGCTCAGCCGTTTGCTTTCCGCTCCTGGTTGTGATGGCTTTGGCATGTTCACTCTTCACGGAGGGATTGCTTTGAGACGGTGCTTGACCGAAGAAGGGACTGTTGGCTAACAGAGTAGCAACACTGTTCATCGTACTCTCCACTCTCTGACTCTGAGCGATTTGTCCCTGGTTAAGAGCGGCTTGAGCTTTGAATTGATTATCATGATCATCAAGTCTGTTCATGATTCGAGCAAACTTCCTTTCGAATTCATCTTCTCTACTATAGTGCGGCGTCGATCGATGAGGCTGGTATCCTCTGGTAAACCTAGGAAAACCTTGATATGCCCCAGATGGTTGACCATTTTGATTATGACCATGCCTGTAGTTACGGTAGTCGAAATAACCTGGCTGTTGGCAAAACCCTAACTAATGAAGTTTACCTCCGTTATACGTTACCAAAATTCTGACAACAGCCTCCATTATGCGTACAGGTTCCACACCATTCGCAGTCAGTTGCCAAGACTAAAACTGGCAGAGGGCTAGTAAGAGCGCCGGCTTTATTCACTCGTTTTTGGATTGGTTCAACTGAACTTGTGAATGGATTTTATTAATTTCATCAGCCTACGCACATGTTGATCGTTCTTCTATATGTTCTGTTGTTAATCCCATGATTTGGCATCAAAGATTAGGTCATACTATTGTTACCAATTTGTCTTATATTTCTTGTAAAGGTTCTGATTTGAAATCAATAAAATGCTCTGTTTGTCCTTTGGCCTAATAGAAACGGTTGCCTTTGCAGACTAGTATATCGCGTGTTGATGCTATATTTGATCTTTTTTACTGTTGTGATGTAATGTTGAACTGTGCGCTACATGAGTTGGCTATATCGTGTACTTGTGAATGGATGACTTGGGTTACATTGTTGAGACTGTTAGTTGTGGGCAATGGACTGAGTAGTGCACCTGTGTGATCACCTAGAAAATATGAAGGAGAAATGGAGAGTAAATGTATGCGTGTGAAGGTGAATGTATGAGTATTGATTGAATTGGGGGACGAGTGGTTACATGATTTTGGTTATGTTTGTGCATGTGGTTTTCTCTGTTGCATAATGTGGAGTTGGATGCGGTGTAATGTTGAGCTTATGCATGTTAAACTCTTGTGGATGTTAATTGAGATTTGAGCTTATGTGATCACCTAGTATCATGTTAGGAATTAAAATGAGGATGGCTGTGTTAGATTCCATTGTTGTTTGTGTGCGGAGTTGGGATCGCTCTTAGGCTAGGTTCGGCGCATAGTTAAACCCAGTGGGTTCGCTCAGTTTCATTAGGAAGCTGATCCCCCCCAGTTTCTCTTTTCAGGTGTTCGGTTGAGTTCAGAGGAGTTGCAGGTTGGAGTTGTGAAGTGAAGATTAGGAAGCTATTGTGGAGTGACCACTGTTTAAGTTTTAGATTTCAGTTGACACCTTTGGTTGGGAATTTTGTAATCATTTTGAGATTTGGTTTCAGATTTCAGATTTTATGTAATGAAGGCCTTCAGTTGATTTTGAACTTTTTAATGGAGAGTTGTTTCTGTTTCCGCTGCGTTTTACTCCTTTATTTAAATGCTGTATCTTCGAGTAGCACTCAAACCAGTTCGACCACGGGTAAACCCGGGTCAGTTTGGGACGGGTGTTACAAGTGGTATCAGAGCCTCTCCTTGTCCCTCTTGAACGATGGTGGGGCAAACCTCAACGAGGACGTTGAGTCCCTGTGGGGGGGGGTGTATGTGACATCCTAGGTAAATCCCACATCGACAAAGCACGGGGGAGATCCATGGGCTATGTGGAATAGTTCAACCTTAACTGACATGACGCGTTTTGGGGCGTAGTGGTGGGGGTTTGATCTTGAGAGGAGGAGGTCATGGGTTCGAATCCCACCAACGCCCAAAAATAAATCCGTGAGGGCTGGGCCCAAAGCGGACAATATCTTGTCAGAAAAGGTTGGGATGTTACAAGTGGTATCAGAGCCTGGTTAGTTGCTGCTATGTTGGTGATTCGTCTCTTCTTCTAGAGGAGTAATTAACCTCATATGGGGAAAGGATGGAGCATCAGCCCATGACCAACTTTCCAGGGATTTTCAAAGTGTTTTGAAATGGGTGGGAAGTTTTGAAAGGAAAGTGTTTTGAGCTTGAAAGGAGAGTGATTTGAAATGCAATGTGATTTATGAAAATTGATCAACTGAAACGTTTTGTGTCCTCCTGTAGTGAAGAGGGTGTCGGAGTAGTTGGGAGTGGAAGTGGTGGTAGACTAGGAGGTTGGTTGGAAGAGTAGAGCCCTTGTAGAATTTTGTTGAGTTAAGTGGAGTGTTCGAGGAGTGTGAAGTTCTGGTCGGAGGTGTTAGCTGAGAGTTTTCTTGCTTGCTTGTTTGTGCTTGTGCTCTCGTGTGAGTTGTGTTGGTTGCGTTTTGGTTGTGTTCTTGTGGTGAGTAGTGCCGTCGAGGTTCGGTTGTGCGTGTCTGTTAGGTAAAAGTTTGAAGTAGTGTGGGAGTAGTGCCCTTAGAAGGTGTGTCTTGTTAGAGCCGTTAAAAGGAAGTTTCGGGAGGTAATGTGATCCCTATGTTGCTGCTGCATTTGTTGCTGTGATTTGTGGTTGCGTTGCTAGAGTGAGTTGGGTTGTGATTTCGAGGACGAAATCTCTTGAAGTTGTGGAGACTTGTAACATCCCCGCCCAACCAAACGGATTGGAACTCGAGTTTGGATGGTTTAGACATTGGAAACAATGTTCTTGAGGTCCCATTGAAGTTTGGGACGTTCGAATTTGAGTTGGGTCGAGTTAAAACACCTTGGGGGTGCATTTGATGATACATGGGCCGTGTTTCATGCATTGAGTGTTAAAATTCAGATTTTAGGAGTTTCTTCACTTTTTCATTTTCTCCATCTTCCCCCAAACCCGTGTTTGAAGAACCAAAAACCCATTTGGGTCAATCCTTGATTCCGGGAGTTGTAGAGCTTCGATTGACGATCCATTTCTTGCTACACGTTCATGGCGGTGAGAGGAAGAGATCTCTAGTCGTGGTTCTGGCTGGGTCGGAGCAGGCTGCTGTCCGTGGAAGAAGGAAGAGCTACGTTTTTGTGTCTCAGCCAGAAATCTCCAAAACTTCAAACCTCGATTCTGAGAGTTGTAGAGATCCGATTGGCGATCCATTTCTTGCTATGAGTTCATTGTGATGAGAGGAAGAGATCGCTCCCAGAAGTTCTGGATATTTCGGAGTAAGCTGCTGTCGGTGAAGAGGAGGATAGCTACGTTTTTGGTGTCTGAGAGTTTGGTTGTTCGGGTTTCTTGAAGAGTTTAGAGCCTCGTCTTCTTGTCAGGTGAGGGTTTAGCGTACGATAGGTAGTCTTGTCGGTGTGAGGAGTTACAATTCAGACTTAGAAAAATGTAGGGCCTTGCATGAAATTGAAAGAGAGTAAAAGGGGAAAATTGTTCTGCAATTGATTGTTCTGTGAAATATGCTGTTTTGATGATTGTTGGATATTTGTTAATTGATGGATTGGTTGATGATTGATGGCTGTTTGTGATGTGTTTTATTGGAGAAATTGATTAACATGGATGATAAATTGATCGGAACTAGTAAAGAGTGATAGGAGGGACGGGTATGTGAACATGAGAATTGTGTATATTATGCTATTGTCAGTCTGTGGTTGCAGGAGGGTGGTCCTGCCAATGTGGGGTCGCCCTTAATTGATGAAAAGGTGGATGGCTCCACCAATGTGTGGTCATCCAATGAAGGACGTACAGGAGGGTAACCCTACGACTCATGACATGGCTTCCCCTGTACTTGCAGGTGGGGGTGGCCGGTGAGCTAGCCGTTTACCCTTAAACTGTTTGTGTCGTGGGAGGTGTTGAATGTCTTGGTGATGTGTGGTTATGTGTGATGTGGGATTATTGAATGATTTTGATTGTGTGGGTTTACATGATGTTGGGATTGACATGATGCTAGGTGTTGATGTATGAATTATGCAACGTGCCTTTTAGGTAGAATTGATGATGCGTGTGAAGGTGGTTGTTAATGTGTTTAGGGTGGTAGACTATGACTTAGAACTGGCTACTGGAATCGGTAGGGAATGTAGGTATGGAATTGGACAATAGAATCGGTACGTGGAATTGACTTATGGAATTGGTTAAGGGAATTGGTAAATGGAATTGAGTAATGGAATTGGGTGGTGTGATTGCATGAACTAGTTGAACTGGGGTCGTATGATTGATTTGAATGAAATTGATGCTGTGTGTGATGGTGATTGATAGTGTGTCCTTTGGTTATCGTAGTAAGGTTGGAGTCTTGAATGTGGATTGGTAAATGGTAGAGAAGAATGAGGATGTCAGAATTGGTCGAATTGTGGCTAGGAATCATGTTAGATGAATTATGTAAACTAGATAGATTATGTGGTTTAATCTAGTAATGCTCAATAGGAGAGTTGAAATGGTAAATTGATGCTGTCGTGATTGTTACTGTTATGTGGTGTTGGGTGACTGGTGTGATTGTATGGTTGACTTGTGTGAGTGAATAGTTGACTAGGTGGCTAGAAATGGGAGTGCGGAGTTTAATAGAATTAGAACAGAATTAGGTCTTGCATGAACCTATGAGAGTAAAACTGAATAACTGTCTTGTGATTGACGTATGATGATTGTGCTGATCTATGTGTGATGTGGGGATTGGGATATAAGATGATAGCTAATGTATTTGATCTAGAAATGTGAGATGAGATGGGGTTGGATGAGATGAATTCTATGATTGTATCTATTATTGCCGGTTGTGGTTAGACTAGAATTATGTCCTAGAATTGGAACATAGAATTGGTGTTTGGAACTAGAACGTGGAATTGTGTGGTGGAATCATGGTGTGGATTTGTGATGTGGGTTTATGTTGTGGTATTGTGATGTGGCATTGTGATGTGTAATTTGTGTAGTGGATTTGTAAAGTGGAATTGGGAAGTGGGTTTGTAAAGTGGAATTAATCAAATGGAAATGGGTAAATGGAATTTAAATGATAGAACTGGAAGGAGCCAACGTTACCCCAAATGTGTTTCACCCACCGACGGACTGGTGGTTAGGGCCTACCGACGGACTGGTAGATTAGTCTCCCGATGGGGAGTGGAATTGTGGAATTGTGGAATTATGGAATTGTGGATATGTGACGTGTTCCCCATGCGGTAGGGGAGCACGAGGCCGGCGGGGTAGCGGGGGAATAACTCCTTATGGCGCCTAATGGACTCACCTAGATCAATGAATGTGTGGTATGTGTTAGTGATGAGAATGTTTGGTTATGTGCGGTGGTGTATGCGTGTTTGTGAGTGTGTGTGGAATAAGATACATGTGTGATTCGTGTATGGTATGTGTATTGGAGGTGTTAGTGAAGTGCCTAGTGTTGTGTTGTGAATTATGTTGTTGTGATGAGATGTGAGATAGGAGTTGAATGGTCTAGGATTGATGATGATGATAAGTGTGAATTTGGGTAATGTGGGTGTTGTGGTTAATGTGTGGGTGTTGTGGTTGATGTGTGAGTGGAAGTGTTGTTAGTGATAGTGAGTTGTATTGTGATGTAATGTTGAACTGTGCGCTACATGAGTTGGCTATATCGTGTACTTGTGAATGGATGACTTGGGTTACATTGTTGAGACTGTTAGTTGTGGGCAATGGACTGAGTAGTGCACTTGTGTGATCACCTAGAAAATATGAAGGAGAAATGGAGAGTAAATGTATGCGTGTGAAGGTGAATGTATGAGTATTGATTGAATTGGGGGACGAGTGGTTACATGATTTTGGTTATGTTTGTGCATGTGGTTTTCTCTGTTGCATAATGTGGAGTTGGATGCGGTGTAATGTTGAGCTTATGCATGTTAAACTCTTGTGGATGTTAATTGAGATTTGAGCTTATGTGATCACCTAGTATCATGTTAGGAATTAAAATGAGGATGGCTGTGTCAGATTCCATTGTTGTTTGTGTGCGGAGTTGGGATCGCTCTTAGGCTAGGTTCGGCGCATAGTTAAACCCAGTGGGTTCGCTCAGTTTCATTAGGAAGCTGATCCGCCCCCAGTTTCTCTTTTCAGGTGTTCGGTTGAGTTCGGAGGAGTTGCAGGTTGGAGTTGTGAAGTGAAGATTAGGAAGCTATTGTGGAGTGACCACTGTTTAAATTTTAGATTTCAGTTGACACCTTTGGTTGGGAATTTTGTAATCGTTTTGAGATTTGGTTTCGGATTTGAGATTTTATGTAATGAAGGCCTTCAGTTGATTTTGAACTTTTTAATGGAGAGTTGTTTTTGTTTCCGCTGCGTTTTACTCCTTTATTTAAATGCTGTATCTTCGAGTAGCACTCAAACCGGTTCGACCACGGGTAAACCCGGGTCGGTTTGGAACGGGTGTTACAAGTGGTATCAGAGCGACTTTCCAGGGATTTTCAAAGTGTTTTGAAATGGGTGGGAAGTTTTGAAAGGAAAGTGTTTTGAGCTTGAAAGGAGAGTGATTTGAAATGCAATGTGATTTATGAAAATTGATCAACTGAAACGTTTTGTGTCCTCCTGTAGTGAAGAGGGTGTCGGAGTAGTTGGGAGTGGAAGTGGTGGTAGACTAGGAGGTTGGTTGAAGAGTAGAGCCCTTGTAGAATTTTGTTGAGTTAAGTGGAGTGTTCGAGGAGTGTGAAGTTCTGGTCGGAGGTGTTAGCTGAGAGTTTTCTTGCTTGCTTGTGTTGTGCTTGTGCTCTCGTGTGAGTTGTGTTGATTGCGTTTTGGTTGTGTTCTTGTGGTGAGTAGTGCCGTCGAGGTTCGGTTGTGAGTGTCTGTTAGGTAGAAGTTCGAAGTAGTGTGGGAGTAGTGCCCTTAGAAGGTGTGTGTTGTTAGAGCCGTTAAAAGGAAGTTTCGGGAGGTAATGTGATCCCTATGTTGCTGCTGCATTTGTTGCTGTGATTTGTGGTTGCGTTGCTAAAGTGAGTTGGGTTGTGATTTCGGGGACGAAATCTCTTGAAGTTGTGGAGACTTGTAACATCCCCGCCCAACCAAACAGATTGGAACTCGAGTTTGGATGGTTTAGACATTGGAAACAATGTTCTTGAGGTCCCATCGAAGTTCGGGAAGTTCGAATTTGAGTTGGTCGAGTTAAAACACCTTGGGGGTGCATTTGAAGATACGTCGGCCGTGTTTCATGCATTGAGTGTTAAAATTCGGATTTTAGGAGTTTCTTCACTTTTTCATTTTCTCCATCTTCCCCCAAACCCGTGTTTCAAGAACCAAAAACCCATTTGGGTCAATCCTTGATTTCGGGAGTTGTAGAGCTCCGATTGACGATCCGTTTCTTGCTACATGCTCATGGCGGTGAGAGGAAGAGATCGCTAGTCGTGGTTCTGGCTGGGTAGGAGCAGGCTGCTGTCCGTGGAAGAAGGAAGAGCTACGTTTTTGTGTCTCAGCCAGAAATCTCCAAAACTTCAAACCTCGATTCTGAGAGTTGTAGAGATCCGATTGGCGATCCGTTTCTTGCTATGAGTTCGCTGTGATGAGAGGAAGAGATCGCACCCAGAAGTTCTGGATATTTCGGAGTAAGATGCTGTCGGTGAAGAGGAGGATAGCTACGTTTTTGGTGTCTGAGAGTTTGGTTGTTCGGGTTTCTTGAAGAGTTTAGAGCCTCGTCTTCTTGTCAGGTGAGGGTTTAGTGTACGATAGGTAGTCTTGTCAGTGTGAGGAGTTACAATTCAGACTTAGAAAAATGTAGGGCCTTGCATGAAATTGAAAGAGAGTAAAAGGGGAAAATTGTTCTGCAATTGATTGTTCTGTGAAATATGATGTTTTGATGATTGTTGGATATTTGTTAATTGATTTGGGTTGGGTTTATGATTGATGGCTGGGTTTTTGATGAGTTTTATTGGAGAAATTGATTAAAATGGATGATAAATTTATCGGGGAAATAGTAAAGATGATAGGAGGGGGCGGGTATGTGAACATGAGAATTTTTGTATATTATGCTATTGTCAGTCTTTTGGTTGCAGGAGGGTGGTCCTGCCTTTTGGGGTCGCCCTTAAATTTATGAACAGGTGGATGGCTCCACCAATG
>CM068299.1:51872838-51911510 GCA_034768395.1 Linum lewisii | reverse complement strand
ATTCGGCGGGTCCGGTCGGATGTGCCGCTCACGCGCGGGCCGGATTAGGAAAGTCGGCGCCGCCTTTGCTATCGGGCTTGGAATTGGTGGGGCGTCGGCTGCTCGGGCTGGGCGATGCACGGGGCTTCGGATGCTGGACTCTGGCTGGTCTGATGCTGATGCTGCTCGGCATCCGGGGTTCCTGCTCGGCCTGCCCGCTCGGCCTTCCTTCCATTTCCTCATTTCCTCCATTTCCTTCTGTGCTCCTAGGTTGGCAGCTCCTAGGCTTGGCTCTAGGCCTTGTATGGAGTTGAGGGCAGGTGCTAAACCTCCCAGGGCTCGAATCCCCTGATGGCTGAGTGCTAGGGCCCGATCGGGGCCTTCTGAGGCCGGGGTTGGCGCCCGGGTGCAGTCTGCCTTCGGGCCTTCTCCAGATATGCTTAGGCCTGGCCTTCCTTGTTTCTCCCAGTTGTCTAGGAAGGCCCTTAGAGGTTCCCCTAAGGTCATCATCCGGTCCTTGAGCTCCTGGAGTCCTAGCCTTGGTGCTAAGGCGAAGGAGCGCTCGGGGTAGGGCCGGTTGGAGCTCCTTCAGGTCGGGGCTGGGCCTTCTTCAATCGGCGTTCCTCTAAGAAGGCCTTTAGAGGATCCCAGGGTTTTGTAGCACCTCCTGGGTCATTAGGCTTAGTACCTGAGGTGCCGGCCAAGCTAGGCTCTTTGGTCGCCATAAGCGCCGGGGCCCAAGTCAGGGCCGGATGGGTCCAGACGCTCATCCGTGCTTGTTGAGCCCTTCGGGGAGGGTTGTACTTGAACCTCACCACCTGTTGGGGCTTGGTAAACCTCTGAGGGTTTATCTTAAGGTGTTGGGAGGTTCTAAGCGCTTCTTATAAGGCACTAAGGCCTTTGCCTTGTGGGTGACCCCGGCGGGGTGTAGGAGTAGGTATTTTCAGCCGGTCGGCTGCCCGGAGTCACTTCACCAGCACTCGGCCCCAGCCCAGGCGCTGCCCGACCAGGCCCCAGCGCCCCAGCGCTCGGCCCCAGCCCCGGCGCTGCCCAACCAGGCCTCAGCGTCCCAGCGCTCGGCCCCAGCCCCAGCGCTACCCAACCAGGCCTCAGCACCCCAGCGCTCGGCCCAGCCCCGGCGCTGCCCAACCAGGCCCCATCCCCCGGAGCTACCCGACCAGGCCCCGGCGCTCCAGGCTCGGCCCCGACCCCGGCTGGCACAGCCTGACCAGCCCCGGCGCCCACAGCCCCCCACACGCACCGTCCTCGGTGCTGCCCGACAAGGCCCCTGCGCCCCAGCGCCCGACCCGACCAGTCTCGGCGCCCCAGCACCCATCCTTGGTGCTGCCGACAAGGCCCCTGCGCCCCAGCCCCCGGGCCCCGACTGGCCCTACCCGCCAGTCCTAGCGCCCCAGCACCCGGCGCTACTCTGCCCGCCCAAAGGCCCCGGCCGCCCTAGCACCCGGCCCCGACCTGTCGCTGCCCAAGGCCCCCCCGGCGCATCACCACCCGACGTGGCCCCCGACCACGAGTCCGGCGCGTCCCTGCCCGACGCTCAGTCGCGGTCCTACCCGACCCCGGCTGCCCCGACACGATGATGGTCGACGCTACCAACCTGGCCGCCGCACCACCACCCGTCACCGCCGCCGGCTCTCCACTGCCCGCCGCCAGGATTTCCACTGTCTGCCGCCGCCTTGCCACTGCCCGACGCGTCCCTGTCCGCCGCCGCCTGGCTCTCCACTGCCCGACGCCGCCGCCTCCCTACTGCCCGGCGCCGCCACTCTACCCGATGTGCCCTGGTTTACCCCTGGCACTTTCGGCACCCCCGTGCCCCGACCCGACGCTTCATCGACGGTCCCCTGTGTGCCCAAGATTCAATGGGAGATCACCTCCCGAAGGATTCTGAGGGCTCCCAGAGTGAAGACGATCCGGATGCTGACCCGGATGTAGAAATGAGTGAGGAACTCACCCGCTGCCTCCCCGAGCCGTAACATTATTGTTGATAGTTTTTCAGGAGAGAGAGATATGGAGACCGATGGAGAAAGCACTGAAGGACCCGAGCCGTGGTCCGTTACTGACTCAAATGACACTCCTAGGTCTAAAGATGATGCTGAGTCTTCCCCGACCATGGCCAACAAGATTGCTGAAGTTTGGAAGAGGGTGATGACTGCTAAAAGAGAACCCGAGATGGATTTGGGGACAAATCCAAGGAAGAAGAGGAGAATGATGAGATCCAAAAATGCTGCCCTAGTGTCCGTAAGTACTCCTACACTCCACCAGGGTCACCCGTCCAAGGAAGAACCTTAGGGCCCTACAAGAAGCAAATAGAACTAAGGGCAGGCCACCTACAATCCCTCAAACCCAGGTATGAGGTGAAATACAGGCTAAGGCCTCCCCCCTGCAGGAAGGAAAGCTCAGGAGGAAGAGAAGCCGCTCCAAGCCATGCTGCTGGCAGAGAGTCGAAGCCGTAGGGCTAAGGACAAGCCTCCGTCGGATCCTGGCCAAGCCTCCAAGGGCCCTGAAGACGAGGCACACTCTAGAGACCCAATGGAAGCCTTCCTAGAGTACAGGAGCAAGAGAGCTCGAGAGTACTTGGCCGAGAAGGGATGGCCACCCGAGACCGATCCGGACTCGAGCTGAGAGAAGAAGAGGAGTTCCTGGTTCCAAGGCACCACTCCTGGCCCGACCCTAGCCCAAGAAATCACATTTGGAGCTAGCTAAGGCGATGCCCGAAGCTAGGAGAAGAAGCCCGGGAGAAATGAAGAAGACACCCCCAGGCCCCGGTCCGAGCCCTAGACCGAGAACCGGGCCGATCGGGGGTATTTTATGAGGGTAGCCACTATTTGGCCGAGCCTTTTGGCGAGGCCCTAGCCTTGGACAAGCCCAGAGCATCAGGCCCCAAGGCCCGACGAAGGCCCACCGTTTGAAGAAGAAGAAGCCTGGAGCCGAGCAAAGGCCCGGCCCGAGACCGGCTGCCCGCCGAGTCCTAGTCCCACCCGGACTAGGAAACCCTAAAACCGCCGGTTTAGGGTTTTAGGAGTTTTATTCCTATTTTGAGTTGGATTCTTGGATTTAAAGACTATTTAATTGTTATTCCTTTTTAGTAGGACTTGTTTAGGGGTTTTAGGATTCTAATTAGGAATAGGACTCTTTATTCTATTCTTATTTAGGAAGTAGTGTTTAGGGAGGAGAGCTTGTTCCCTCACCTATATATAGAGGCCGCCGGCCACCCTTGTTCGACACAACTTTTATGAAATAAACAACCCCATTTGAAAGAACTTTGTTCTGAAATCCTTATTGTATCTGCATGTTGCCATACTGAAGGCCGACTTATCATCAAGAGCATCCATCTCTTGGCGTGGCGTCTACGACTTGATACTTCTGGTTCCCAGCTGTTATATAGCTGACGGGTCAAAATCCTCATCCGCCCCCGGTTCCTGATGGTTCTACCTCGTTGCACGGTGTCCAACTTGCGGTGTTCAAGGGGTCGGCGCCCACGGTTGCAGCGTTCACATCACCCATCCTCGTAGTGACACAACTGACGGGCAAACAAATAACTGACTCATAAATAAAGAGGGCGGGCACCTAACACTGAAGTGTTGGGAGACAACACACCAAGAAAAATGGTATCCACCCATGAGCACCCCTTTAAGGTGGCTACCAAAATAAAATAGGAAATGAGTCAAGAAACGTGTATCAAGCACTGACGACCATGGCGGTGGGATGATGGTGGTGGCGGAGAAATCCTGAGGTAAGGTATTTGATATCTAGGAGCAACTTCATCTCCTGCTCGTGGTTGAAAGCCTAGTCCCGCCCCAAGTAGGCCACTATGTCTTGGGTTTCTCTAATCTTTCTACCTTGTGCATCATGTACATTCTCTAGATGCACTTCATATCATCGTGGTCTACTTTCCAGGCCTTGCAATGCAAATTTTATGTCATCGACTCATGATAGCGAGCATCTTGATTATGCCTTTACTCACTTTTGTTGCTTCCAATGTATTTAGTTCTCCCTTCACGGTCATTACTTCACTGTCCTCTTCCATAAAATCCTCTTCTCTGAGCTGTTGTAGCCATTTTCTGCTTATCTCGTAACACCTTTAACTTTTTCCTAGTGAGACACTGAGACTCATCCAAGTCCAAATCCTTTGGGGCCATGATGACCAAGCCCCACGGGATGATAAAAGGGCAGTTATTCGAGACGTGTTTGGGCCTAGTTTGCCATCCAATCTTGTTGTTAATAAACTAACATATATAAGCACCACCCTGCAACTTCATGTATTTCTTCTTATCCTTCACCCACTCATGGAAAATTAGGAAACCACCCAGCTAGGGTCAAGTCAACGCCCCATCTCCATGGCCCTTAATAGTGTGAGCTCCTCGGAGTAGCATTTGTGAAAAAATGAGGTGGTCAATACAAAAATTCCTTCATTCAAATGAGGTGAAGTTGTAAAAGGAGAGACCAGGTGATATCACCAGAGAGGCGCCCAAAGTTCATTCCTGATCTGAGTACTCCCAATGTATCGCCACCCAATTGAAACTACAAGCAGATATAATTTTTGGTCTTCACATTCGAGACAATCTCAAATGTGCTCTAGAACTCCTAGAGAGGAAGTAGACGTGGGAACTCCCAAATATTTATCAAATAGAGTAAATTTCCCCTCAAGAGATGAGTCCGCCATCTCACATCAACTGCACTATAAGAAAGATCCTCAGCGTATGGTACTGAAGTGGTTATGGTCATGAGGTTTGTGATGCGGTAGTACTTCCTCTAGTGAGATTGGTCAAACACAGACTAGCGGTGGCGATGGGCATTTGGAAAGGTATCATGCTCGACAATTTCTCATTTTCTTCCTCAATCCTCATAGTGTCCTCGAGGGTTATATTGATTGATCGTGGGGCGGAGGTGGATGAGTTCTTCGTGGCTCTCCTCTTGTTAATGAAAGATGGTGAAAAGATATCCACGAAAGAGCGACCATCATATTACAATACAACTTAGCCCACACTTAGTTAAGTACCTTAACCTAGGAATTCATCAACCAAGAGGAGTGCGAAAAAACTAGCACACCGATGGTGAATGAGTTGAAACATCATCAAATAACATATGATCATTGATCAATGGCAGGAAAAATTAAAGGGAGCACAAAACCATCATATCAATAGTTAAAATGTCTATGATGTTGGAAAAAAAAGATAAACACATACCAAACAAGTTCAAATGCAGGAATTAAGTCTAAGTTACAATCAATCATGAAAAAACAAGGTTAATTTAAAAAATCCCCAAAAGTAGTCGGTCTAGGGTTTTGGCTACCAAAATCGATCCTGAGCAACTTTCTTGAAATGAGTCAAGGATTAGACCCTTAAAACCATAGTTAAAGGAAGAATACGTAACCTTGAAGAGATGATGGCCGATTCACGTCAAAATTTGGTAAAACTAAAAATAAGCTTCAAAACTATGGTGTTAGGTAACTCGAGTTAGGAGCGAATCAAGCAATAAAAAGGGCTGATCGAATCTTAGGGGGTGGGGGTGGGGAAGAGAGTGGTGGGTTAACAAGGAATTAGACTAGTGGTGAGGGTTTTGGTTAAAAAATTGATGGTTAGGGGGGGGGGGGGGATCCTATTTTAGTATAATAAAAAACAACGTTGTTTTGGTTAAGTTTGAAAATTGCACACAAAGAATGAACAAAATGCACATTTTGCGTATTTGCATGCACATTTTGGACAATAAAATAGATAGAAAATGCGCATTCTATATGCAATGGTGCACATTTTTTGTTTAAAATCACAAATATTTTGTTCTTTTGTTGAAAAACTTGGTGGCAGACACGAAATCATGTCTTTAGACATGAAAAATTCGCTGAAATGACACTTTGACCTGACAAAAACTAAAAATCTGGTACTCAACCTTGGGTTGCCTCCCAAGAAGCGCAGTTTTCAAACATATTTGAGCTAGACGATACCTAGCGAGGTTTGGAGAGTGGTTATAGGTAAAAAGTTCTCCATGAAACCAATGATGTGGCCCTTCAGGTATAGCTTGAGCCGATGTTCGTATACCTTGAGCGCTCCTTGCTCTAGACTAAATATCGCAACAATGTCATAGGGGAAAGCTTGGACGATGGCGTATGGCATGGTCCATCAGGACCTGGGCTTCTGATGACACTCGATTTGACGTGATTATCAGCCTCATTTAAGCGACATTTCTTTGCTTAAGACATGGTTTTTAGGGTAGAATAACGAATATTCAATCGATTGCCCTATCTCGTGCCATTTGTGTTACCTTGGCCCGTTTCGGGTCTATTTGATGGTTTTCTAGTGTTTTTGTGTTAGCACAGGTTTTTGCCGTCAAATAGAGTAGCCATGGACGTGTCTAAGGCGTTGGAACCTCGAGGAATCAAACCGGAATCGATCCAAGGAGTCGATCAAGTCAAACCAAAAATCTGCCCATTCACACTTGCATCTTCGGCAAAAAGAAGCTTCTGTCTTCGGCGAAAATATTAGTGCAAATCAACTGGTGCCGAGTCAAAAAGAGATTTTCGGCAAAACCAAATAAGTGTTCGGTCCGAAAATACAAGGCAGAGAGATCAGCCGGCGGAGCCTTCATTCACAAAGGAATTTTCGCCAAAAATTCCTTAAGAATTTTGGCGAAAATATTAAGAGGAATCCGGCTGATTAGGGTTAAGTATAAATACTTAACTCGGCGGCCCAAAGAGAGGAGAATGGGGAGGATACAATCATAATTCAAAAAAACACAACTTTTCGAGATCAGAATTCTCTGAAGTTTTGGAGCGAAGAGTTGGAGTTCGAAGAGCCGGATAGAGATCGTGACGCCATCCCTTCCATCTCGGAGAACCGGAGCTAGGGAGTGTAACTTACCGAAGATCGAAGTCAGTCAGAGTCGTCTGAATTAGGTTTTTCAGATTCTTTTTCTGTTCTTCCTTTGAATGATGAACTCTTTCTTTGTCTTTGTTTCTTTTGTAATGATCATGAGTAGCTAAACTCGTTAGAGCTTAGACTAGATGAACCCTAAGTGACCCAGGGCTTTAAAGCGGTCACAGATCGGCGGTGATTAGATTCAAAATTCAATCAGTTCTTTTTCATGTTTGATTCGTTCTTCATTGTTCATGTTTCTTGTCTGGATTGATCACCTAGATTAGATTCTTGTTAAGCCAAGGATAGAAGCGAACGCTCGCCTTACTTTAGAACATCGAATTAAATCAATTAACCTTATAATTGGAGCGTGCCTTTCGTAGGAACCGGTTAGGGTTAATTCACTGCAACAGTAACTCATTAATCATTAGTAATTACACCAATTAATTAAGTCGTTGCGAGAGGCGACCGTACCCGGGCGGCTAGTTAATCTTGGTAGTTAGAACGGATAGAGCGAACGTTCGCTGGTCTTAAACCTAAGGGTAAGGAGTTATGGTGGTGTCTTAGTAATTGATTGAATGAGAATCGAAATCCGCTGATCTGTTGATTGCCAATGCTCTGGGGAACGAAGGGGGATTCAAAGTCTAAGTTCGTCTGTCATCCTTGTTTTCAAACCCTAATTCCCAATCTGCTTTAGTTTAATTTGTTTTAATTTTTCTGCATTTCTTAGAAGTAGAAGTCGTGGAACTCACAACACGCACAACGTGTTTGCATTCGAGTATTTTGCTAGTTCTGAAGTAACCAATCATAGAAAGCCCTTGGAATACAATCTGCTATACGCTTTTTCTTAGCATTAGTAGTTTTTATTTGGTTGAATCGTCCGCATAACAACGACCGGGCGGTTCACCAGCTTCCCTAGGAATAGCTTTAACGATGAATTATATAACAGTACCTCATCTCTCAGATAGAACTTATCGCTTTCTTCAAGTGGGAGTCATGGATGTGATTCTGTCCGCTCCTTGTACAACTTCCCACTCTCATAGGCATTTAGCCTATGCTTTTCCAGCTCATGTACCTGTATATCTTTTTCAAGTTTTTTCACCAATTCCTCTCAACTCGTTCATTTTTAGCAATCGTGACTTCAAGGTAAGTTGTAGAACTTTTCAATACGAATGTTTTGACATATAGATTGCTGAATTTCGTCGGGGTTGACTTTTGGTTGACTTTTCGATTTGCCTCGTTTTGCGTGCCGACTGTTTCGTGTGAACTAGGATTAACTGAACTTATAGAACTATTCTAGGATGCTTAGGGAGTTCCGTGCTTAATTGCCATATCATTTGATCATGTGTTGCTATGCATTCGATTAATTCCTTGTTATGTTGACTTTTGTGAGGAATGTCGGTTTGACTTTGAACTGTTGTTGATCGTTTGGCTGTCATAAGTGTTCATTTTCGTTCATATTATCGTGCTGCCATTTGAAATCATATTTTACCGTCATTCTCTAAGTTATGATAGTCTTGCCGTGATTAGGGTTCGATATGCTTAAATGTTGACTTTCAAAATGTCGGTTTGACTTTTTGAACTCTGATTGTGCTTATCCGATTCTGGCTGTTCCTAAGTATGTATTTTACTGTCTATGATTACCGGTTACTCCGCTTTGCTTACCCCACTTAGTTTCCCTCATTTCTTTGTGAAATTGAGTTTTTCTACTAAGTGTGGGGTATGGTTTCATTCTAGTTTAGGAACCCCACTTATGAGCGCAGGACTAAGGCGCGACTTGATGACGCCTCGAGCTCAGGAGCTGTCGCTCCCGTCACACCTGCCGTTCTCGGTCCACCACCTGCACTCCCTCGCCGGGCTGGATACCATCCCACCATCGCACGTCTACCGGATTTCTATTTCGAGTGCTTCCAGAAGATTCAGCACATCCGTGGAGCTGACGTGCGCCCTCTGTCCATGGAGTCCCTGCACGATCACGATGAGGACTACCATCGGAACGTGCATGACGCCTTAGCACCGGCTGGCCTCCTCGAGCTGACCACCATCGCCGCCGAGTTCCCAGACATTGCCCTCCAGGAGTTCTGGGCAACCTTTGATCTGGATGAGCACAAGAGGAAGCAACGCCAGAAGGTGGTCACCTTCTATCTTGGTGGGGTGTACCGACAGCTCACCTACGATGAGTTGCTGCTCATCGGCATCCTCGGCACCTAGAGCACTATCCATCATCACCTAGGTTGGGGCGAGGATGATGACGACGAGGAGTACAACGCGCTCTAGAGCCACATGACAGGCGTACCTGGCAATCGCCTCGGGGTGAGCAACTCAGTTAAGTCTCTCTCTCACCCGCTCTATAAATTTATTCATATGGTTTGGCGGAGGTCACTTTTATATGTCCGAGACAAGGATCGCCACCATATCCTCAAGGAGGAGCTCATGCTTCTCCGAGCCATCTGAGAGATCTACCCTCTCAACCCCGGTTGGGTACTGGCTCGCATCTTCCGCCAGAAGACCAGGAGGAAGACGCCACCTCGCAAACTCTTGGGGGGCAACTTCATAGGACAGCTCATCATCTCCTTCGGCATCAGCCATGAATATGGCCCGCACATTCCACGACACCCAGTTAGGACCGTTGGAGGAGACTTGGCGGTTGAGTATGACTTAGAACTCGACCTCAGTCCCCATGTAGCAGCTGATCCTCCACTCCAGCCTGTGGTCGATTTGGAGGAAGAAGATGATGCTGAGGAGCAGCAGCCGCAGCCGCCGCCTGAGTTTCATGATTATATACCCTCGCCACACCATCAGGCAGGGTACATCAATCAGTCGCCGCCGCACATTCCCGATCCATACCATGCACCTCCCCAGCAGCCCCGACATCACCCCGCGGATGTTGGAGAGTTATACGAGCGACTGCAGGAGTGGCGCATCACCGACAACGCCACTCAAGAGGCGCGATGGACTATTATGCAACAACATATGCGCCGCGCCGACCGACGGTATGAGGCACAGATGGCGTGGCAACGCCAGCTCGGCGAATTTCTCCACTTTCCACCTCCCGGCTCACCGGACCAGCAGTGATCGGGTTGTATTCCTTTTTCTGGTGTCTTCTTTTTATTTATTTTTTCGGATTTCGGTCCAACTTTTTTCTGTGTGGATCCGGGACACTTGTCCCAGTTTCCTTTTTATGTTTCATTTGTTTTTGTTTTGTAGGTGTTAGGGAGACTCCTTTGCTTCAGGTTCTGATACACTTCCCTCCGCTCTGAGGATCCGTGCTCACCCTCTGAAATCAACCGTCCTCATCCAGGTTCTTCCATTCCACTCTGAACTCTAGAATTAGTCCTGTGAGGATACAATCCGATTTAAGTGTGGGGTAGGATGCTAGAGAACCTTGCATGAACTTGATTGCCCTTGATTGTGTTTTATGTGTGCCTCGTGATTCCATTCCAGTCTCTCTAGCATTAGAATGGCTCAGTTCTTGATTTTTTATGTTAAGTTGTTGTTCAAACTTTCATAATGATGCTTAGACTGCTTAACCTAGAACTTGAGAACCAACTTGTATACTTTGATGCTAAATTGCCTGGTCAAAACATAATTTTTAAAATCACACTTGTAGTTTGTAGCCTTGATTGCATGAAAACGACCGAATCCGACTAGCAAACCAACTGTGAGCTTTTGATCCATTGCACGTAACTTGCAATTTTAATTCTTTCTGAGTGGTTTTCTGTTTGCCTGAATGAGTTAGAATTTGCATGAGACCTACTCGAGACCACACGATGACACAAGTTCTAGAACGATAGGGGCACCTAGATTCAGCTACTAAGCCAGATAGCCTACCAAACGATAAATCCACTAGGTTTAGACCCTTGAGCTTGGCCTGTTCTTTCGGTTCGATAATACATTACAGCCATTTCCCATTTCTTTCATTCCCCGTTGATCCCCTGTGGTTGTAGTTCTAGATTGACCTACCGGAAGTCGGTTTGTGGTAACCTGCCTATAGCCATTAAACAGGTGGTCTTAGCTAATATGTCCAGACGTGTAAACCCCTCTAGCAATTAAAAGAAAAATCGGCACAAAAGAAAAAAAAAGTGAAGTAAGAAAAGAAGAAAAATTTCGAAAAATTGAAGAAAAGAAAAATCAGAAAAGTTCAAATTGTAGTTCAATAAAACGTTCTTCTCCCTACAAATGGAAGAACGAAGTCAAAAGAAAAAGTTCAAAAGAAAAGAAAAAAAATCGTGTAAAGAAAAAGAATAAGTGCTAGGTTGCTTGAGGGTATCATAGGACGAGCGTTCATCATTCAACCCGTGTTTGGTTAGACGGTCGGAAGCCATAGATTAGATTCGAGGGAAGTTAGTCGAAAGCTACACCGCACAAAGCCATCATCATTCATTCCCATCATCCATCTCATTATAAACCGAGTAGTGTAGATTTCATTACGGTCCTAGCAGGGAAGTCCTTCTTGACTAGATAATCGTGTTGTCACAGTGGTGGAGACGTGGTCTAAATGCAAACTTATGACAGAATTCAGTAACAGAAAATGATCGAGAGCAGAAACACGTCCTTAAACACAGAGAGTGAGAGTTCCCATTGTACTATATATATCCTGTGTGAGGAGTCTGGTCGGTCAGGTCAAATTCGTGCATAATTGGTTGCTAATTACTTGTCGTGTGCAGTTTATTAGTGAGACCAGGTAGTTTGGCTGATCTGTATGTATGTTAGGTTTCTTGTTCTAGGATCGATCTGTCTAATAATTCATTGTGTTTGATTGAGCTCCAATTTAATCGATCTTATCATTTATGAACATGAGCGTTTCTATTCAGTTTGCTTGAGGACAAGCAAAAGCTTAAGTGTGGGGTATTTGATGACACTCGATTTGACGTGATTATCAGCCTCATTTAAGCGACATTTCTTTGCTTAAGACATGGTTTTTAGGGTAGAATAACGAATATTCAATAGATTGCCCTATCTCGTGCCATTTGTGTTACCTTGGCCCGTTTCGGGTCTATTTGATGGTTTTCTAGTGTTTTTGTGTTAGCACAGGTTTTTGCCGTCAAATAGAGTAGCCATGGACGTGTCTAAGGCGTTGGAACCTCGAGGAATCAAACCGGAATCAATCCAAGGAGTCGATCAAGTCAAACCGAAAATCTGCCCATTCACACTTGCATCTTCGACGAAAAGAAGCTTCTGTCTTCGGCGAAAATAATAGTGCAAATCAACTGGTGCCGAGTCAAAGGAGATTTTCGGCGAAACCAATTAAGTGTTCGGTCCGAAAATACAAGGCAGAGAGATCAGCCGGCGGAGCCTTCATTCACAAAGGAATTTTCGCCGAAAATTCCTAAGAATTTTGGCGAAAATATTAAGAGGAATCCGGCTGATTAGGGTTAAGTATAAATACTTAACCCGGCGGCCCAAAGAGAGGAGAATGGGGAGGATACAATCATAATTCAAAAAAACACAACTTTTCGAGATCAGAATTCTCTGAAGTTCTGGAGCGAAGAGTTGGAGTTCGAAGAGCCGGATAGAGATCGTGACGCCATCCCTTCCATCTCGGAGAACCGGAGCTAGGAGTGTAACTTACCGAAGATCGAAGTCTGTCAGAGTCGTCTGAATTAGGTTTTTCAGATTCTTTTTCTGTTCTTCCTTTGAATGATGAACTCTTTCTTTGTCTTTGTTTCATTTGTAATGATCATGAGTAGCTAAACTCGTTAGAGCTTAGACTAGATGAACCCTAAGTGACCCAGGGCTTTAAAGCGGTCACGGATCGGCGGTGATTAGATTCAAAATTCAATCAGTTCTTTTTCATGTTTGATTCGTTCTTCATTGTTCATGTTTCTTGTCTGGATTGATCACCTAGATTAGATTCTTGTTAAGCTAAGGATAGAAGCGAACGCTCGCCTTACTTTAGAACATCAAATAAACAATTAACCTTATAATTAAAGCGTGTCTTTCGTAGGAACCGGTTAGGGTTAATTCACTGCAAGAGTAACTCATTAATCATTAGTAATTACACCAACTAATTAAGTCGTTGCGAGAGACGACCGTACCCGGGCGGCTAGTTAATCTTGGTAGTTAGAACGGATAGAGCGAACGTTCGCCGGTCTTAAACCTAAGGGTAAGGAGTTATGGTGGTGTCTTAGTAATTGATTGAATGAGAATCGAAATCCTCTGATCTGTTGATTGCCAATGCTCTGGGAACGAAGGGGGATTCAAAGTCTAAGTTCGTCTGTCATCCTTGTTTTCAAACCCTAATTCCCAATCTGCTTTAGTTTAATTTGTTTTAATTTTTCTGCATTTCTTAGAAGTAGAAGTCGTGGTACTCACACCACGCACGACGTGTTTGCATTCGAGTATTTTGCTAGTTCTGAAGTAACCAATCATAGAAAGCCTTTGGAATACGATCTGCTATACGCTTTTTCTTAGCATTAGTAGTTTTTATTTGGTTGAATCGTCCGCATAACAACGACCGGGTGGTTCACCAGCTTCCCTAGGAATAGCTTTAACGATGAATTATATAACAGTACCTCATCTCTCAGATAGAACTTATCGCTTTCTTCAAGTGGGAGTCATGGATGTGATTTTGTCCGCTCCTTGTACAACTTCCCACTCTCATAGGCATTTAGCCTATGCTTTCCAGCTCATGTACCTGTATATCTTTTTCATCACCTACAACTCAAAGGCATATCTTTGGCTCCTTAATATCCCACAACGCTTTACAATCGAGCTTGACCAGTAGATGACAAGCCTTGCCATAAACCAATCGATAGGGTGCGGTGCCGATGGAAATCATCCGACATGGTGAACCAGTCCTTAAGACCGGTCAACTGTCTTCTAAAGAATCCTTTTGAGCTCACGGTTCGTCACTTTCGCTTGACCATTTTCTTAAGGGTGATAAATGATGAGCTGATGGGTTACCCCAAAACTATGGCAAGCCTTATCAAGCTAACCTTAGAAGTGGGTGCCTCTATTGCTAATGATTAAATGAGGAGCACCAAAATGTGTGAGTAAGTATTGGAGGAACTTCCCAACCGCTTTAGAGTCATTAGTGGGTTGCGCTTGTGTTTCTCCCACTTTGACACATAATCAATGGTTACAAGTGTGTACTTATTGTCGTTGATAGATTGGAAACTTCCCATGAAGTATATCCCCTTTTGAGCTCACGGTTCGTTACTTCCGCTTGACCATTTTCTTAAGGGTGATAAGTGATGAGATGATGGGTTACCCAAAACTATGACAAGCCTTATCAAGCTGACCTTAGAAGTGGGTGCCTCTATTGCTAATGATTAAATGAGGAGCACCAATATGTGTGAGTAAGTATTGGATGAACTTCCCAACCACTTTAGAGTAATTAGTGGGTTGCTTTTGCTCTTTCTCCTACTTTGACTCATAATCAATCGTTACAAGTATGTACTTATTTTCGTTGGTAGATTGGAAACTTCCCATGAAGTATATCCCCAAACATAAAATATCTCGTAACAATGAGAGATGTTACCTTCTCTTGGGCATGCATCACGCTAACGAGCAAAGGCGTCGTAGTCATGAAAGATGGAGGGCCAATAGATTCCATCATCAAAGACCTTCATAACTGTGTGGTTTCGCCCATGATGGCCACCGGTGGGGCTGATGTGGTAGTGATTCATGATATCTTTTGCTTCAGCGTATGTAATCTATCTGTGGATCACTACATCTGCTCTTATGTAGAACATGTATGGTTCATCCCAAAAATAGTGATTGACATCCTTTAATAGGTTCTTCTTGGCGCCAAACTTGAAGTCATCTAGTATAAAATCCAAGGCCAAGTATTTATCTATTGGCGTGAACTAGGGCCCCTCTCATGGTTAACTTGATCACCTATGGTATTTCTTAACAACAAAGCAGCTAATCATCCATGAAAAGATCATTTATATCACTAAAGAGAGAATTACTTGGAATTGTGCCTTCAAAGCGAGGGAGTTGATCAACAACAACGTTCCCTGCTCAGCCTTGTGCTTAATCTCTATATTGAATTCTTGAAGGAGAATCACCCAATGGGTCAGTTGTGGTTTAGAATCTTAATTTACCATGAAATGTCTCAAAGTCGCATGAACAACAAACACCACCATATGTGACAACATCATAATTTATCAATAGTGAAGACGATAGCTAGAAGCTCATTCTCTATAGTGTTATAATTGCATTGCGAGTTATTCAGTGGCTTGCTGGCAAAGTAGATTGGGTGGAATATCTTATCCTTCCTCTTCCCTAATACGAATATTACTACATAATCACCAACATTGCACATGAGCTACATAATCACCAGCATTGCACATGAGCTTGAAGGGTAGCTCGTTATAATCTCTACAGAATGATGAGTCAGCCTTGAAGACTTCTACCACAATCTCCACTAGATCCCCAAAATAGCACGCACATTTGGAATGTGGAAAGTGAGTTACCAAAACCAAATTGAATCTGAATATAAGAAAATGTGACAATCGGGTAGTGGAAAGTGGTCTTCTCTTGATCGTCCCCGTTAATAGGAATATTAAAGTAACTAGACATACCATCCAAAAAGTAGTAGCAATGGTGACTGATGCATGGATTTTATATAACGCTTTCCCCCGTACTTAACATCTTTTTGTGTATGTTTACGTCCAATTCTTGCTCTTTTAGTGGTCAACTCATGTTTTTAGCAACTTTTCCATTTACGTGAAAATGGACATTTTAGTCCATTTTAAGGTATTTTAGTTGGTGATGGCACTAGATTTTACGTGTTTATCAGCCTCATTTAAGCTACATATCCTTGCTTGAATCTCGGGTTTTAGGGTAATTTAGCATGTTTTCACCTAAATGCTCTAATTCATGACGTTTCGGTTACTTTGGCCCGTTATGGGTCTATTTGATGATTTTCTAGTGCTTTTGAGAATGCACAAGTTTTTGCTGTCAAATACATAGCCACGGACGAGCTCGGGAAGCAAAGGAACCTCAAGGGATGGCCCGAGATCAATCCAGAAATCAACCAAGCCAGAAGAAATCACTGCCCCGGCAGTAACTGAAGTTTTCGGTGAAAAGAATGAAGTCTTCGCCGAAAACTATGCAAGAAATTCACAGACGAAGACAGTAGAATTCAGCCAAAGTGTCACCTGAAGTTTTCGGCGAAAACTCCCAAGTTTTCGCCGAAAACTAATTACTTTTTTCGGGTGGAATCCTAAACCCTATAAATACTAAACCGACGGCCACATTCAAGATATACCTATTCCGTGGATTAAATTCATACTTTAAATGTTCGAGAGAGATTTTAGAGAGTTCAAGGAGCCGGGAAGAGATCGTGACGCCATCCTCCATCTCGGAGAACTCGGTGCTAGGAGTTGCAGATCCAAGAGATTGAAGCTTCACAGATTCGTCTGAAATTAGGTATTACAGTTCTTCTCTGTTCTTCCTGGTTAAAGATGTATTCTTTGTTTGTCTTTGATTCTTTTGTTCTGAATATGACTAGCTAAACTCATAGAGCTTAGATTAGATGAACCCTAAGTGACCTAGGGCTTTAAAGCGGTCACGGATCAGTGGTAATTAAATCCAATTTCAATCAGTTTCTCTTGCATGTTTGGTTTGTTCTTAATTGCTTTTGTGCTTCTTTTCTAGCTTGATCACCTTGTTAAGATTCTAGTTAAGCTGAGGATAGTAGTGGACGTTCACCTCACTTTAAAACACCAAATCAACAGTTAACCTATTCATTGGAACAATTTCTCTTTGTAGGGACCAGTTAGGGTTAATCCGCTTCAAGAGTAACTCATTAATCACTAGTAATCGCGCCGGTTAGTTTTCCATCGCAGAAGCGAACGCACGGGCGGTCAATTAATCTTGGGAGTTAGATTGGATAGAGCGAACTTTTTCCAGTTTTAAACCTAAGGGTCAGGATTTATGGTGGTGTCCGAGAACTGAAAGAATCAGGATTGAAAACCGCTGGTCTTGTGATCGCCAATGTTCTAGTGATCTTAGGGGGATTCAAAATCTAAGCTTGTCTGTCGTCTTGTTAAGTCAACGAATCTTTCAACTATTTTCTGTTTTCATTTCTTTTCCGCTTTATAGTTTAGAAGTCGTGGAACTCACACCACGCACAACTTGTGTTAAACTTGAATGAACTGCCTTCATTTTTTAGTAGACGATTAGAAGAGACTTGTGGAATACGATCTACTTAGCTTTTTGCTTAGTAGTTATTTTATACGCTTCACAACGTTCACCAAATTGGCACCGTTGTTGGGGACTCTTCTAATTGTTTGAAAGAAGAGCTGGCACTTTATTCCTCTACCTTTTCATCTTTCATTTTTCCATCACACTTCGATTTTACACCGGTTGTTTTTGTTTTTGCTCTTTGCAGGTTGTTTTTCAGGTTTATGAACCGCCCGATCACTCGTTCTCAATTTAAGACTATCAAGTCTTCTACTTCAGACAAGCCGGGTAGTTCTGCTCCGCCTAGACAACCGCGAGTTCCGAAGCAATCTACAATCGTCCCACCTTCCTCTTTTACTCCAATCAAGATTGAGGAGCCGAAGGAGAGCTCCTCATCTTCATCTTCATCTGCTTCATCCACCGCATCACTTTCACCACCGCCTTCTCCTAGAATGGGCGACAATCCTCCGCCGCCGCCGGCGGCTCAGAGAAGTCTTGCCAATTATAACAAACCGAGCGCGACTAGCGTTCGAACCTCTATCTCTGTGTCGTGCAACCACGATGCACCTGACTATGAGATCAAGATCCCCTTCCTGGGAATGATCACTAGGGACTTACAATTTGAAGGAAAGCCGCATGACAATCCTTGCACTCATTTGGCGGATTTCATTGCTCTTTGCGAGACGTTCAAGAATGGGAATCTCGACAAGAACACTTTGTGCTTGCGAGCCTTTCCATTCTCTCTTCAAGGCCCCGCTAAGAGATAGTTAAACAGCAAGCCTCCCAGTAACTACACTCATTGGGATAAGCTGGCTCAAGATTTTGTTGAAGAATACTTTCCTCCGTCTAGAACAACTGCCTACAAGGATAGCATCTCCAGGTTCAGACAGAAAGAAGGTATGAGTTTATATGACGCTTGGAATGAATTCCAAGAGCTTCTCTATAGCTGGCCCCATCACGGTTACGAGCAAAGGCAGCTAGCTGAGACCTTTGCCCGAGGAATGAACGAGGAGTCATCCAAATGGGTCAACTCCTTAGTTGAGGGAGATATCACTGCTCTCACACCAGAAGCAGCTATGCTTCACTTTGCTGATTGTGCTTCCAAGTAAAGGAATTGGGAGAGACAGACAGAAGGAGCTCGAAGCAAGCTCAACATTGAAGAACAAGTCAAGGCGGAAATCGAGAAGCTCTTGAAGAAGTCTACCACGCCTATGAAGCCTCCATCCGCCTCTGTCTTTGTTGCTGAATGCCAATGGTGCGGCGCCTGTGCTCACAACGGAAATCAATGTCAGAATTTTTGTAGAGTAGAAGTCTGGTCTACCGAGGAAGTCGATTTCATTGGCCAAGGCTTCGCCAATAATCAACAGGGTTATATTGGCTACCGTCAATATCGGCAACAAGGAAATTTTCAAGAGTGACCTCCCTACAACTCCGGAGTAAGCCAGAATCAGAATAGCCGACCATCTGGGTCATACCAAGAATAGAAGCCTAACACTCAAACCGGAGGTATCTTTCAGCCGCCTCACCAGAACCAAGGCAATTACGGTACAACTCCTGGCAATCGCCAGAACCAATATTTGAGCAACAACTATTCAGGTCAACCTCAGAAGCCGCCGCCTCATGATAGCAAAGATAGTGAGTTGGATAAGAAGCTGAATCAGATCATCACCAAGCTAGATGATCATGATAGCAGTTCAAGGCTCAAGCTCTCCTAAATCAAGAACAAATTGCTCAAGGCCATAGAGTGGAAAGCCAAGTAAACAACATTGCTAGCATGCTTTCTAGTGGTCGTCCCTTCGATAAGCTTCCAAGCTAAACAGAAACAAATCCGAAGAATGACGTGAAGACTGTTTCTACTCAAAACTAAAGACTTTAGGCGTCGTTACCTCTTCTTATCCGGCCATGAGTCGCGACACTGTAGAAGTTGGCACCTCAAAGATCAAGGAAGACGAAGAGAAGATTCCTTCACCAAAACTGAGGTGCGAACCTGAGACTCCTCGGCTCCGTATCAACCAAGAATGCTTTGCGAGGAGGGAAGATTGAACAGCTTCACACCTCGAGGAAGAAAGACGCACTCTCCATGCCTTCCAAGGAAGAATGCTCCGCCATTCATAATCTAAAGCTCGCCATACCAATCCCAGCTAAGTGCTCTGATCCTGGTTCTTTTACTATTTCTCTAATTATTAATGATATTGCAATCGAGCGTAGTCTAGTTGATCTAGGCGCATCTATAAATGTCATGCCTATGTGTTTTTATGAGAAACTCAATCTAGGAGAATTAAAACCGACTAGCATGCATTTAGTGTTCGCCGATAAATTTTTAAAGACACCTAGATGAGAAATTAAGAACGTATGGCCCTTTCACTTTCTTAGCGGATTATCTAGTTATGGATACTAGGGAGGATGATGCTACTATCTTAATAGGTCGACCTTTCATGGCAACCTCCGGTATGACGATTAATGTACCTAACAGATCATTGATTTTAAGAGTATGAAAAGACACCATCACATTCCGCCTCAAAGACGACATGAAATACATCCCTAAGGAAGGAGAAGCTCATTGTCTTTCTGTTGAAACTGTGGAGTTGGCCCCGGTCAACTCCGTTACTAACGTCTCTTCTAGTGTTTCTTCAAAGATTGTTGTCACAGGTGCTGAACAGGTCATCAAGCAGAAGACCGGATATCCGACACAGAAGCCACAGAAGAAGAAGGAACTAAAAGCCTCCCCTTCTAAGCTGCCACCAAGTAAAGATCCTGGCGAGCCAAGGAAAAAGAATCCAAAGAAAGCTAAAATGGTATAGATGCCAGTTGCTCTGCCATCCTCTACCGAGTTGATTGCTCCACCAATTCCTAGCAAGCCATCAGTGAATAAACCTATGAAGAAGGAGAAGATGAAAGCATTTTCCAAGGAACCACCGAAGATTAATGATCCTAGTGGAATGAAGGATGAAAACAAGGAAAAGACGAAGACGGCTTGGAAGCCAACTGTTCTGATTCCTTCTACTGTCACACTCAGGAAGGATGATCTCTCTAGGAACTGTTTGGACCATTTGAGATTGCTGGCCACCTTCCCGATGGACGAACCATGCTCATTCATGCTAACGGGAAGAAATTCACGCTCACCGAAGGTACCCCGAAGCTTTATTTCATGAACTCCGACTGGAGCTTAAGAGATATCCTGAGTTGGGATGTCTCCTAACCGCCATCCAGGTATCGTCCAACTCAAGGACGTTAATCAATAGTGCTTCGTGGGAGGCAACCCACGGTTGGAGTCAGTTTTTGAACTCTTGAGTCAGTCTAGTTTTTAGAGTCGGTTCGGGGGAGCCAAAAGTGTCTTTTGCGATCTTATATTTTCTTGTGTGTGTTGTGTGTCCTCGGTTCAGTTCTAGTTCGTTTGGGATTGTTCCGACCTTAGTAGTTTTTGTTTTGATTTTTCAAATTTTGTCGGAATTTCAAAAAATTTTGTTAAAAATGCAGGTCATAATTTTCGCCGAAAACGTTTCTTAAAAATCTGGCAGACTGTTTTCAAAAATAATTTTCAGCGAAAACTTTACCCTTTTCGCCGAAAAGTTTTGAAAATTTCCAAAATATCTTCCCCCTTATCCTTTCATTTTTTCGGTGTAACCCTCTCTCTCCTCATTTTCGAACACAACCCAAACAACCCCCCTTTTCAAAATATCGCCGCCGAACATAAACACCTTCGCTGCCGCTGCTCCATTCCCCCCTGAGCATTTCAACATATAGATCGCCCGAATCGGAGCTCTAGAGCTTCAGTTCTACCCGAAACCATTTTTTCGAGTTTTGTCCGACTCGTCAATTTCCGTTCGTTTTCAGCTACCATGTCTTCAAGGTAAGTTGTTGGGTTTTTCGTTATGAATATTTTGAAATATAGATTGCTGAATTTTGTCGAGTTTGACTTTAGTTGACTTTTTGGTCTACCTCGATTTGCGTGCCTGTTGTCTCGGTGTAATTTTTGCAGATTTGTTTGAACATAGTTGATCAAGTATGCTTAGGGATTATTGCACTCTGATTTGATGACATTTGAAGGAGGAATGCTATGCTTAATCGATGATTTTGGTGCAATGTTGACTTTTGTGTAGTGTTGGGTTGACCTTTTTGTAATGATGTGCTTATGTTGTCCTGTTTTTCCTTTCTGCTTTTCTCATGATGACACTCGATTTTACGTGATTATCAGCCTCATTTAAGCGACATTTCTTTGCTTAAGACATGGTTTTTAGGGTAGAATAACGAATATTCAATCGATTGCCCTATCTCGTGCCATTTGTGTTACCGTGGCCCGTTTCGGGTCTATTTGATGGTTTTCTAGTGTTTTATGTTAGCACAGGTTGTTGCCATCGATTACGATAGCCAAGGACGACGTTGGAACCCCGAAGAATCACACATAAATCAACCGGAGAGATCGCTCAAGTCAAAGAAAACGCCTGCCCCATTTACACATGTATTTTCGGCGAAAATACCCTTGGGTTTTCACCGTAAATGAAAGAAGGAATCCACTGCCCCGAGTAGGAAGAAGTTTTCGCCGAAATTCCTCTATTATTTTCGGCGAAAATCCCAGTTGAAATCAGAAAATCTCGGGTAGGTATAAATACAGCATTCGGCGGCTAATGAAAGGGGGGATCACTTAACACACACACACAAACCACGAAAGAGAGAGAGACAGGGCGAGTGGATAGAGTTCAAAGAGCCAGGAACGGATCGTGACGCCATCCATCCATCCATCTCGGAGAACCAGTGCTAGGAGTTGAAGATCCAGCAGATTGAAGCTGCTAGGAAACATCGAAATTAGGTTTTACAGTTCTTCTCTGTTCTCCTACCTGAGATGTATTGTTCGTTTGTCTTCGATTCTTCTGTATTGAATAGGAGTAGTTAAACTCATGTAGCTTAGATTAGATAAACCCTAAGTGACCCAGGGCTTAAAGCGGTCATGGATCGGCGGTGATTAGATTCGAAATTCATTCAGTTTCATCTTTCATGTTTGATTTGTTCTTCGTTATCTGTGTTTCTTGTCTGGTTTGGCCACCTAGATTAGATTCTTGTTAAGCTAAGGATAGAAGCGAACGCTCGCCTTACTTTAAAACACCAAATCGAACAATCAACCTTATAATTGGAGTGTGCCTTTCGTAGGAACCGATTAGGTTGATCCATTGCTAGAGTAACTCATTAATCATTAGAATTTGCACCAGTTAAGTTAAGTCGTTGCGAGAGGCGACCGTACCCGGGCGGCTAATTAATCGTGGTAGCTAGATCAGATAGAGCAAACGTTCGCCAGTCTTAAACCTAAGGGTCAGGAGTTATGATGGTGTCTATGAACTGAATGAACTAGAATCGAAAATCGCTGGTCTGTTGACTGCTGCTTCTCTGGTAATCTAAGGGGGATTCGAAGTCTAAGCTTGTCTGTCATCTTTCTAGTCAATCAATCAATCTTCAATCTTTCTTCGCTTTAATTCTCATTTCAATTTATCGTTGCATTTTAGTATAGAAGTCGTGGAACTCACACCACACACAACTTGTGTTTATACCTAAATTAAATTGCCAACATCTTTGAGTAAGGAAGTAGAGGAAACCCCTGGAATACGATCTACACTAGCTTTGTTAGCTTTGTTAGTTATTTGTTTGAACGCATCACAACGACTGCGGGTCATCAAATTGGCGCCGTTGCCGGGGACGCTCTTCTATTTCGTTGAAAGAAGAGTTGGAATTTTTATTCTTCTACCCTTCCATCTTTCATTTTCCGTCACACTTCGATTTTACACCGGTTGTGTTTGTTTTTGTCTCTTGCAGATCATAGCAGGTACAGAAGCAGATCACTTCCGTTCCATCTTCCTTTACCACACTGGTTACTCTTAAGAGTGTTGCGGACTACAGTAAGCCGCGCGCATCTAACCTCCGATCACCCATCACCGTGCTTACTAATGACGATGATCTTGACTATGAGATTCAGATTCCTCTCTTGGAGCTAATCTCTAGGGACATACAATTTGAGGGAAGACCAGATGATAATCCATGCACACACATAACCAACTTCCTGGCTGTTTGCGACACCTTCAAGTCTGGGAACCTCAACAAGAATGCGTTATATCTCCGAGCCTTCCCGTTTTCTATCAGAGGTGCTGCTAAGCAGTGGCTCAGCAGTAAACCGCGGGTCACTACACTGACTGGGAGACATTAGCTCAAGATTTTGTTGAGGAATAATTTCCTCCTGCAAGAACAACTGCTTATAAAGACTGCATTTCCAGATTCACTCAGAGAGAGGATGCAAGCCTGTATGACACTTGGAATGAGTTCCAGTCTCTTCTCTTTGAATGTCCTCACCATGGGTATGAACAAAGACAGCTGGCTGAATTCTTTGCTTGTGGTATGCGCGAAGAATCTTCAAAGTGGGTCAACTCCCTAGCTGGCGGAGATTGCACCGCCCTCACTCCTCAGGATGCTCTTCTACATTTTGCTAGCTGTGCTTCAAAGTCTAGAAACTGGGAGAGGCAAAGAGAAGGACCCAAGAGTCAGATAAATGTTGCAGAGCAGATCAAGGCAGAAGTTCAGAAGCATCTACAAGCAGTCGGTATTCCCCTCTAATCTCTGTCAGCTACCGTCTTTTCGGTTGACTGTGGATGGTGTGGATCATGTGCTCATAACGACGGAAGTTGCCTCAACTTCGGCACAACAGAAGTCTGGTCTACAGAAGAGATCAACTTCATCGATCAGGGCTTCGCTAATAATCAGAAAGGCTATGCCGGTTACAGAAACTACGTGCCACGGAACCAGAGCAACCGGTTAGTAGATCCTTATTATAGACCTCCAGGATTCATTGGAGGACAACACCAGTCTCAGGCTAAACCATACTACAATAGAGACATGGATTATGAGAAGAAGTTCGATCAGATTATGAGCAGACTTGACGACCACGACATTCAACTAAAAGCCCAAGCTGCACTCAATCAAGGACCGAGAGCTCAGAGCCAGAGGATAGAGGATGCTATAAGTAATATGACTAAACTCTTTACTAGCAATTCTCTCCTTAACCCAGAAGCATTTCAAGCAGACTCCTGTACAAAGAGCGAACACGCTCAAGCCATTACCACCAGGAGCGGCAATCAAACAACTGATCCCAAGGCCCAAGAACCTAAAGTAATACCAGATACCAGTGTCGCCATGGATATGCCAGAAATTGAGGATATCACAGAAGAGGAAGAAGAAGCATCTGCTCCTCCTCCTAATCCGCCCAGGACAGCTCCTGAGCCTGTTTTGGCGCCATATGTTCCTCGGATTCCCTTCCCAAAAGCTGCAAGGAGCAAGGCTAAGGATCACGACACTTAGTATAAGAAGTGGTAGAATGTTCTTAAGACTGCAGAGATCAAGATACCAGTGACTGAAGCTGTGGAAATCATACCACCACTTGCGAAATTCTTTAAGGATCTCGTGAAGAAAGTGAAGAACGGGGAGGCGTACTCTATCACGCTTACTAATGAATGTGCGTCTATTCTCGGTGTGCCATCTCCCATTCGACAGCCGCCACCTCCCCCAGCTAAGTGTCCTGATCCAGGTTCTTTTACATTACCGTGCATTATTAATGGCATTAAAATTGATCGCAGTCTGGTTGATTCTGGTGCTTCTATTAATGTTATGCCTGTTTACTTATATGAAAAGCTGAATCTAGGGCAACTAAAACCGATTACTCTGCATCTCGTTTTAGCCGATAGGTCTGTCAAACGACCTAGAGGTATAATAGAAGATGTAACTGTTTGTTGTGGTCCGTTTACTATAATGGCAGATTTCGTTGTTTTAGATACTCGTGAGTTAGACGGAACACTTATCCTAGGTCGACCTTTCTTAGCAACTGCTGGTGTGAATATAAATTGCAAACAAGGCTTGTTAACTCTAAGCGTAGGTCAAGAGAGTGTTGCATTCTGCATTAAAGATAGCATGAGATATTCTGTTGCTCAAGATGATAAATGTTATGCTGTTGATCCCCTAGAGTTGGCCTCGGCCAACTCCCTTACTAATGCTTTATCTAGTGATCCGCTAGAGTTGTGTTTGATTTCAGGGATTGACAATGCGTTAGACGATCCAGAGCAGTGCCTATGGCAAGATGAACTAGACGAACAGAAGGCAACATTCACACCTATTACCGTGCCTACACATAATGAGCTAGCTTCGAGTCGGATTACCACTTCATATGAGAATTCGCCAGAACTTACTTTGAAGGAGCTGCCTGACCACTTAGAATACGCATTTCTGGGGAAGGACTGCCAGTTACCAGTCATCATCAGTTCGAAGCTGTCTCTTGAGCAGAAAGAGCAATTGATTAGACTACTCAAGAAGCATGTCGAGCCATTGCCTGGCAGTTAGCAGACATCAGAGGCATCTCTGAAACCTTCTGCAAGCATCGGATAGTTGTTGATGAAGAATTCAAACCAGTTAGACAACCCCAACGCCGACTTAACCCTCTGATGCAGGAAGTTGTAAAGAAAGAAGTGCTCAAGCTTCTAGATGCCGGTATCATCTATCCTATTACCGACAGTCCTTGGGTCAGCCCGACTCAAGTCGTTCCGAAGAAAGGAGGAATCACAGTCATCCCTAATCCAAAGGGTGAACTCATTCCTACCCGAACAGTTACCGGATGGAGAGTCTGCATCGATTATCGACGACTTAATGATGCCACCAAGAAAGATCACTTCCCACTGCCGTTCATTGATCAGATGCTCAACGATTAGCTGGTCATGAATACTACTGCTTCTTAGACGGGATGTCCGGCTACTTTCAGATCCCCATCGAGCTTGATGATCAAGAGAAGACAACCTTCACATGCCCGTTTGGTACGTTTGCTTATCGTCGTATTCCTTTTGGTTTATGTAATGCCCCCACTACCTTTCAGAGATGCATGCTTGCTATATTCGGGGATCTGGTAGAGAATGTGGTAGAGGTGTTCATGGATGACTTCTCCGTCTATGGAGATTCATTTTCAAAGATTCTGGCTAACTTGGATAAGGTGCTAGCCCGTTGTGAGGAAACCAACCTGTCACTTAGTTGGGAGAAATGTCATTTCATGGTTACAGAAGGTATTGTTCTTGGCCATAGAATATCTAAGACAGGTATAGAAGTCGATCGTGCTAAGCTTGAGACCATTGCCAGCTTACCGCCGCTGACCTCAGTTAAAACAGTTTGAAGTTTTCTCGGTCATGCTGGATTCTACCGGAGATTCATCAGAGACTTCTCCAAGATCACTCTTCCAATGACGAAGCTCCTTGAGAAAGATGTTCCTTTCATCTTTGACAAAGCCTGTCTTGAAGCTTTTGAGACCTTGAAGACTCAACTCACCACCGCACCGATTCTTACAGCACCAGATTGGAATCTTCAATTCGAGATCATGTGCGATGCTAGTGACTTCGCCGTTGGAGCAGTTCTTGGTCAGAGAAAGGAGAAGAGATTTCATCCTATCTACTTTGCGAGCAAGACGCTCAATGATGCTCAGAGAAACTACACTACTACAGAGAAAGAGCTTCTGGCTATCGTTTTCTCCTTTGATAAGTTTAGACAGTATCTGGTTCTCTCACATACCATTGTCTACACAGATCATGCTGCTCTGCGCCAATTATTAGCCAAGCAGGACTCGAAGCCACATCTCATCCGATGGATCCTTCTACTCCAAGAGTTCGACATTGAAATTAAAGACAAGAAGGGAGCAGAAAATCTAGCAGCGGATCATCTTTCCCGCTTGGAGGAATTACAAACAGGTAAGTCTACTACCTCTATCAATGATTCTTTCCCTGACGAGCTGTTGCGTGTTGAAACGTATGAACAGGTTAACAACATAGCTATCGAGCCCTGGGCAATTCCTCACGCTCAAGATCTGAGTAATGCCACCGATTCAGATGAGCCTTGGTATGCAACTCTGGCTAACTATCTCTCACACGGCATTGTACCCCCTGAACTGGATTTCAATGCACGCAAAAACCTTTTTAAAGAAGCCAAGTCATACTTCTGGGATGAGCCTTTCTTATACCGCATCAGTCTTGACGGGATGATTCGGAGATGTGTCTCTTACACTGAAGCAGCTGACATCATGCGTAAGTGCCATGAAGGACAATTCGGAGGACACTTTGGAGGAAACCGCACGGCAAGAAAGGTACTCGAAACAGGTTTTTATTGGCCTTCAATCTTTAGTGACTGCGACATTTTTGCTCGACGTTATGATGCATGCCAGCGATCAGGTAACATCTCAAACCGTAATGAGATGCCCCAAATTGTTTCTTTAACTGTTGAAATTTTTGATGTTTGGGGAATCGATTTTATGGGTCCGTTCACACCCTCCAACGGAAACAAGTACATTCTTGTAGCCGTTGATTACGTTTCTAAGTGGGCTGAGGCTGAAGCTTTACCCACTAATGATTCTAGAGTGGTGGGTCGGTTCCTTACCCATCTTTTCACGCGTTTCAGTTCACCGCGCTTCATCATAAGCGATAGGGGTACCCATTTCCATGGACAATTTGATCGGGTGTGCAAACTCCTTGGTGTCACCCACCGAATGTCCACGGCTTACCACCCTCAAGCAAATGGTCAGGCGGAAGTGACAAACCGTGAGCTCAAGCGGATTCTTGATAGGACAGTTGGCCGGTCTCGCAAGGACTGGTCATCTAAGCTCAATGATGCCTTATGGGCATATCGAACTGCCTACAAGACTCCCATCGGCACCTCACCGTATCAGCTGGTCTATGGCAAGGCATGTCATTTACCAGTTGAGCTTGAGCACAAGGCATTCTGGGCTAACAAAGAATTGAATATGAGCTATGCAGTAGCAGATAGTAATCGCCATGACCAGATCACTGAGCTTGAGGAGCACCGTCTCCACGCTTATGAGAGTACGAAGCTATACAAAGAATGCACCAAGAAAATTCATGACTCTCAATTGAAGACGATCAAGCAGTTCTACCCTGGAGAAGAAGTGCTCTTATATAACTCTCGATTAAAGCTCTTTCCGGGTAAGTTGAAATCTCGATGGTCTGGCCCTTATACCGTGGTCTGACAGACACCCTTAGGCAGCGTCTACATTAAATTGCACGATCAAGAGCCGTTTGTGGTCAACGGGCATAGGCTTAAGAAGTATCTGCAAGGGTTAGCCGTCTCTTCCATCGACGTGCACTACTTCACGTCGGAACCGTGACACGATTCAAGGTATCGTCTGGCTCACGGACGTTAAACAAGAGCGCTTCGTGGGAGGCAACCCACGGCTGGAGTCAGTTATTTTTCATTTTTGTTTTAAATTGTTCTTTAAAAAAAAACCCTACCGCCGTTTTCAAATAAATTTTCGGCGAAAATGTGTCATTATTTTCGCCGAAAATGTGTTTTAAAAATCAACCTGCTCCTCCTGTCTCCACTTTTCGGACCGAAACTTCTATCTTTTCGCTGAACCAGAACCGAAAATTACCCTTGATTTTCGCCGAAAATCTTGTGCTACCTTTCGGCTATTTAACCCGGTTTCGGCCTCCCTATTTTCGCCTCCCATCCGAAAAAAATTGCACAACTTCCTCACCTATTTAAAAAACCCGCCAGCTCGCCGATTGCCTCGCCACCGCCGCCTCCTTGAAACCGACCGGCCGCCGCCGCCGCCCCACTGAACAGTAGCCGCCGCTCATCTCCTTGTCCTGCCCTAGTTCCCAACCCTAGAATCGGAGCTTTTCAGCTCTGGTTCCGGCCGACCTAGTTTTCAAGTTTTTCATCGATTCCTCGGATTTCAAATCGTTTTCTCGAGTCATGTCTTCACGGTTAGTTGTTCAGCCCTTGATTGTGCATCTTTTGGCTTTTTGACTTTCGGTTTTCGGCATGGTTGACTTTGGTTGACTTTTTGGTTCTCCCTTATTATTCATGATTGCTTTGTCGGCAACAATTGGCTAGGTTCTGGTATTGTTTTTGTGGCCTTTTCAGAAGCGTGATTTGTTGTCGGTGAGATCGTGTTCATGACTCATTCCATTCTTCTTGCTTGCCTAATGAATTGACAGTTATTCAATGATATATCTTTATTCTATGATCTCTCGGTTAATTAGTTTACCCCAACTTGTCAACTTAAGTGTGGGGTATGAGTCTTGTCATCTAATGCTGGTCATCTCTGAGTTGTGTTTTACAGGGCTCCCAAGTGTTTTAAGACTACCAGTGCCGATAGAGCGCAGCGATCCTCAACTCGCCAGAGCAAGACACCACCTTCCCGACGACCCGCACTAGCTCCACAGAAATTGACGGCTGTGGCCATCATTCCCGAGGTTGCGCCGACCCCTGCGACTCCCATTTCCTCTATTCCTACACCTGCCAATGGGGCCGTACATCCTTTCATCGCCGCCCTAGAGCCGCACCAGCTCGAGGTCTTTCAGAAGATCAAAGACATTCCTCCGGCTAAGGTGGCTGTTCTTTCTCTTGACAGTCTCAAAGCGCACAATCCGGCTTGGCACTCGACCATTGACACCGCTCTTCATAAAGCCGGTTTGAGAGTGCTGACCACTCATGGCTCCCCCTACCCGCTTGTCGCCCTCCAAGAGTTCTGGAGTTCATTCCGGCGTCTCACCCAGAAGCCCATACGTGAGCAGAAATTCGTTTTCTTTCGCCTCGGTGGTGTTCTTCATGAGAAGTCCCTTCGTGAGTTCGGCCGCCTGCTGGATCCGGACGTCAACCTCGACACCACACTAGCCGGCTTCAAAGACACATACTCCATCACGAGTGCTCCTTACCCAGACGTGTGGAGATGGGCCTGCTGCGAGGATGAGATCTCACCTATCGTCCACCCCACGGTCGGTGACATCTTTCACCCTATTCTTAAATTCTTGCATTATGTTTGGGTGCAATCTCTGTGTTATTGCAGCAAGTCGAGCCGGCACCATGTCTCTTTGGAGGAGCTTGTCTTATTCCGTGCTTTGGAGGAGGATTCCAACCTGCATCCCGGATGGTGGCTTGCCCGGTTCTTTCACAAGCGCACTTCCGCAGAGAAGTTTCCTTCTGAGCTTCCAGGCGGGCCCTTCATTTCAATTCTGATCGACAATCTCCAGCTCGGTGACAAATGGGGTCCCGATATTCCTTGTGTCCCGATTGAGCGTGTAGGTGTTGAGCTCGCTATAGCACGGGGCATCGACCTTTCGGCAGACTTTGAGCATTGCACATCCCTTCCTCACCGAGTTCCCCAGTCCGTTGAGCGTCCACTGTCGCGAGCACAAATCACCGCGGACATGCATGAGAGGCTAGCGCGTATTGAGAAGTGGCAGATAGACTACTCGGCTGGTTCGTTGCAATGTCAGAAGGACCGAGTAGCACATGAAGAGACTCAGAACGAGCGTTGGTCCAATTCATGGCCGACCAGTCAGCCAGACACAAGGACGAGCTCAAATGGCGACATCAGATGGAGCAGCGGTTCGCCACTCCCACTCCACCCCCTCACGCGGAACAGTGATCAGGTTGTTTCTATTCTTTTCCTTTTCTTTTCTTTCTTCTTTTCGGGTTTCTACCCAATTTTATTCTGTGTGGATCCGGGACACTTGTCCCGGTGTCCTTTTGATCTTTTTGTTGTTTGTGTTTTGTAGGATTTTAAGTAGCTCCGCTCCGTACTCTCCGAGTTCGTCCACTACACCACCCTCCGGGTTCTTCGTTTCTCTCTACTTTAGTTTGGTCCTGTGAGGACACAGAACAGTCTAAGTGTGGGGTAGGGTGTTAGGTAACCATGCATGATCTTGATTGCCTATCCTTGTGTGCCTCGTGATTCCTGTCCAGTCTCTCTAGCATTAGAATGGCTCAGTTCTTGATTTTTGATGTTAAGTTGTTGTTCAAACTTTCATAATGATGCTTAGACTGCTTAACCTAGAACTTGATAACCAACTTGTATACTTTGATGCTAAACTGCCTGGTCAGAACAGAATTTTAAAATCACACTTGTAGTTTGCAGCCTTGATTGCATGAAAATGACCAAATCCGACTAGCAAACCAACTGTGAGCTTTTGATCCATTTCACGTAACTCGCAATTTTAATTCTTTCTGAGTGGTTTTCTGTTTGCCTGGATGAGTTAGAATTTGCATGAGACCTACTCGAGACCACACGATGACACGAGTTCTAGAAGGATAGGGGCACCTAGATTCAGCTACTAAGCCAAATAGCCTACCAAACGATAAAATTCACTAGGTTTAGACCCTTGAGCTTGGCCCGTTCTTTCGGTTCGATAATACATTACAGCCATTTCCCATTTCTTTCATTCCCCGTTGATCCCCTATGGTTGTAGTTCTAGATTGACCTACCGGAAGTCGGTTTGTGGTAACCTGCCATTAAACAGGTGGTCTTAGCTAATATGTCCAGACCTGTAAACCCCTCTAGCAACTAAAAGAAAATCGGCACAAAAGAAAAAAAAGTAAAGTAAGAAAAGAAAGAAAATTCGAAAAAAAATAGTGAAGAAAAGAAAAATCAGAAAAGTTCAAAGTTTCTAGTTCAATAAAACGTTCTTCTCCCTACAAATGGAAGAACGAAGTCAAAAGAAAAATTCAAAAGAAAAAGAATAAGTGCTAGGTTGCTTGAGGGTATCATAGGACGAGCGTTCATCATTCCACCCGTGTTTGGTTAGACACCAAAGACTAGATTCGAGGGAAGTTAGTCGAAAGCTACACCGCACAAAGCCATCATCATTCATTCCCATCATCCATCTCATTATAAACCCGAGTAGTGTAGATTTCATTACGGTCCTAGCAGGGAAGTCCTTCTTGACTAGATACTCGTGTTGTCACAGTGGTGGAGATGTGGTCGAAATGCAAACCTATGACAGAATTCGGTAGCAGAAAATGATCGAGAGCAGAAACACGTCCTTAAACACAGAGAGTGAGAGTTCCCATTGTACTATATATATCCTGTGTGAGGAGTCTGGTCGGTCAGGTCAAATTCGTGCATAATTGGTTGCTAATTACTTGTCGTGTGCAGTTTATTAGTGAGACCAGGTAGTTTGGCTGATCTGTATGCATGTTAGGTTTCTTGTTCTAGGATCGATCTGTCTAATAATTCATTGTGTTTGATTGAGCTCCAATTTAATCGATCTTATCATTTATGAACATGAGCGTTTCTATTCAGTTTGTTTGAGGACAAGCAAAAGCTTAAGTGTGGGGTATTTGATGACACTCGATTTTACGTGATTATCAGCCTCATTTAAGCGACATTTCTTTGCTTAAGACATGGTTTTGAGGGTAGAATAACGAATATTCAATTGATTGCCCTATCTCGTGCCATTTGTGTTACCTTGGCCCGTTTTGGGTCTATTTGATGGTTTTCTAGTGTTTTATGTTAGCACAGGTTTTTGCCATCGAATACGGTAGCCAAGGACGTGTCTTAGACGTTGGAACCCCGAAGAATCACACATAAATCAACCGGAGAGATCGCTCAAGTCAAAGAAAACGCCTGCCCCATTTACACATGTATTTTCGGCGAAAATACCCTTGGGTTTTCGCCGAAAATGAAAGAAGGAATCCACTACCCCGAGTAGGAAGAAGTTTTCACCGAAATTCCTCTATTATTTTCGGCGAAAATCCAGTTGAAATCAGAAAATCTCGGGTAGGTATAAATACAGCATTCGGCGGCTAATGAAAGGGGGGATCACTTAACACACACACACAAACCACGACAGAGAGAGAGACAGGGCGAGTGGATAGAGTTCAAAGAGCCAGGAACGGATCGTGACGCCATCCATCCATCTCGGAGAGCCAGTGCTAGGAGTTGAAGATCCAGCAGATTGAAGCTGCCAGGAAACATCGAAATTAGGTTTTACAGTTCTTCTCTGTTCTCCTACCTGAGATGTATTCTTCGTTTGTCTTCGATTCTTCTGTATTGAATATGAGTAGTTAAACTCGTGTAGCTTAGATTAGATGAACCCTAAGTGACCTAGGGCTTAAAGCGGTCACGAATCAGCGGTGATTAGATTCGAAATTCATTTAGTTTCATCTTTCATGTTTGATTTGTTCTTCGTTATCTGTGTTTCTTGTCTGGTTTGGCCACCTAGATTAGATTCTTGTTAAGCTAAGGATAGAAGCGAACGCTCGCCTTACTTTAAAACACCAAATCGAACAATCAACCTTATAATTGGAGTGTGCCTTTCGTAGGAACCGATTAGGGTTGATCCATTGCTAGAGTTACTCATTAATCATTAGAATTTGCACCAGTTAAGTTAAGTCGTTGCGAGAGGCGACTGTACCCGGGCGGCTAATTAATCGTGGTAGCTAGATCGGATAGAGCGAACGTTCGCCAGTCTTAAACCTAAGGGTCAGGAGTTATGATGGTGTCTATGAACTGAATGAACTAGAATCGAAAATCGCTGGTCTGTTGACTGCTGCTGCTCTGGTAATCTAAGGGGGATTCGAAGTCTAAGCTTGTCTGTCATCTTTCTAGTCAATCAATCAATCTTCAATCTTTCTTCGCTTTAATTCTCATTTCAATTTATCGTTGCATTTTAGTATAGAAGTCGTGGAACTCACACCACGCACAACTTGTGTTTATACCTGAATTAAATTGCCAACATCTTTGAGTAAGGAAGTAGAGGAAACCCCTGGAATACGATCTACCCTAGCTTTGTTAGCTTTGTTAGTTATTTGTTTGAACGCATCACAACAACTGCGGGTCATCATCTATCTTCTCGTCCTTTTTAATCTTTCTGTCTGTTACTTTGCTGCTTTATTAGATTAGAACTCGTGGAACTCACACCACACACAACTTGTTTAAACCTGAGTAATTTGCAAAGTTTATTTGAGTAGACGATTAGAAGAAACCTGTGGAATACGATCTGCTTAGCTTTTAGCTTAGTAGTTATTTGATATGCTTCACAATGTTCATTAGTTGGTTTTGATGAGATTCAGAATTAAGCCACTATAGAGTGTTTTAGAAGGAAGCCATCAGTTTCAACGATGACTTGAATGGAGGTCTGAGGCTCCTGGTGCGCTCAATCAAAGGAGGGACTTGGAAGCAGCATTTCAGGGTGCACCCAACACTCTATCCCGCGTACATTATCTTGAACGCCCCCACGTCCTTCCCCAACCCGCGTCCACCATGATTTTGGGGAATATTACTCGTTCTTTTCCAAGAGGAATGGCCAAAATGAATAATCTAGATACCCGTGCGTAGGGCTGGCAGTCGGCCCGGTTCGGTCAAAAACCAAACTGAAAGGTCGGTTGACCGAAGCCGAATTGAGGCCGAAGGCGTGACCGGAGACCGAACCGAAAATGCTCGGTTTTTTAGCCGAGCCGAACCGGTCAGTTTTGGTTTATAACCGAGCACGGACCGGAAAACCGATTGAGTTCAGTTTGATCGAAAGCCAGCAGTGAGAACCGAACCGAATCGAAAAGAAAACTGCACCGAAACCGAAAATTAGGACCGAAACCCGAATTTTGGCAAAAAAAACCGAAAGCTGCTGATATGTTTTGCTAAAAATTTTGGCAGCATAACGCTACAATCTGGGCAATTCAGTTCTTCGCAATATTCCTGAAACGAAATCAGAAGACATCGTACCACAAATACATAATCAACCATCCATCATAATAAGTCTAAGTCATAACGCATAATCATAATTCAAAAGTCATCAACAACATAATTCAAACACCACACAAAGTCAACCATAAAAACATAAACAAATTCAACCATCCCAATTCGCAACATCTAAAAGCTAATCATCATCTGACGCGCCCGCCATACCAAACATTTCATTTTCCAGTGCATCGTCTTCATTGTATTCATTATCATCATCATCACTATCAACAATAGCATTGTCATTGTCATTGCCATTCTTGTTGATGAATGATTGTAGAACGGGTTGCACAAGAGGATCAGAACCAATTGCTGGTGGAGTAGCATCAAACTTCAAAACCGTCTCTTCGAAACCTAAACAAAACAAGACTCGGTATGAGTATAAATGATATATGGAAGATAAACTACTATCTATGGAAGATAAGCAGTATAAATGCCAAAGATTACCTTTCTCGAACTCCAGTTGTTCATTCTCATTTTCCTCTTCTTCGGGATCAAATATATCCGGAGATGTTGACCGCAACCAATCCTCAGCACAAATCAGAGCTTCCACATTAGCAGGAGTCAATGAGCTCCTGAAGTTGCTCAGCACTCGTCCCCCAGTACTAAAAACACTCTCAGAAGCTACTAGAACTATTAGCACTGTCACTGATAGGAGTAGGAGGAGTACCAGTAGCAGCAGCAAGCAGGTACCTCAGGTTCAGGGTCAGGAGCCGGAGTAGTGCGAGCCGGATTCCGACTCGGTTGTTTTGGAATAGGAGGTCGTGAATTACCCTTGGTGCGTTTATGTGCAGGTGATTGAGTCTGAATTCCTTTACGCTTACCACTTCGCGTATTCACACCCGCTTCCATTCTTCTTTGATCTGAATCCCTGCAATCCATCCATAACAACCCATTTTAAAATTATGCAAAACATGCAATTATACAATATGAACCCATTGAAAAAACAGAACAACCCATTTAACAAATATCCATTCATACTCCCACTGTTATATACAACACGCAAGTTGTAATACATTGGGGTTGAAGGGAATAACCCATCTTGTAACAAATATCATTTTCTGTTTAAAATACAAACTAAAAGTCGCTTACTAATACGACTAACCAATAAATTTGAAAGCCAAGACAAACAAACCTCTTGCACAAATACCATGTCTAGCCATTTGTGTTTACTAGTGTACAACCGGGGTTCACCTATAAATACCATGTCTAGCCAACCCCAAATCCTCATCATTCAAACAAAATCCCTAGCACAAACTGATTAATCAACATCCCATTTCAGCAAAGTCAATCAACAATGGTGAAGCGCAACAGGAACCCATCTTGTAATACTTCATAAGAATGTGAAAGAGATAAACATGAAACATATATGTGCATTCATAATGGCAACTCACTCACGTGTAAATCCCAGGAACCAATTAAACACAATTCGTTAATCAAAATTCAGCCACCCACCACAAACTCAGTAACACTACCAAAGATCCTACGAAATCCAGAAATCAGATTGTTACATTTAGAACTTACATTTCCGAAGAGTGGCTTAGTGGCTACTGGCGGCTAGTGCTGTGCTGCTGCTGAGTCCTGAGAGAACTGAGAGGCCGAGAGTAGAGAGGGGTTGAAGGCTTGAAGAAGAAGCAGGTGATGCTGGGTACTGGCGATTGAAGAAGAGGGGCTGAAGATTGAGGTGCTTGCTGACCGAAACCTAATACGAAGTTTCAAAGTATTTACCACAACAACAAGCATCAACGATTTGGCCTGAGCTTCGATTCTCGTCGAATACAAAACAATTAACACAACAACAAGCATCAACGATGTACCTGTGAGTAACCTGAGAGGTTGACGAGGCGAAGAGGGGCTGAAGTGAAGAAGGTGTCGTCGTCGATTACAGAGATGCTGCCAAATCTTTGCTAGGTCCCATCAAGAGTGGACGCCGTCGAGAGTCGAATGGACGCCGTCGATGGAAGTCCCGTTGACTTTCTGCTGTCGAATCTTCAAGCAAAGAATAGGTCGTAGGAATTCAGAGGGGGAGAAGAGAATTGGTAGGAACTCAGGGGGGAGAAGAGATTAGGACTAAGGGTACCTACCAACACCGACGAGGGCTGAGGCGTCGCCAGCGTCGAAGCTTCGGAGATGGAGGCCGTCGTCGAAGCTTCGGGAGATGGAAGACGGCGACGAAGCTTCGAGAGATGGAGTGGAGGCCGCTGAAGCTACGGGAGTTGGAGTGGAGGCCGCCGAAGCTACGCGGTCGAGGGCCCAGCCAATGGTTCACCGGCGTCGAAATCTTCAGTCAACCATCTCCGATTTGAAGTTACGATTACAGAGAAACTGTGAGAGAGTGGCGTGAAATTAGGTTTCAGAAAGTGAGAGAGAGAGAGTGTGTGTGTGTGAGTTTTATTATTTTCGGTTCTTCCTCGGTTTTTCGGTTTATTTTCAGTTTTGACCGAAAACGGCAGAAACCGAAAATTGGTAAATTGATCAACCGACGACCGGACCGCCTCGGTTAATTTTGGTTCGGTCACCTCCATTTCGGTCTGGTTTTCGGTTTAAACTAAAAAACTGGCAACCGACTGCCAGCCCTACCCGTGCGTCACCAAAAATATAGGTCACATCCTCCCTTAGTGGCACTTCTATGTCCCAGATTGCAACCTCTGTGCCTCTCTTCGGACGCACCCTCGTCGCCATTTCCATCAGGGTATTTAAACCCATCTTTGGGATTTCTAAAGGAGGCTGATTCTAGTTTAGCTCTAAAGGCGATTTTGAAGTAGGGAAGCTCTCTCCACCTCTAAGGAAGCCATTCCCAAGTGTCTCAACTCCATCTCCAACCATTCCAAGTCCATCTAATAGGCTAAGGATGTTCTCCTCTTCTACTTTCTTGTATTTGAGTGATATTTTCCTCTCATCTTCCATGGCACATTAAATCCCCAGGGTTGGGTTGAGAGAACCCTAGGGTGAATGCTAGTTGTGATGGGTTTTTCATGGTGTAATTTATGATTAGTCTCAAGTTTTATGCACCTATCTATTCAATTCTTCCATTTTTACTGATGACACTCGATTTGACGTGATTATCAGCCTCATTTAAGTGACATTTCCTTGCTTAAGACATGGTTTTTAGGGTAGAATAACGAATATTCAATCAATTGCCCTATCTCGTGCCATTTGTGTTACCTTGGCCCGTTTCGGGTCTATTTGATGGTTTTCTAGTGTTTTTATGTTAGCATAAGTTTTTTCCGTCAAGTAAAGTAGCCAAGGACGTGTCTAAGGCGTTGGAACCTCGAGGAATTGCACCGGAATCAATCCAAGGAACCAATCAAGTCAAAACAATTCCTGCCCGGTTTATAAAGGAATTTTCGCCGAAAATACCCTAGCATTTTCAGCGAAAATATCAGCACAAAATCACTGATGCCGACCGAAGGAAGTTTTCGGCGAAAATGTTAAGTTTTCGACCGAAAATTATGGGACCGAAATTTACAAGAGAAATCAGCCGGCGGACCATCCAATTACAAATGAATTTTCGCCGAAAATATTAAAGAATCCGGCTGAGTTAGGGTTAAGTATAAATACTTAACCGGCGGCCCAATACAGATAGACCTCATAATACTTTTCCATAATCAGAATTTAGAGAATCCTCTCAAGTTCTAGAGTAAAGGTTTGAGTTCGAAGAGCCGGAAAGAGTCGTGGGCGCCATCCCTTCCATCTCAAAAAACTCGGGGCTAGGATTGCAGTCTACCGGGGAAAATCGAAGTTCTGTCGGAGTCATCTTAATTGGTTTTTCAGATTCTTTTTGTTCTTCCTTTGTATGTGAATCTTCATTGTCTTTGATTCTTTTGTAATGAATATGCGTTTTGCCTTTAAAATCTTAGAGCTTAGACTAGATGAACCCTAAGTGGAAACCCCGGGGCCCTTTTAAAACGGTCCCCGGGATCGGCGGTGATTAGTTTTTAAGTTTTAATCAGTTTTTTCTTTCATGTTTGTTTGTTCTTTATTGTTCATGTTTCTTGTTTTGGGGTTGATCCCTAGATTAGATTCTTGTTAAGTAAGGATAGGAAACGCACGTCGCCTTAATTTAGAAAAATCAAAATTTAACAATTAACCTTATAATTGGAGCGTGCCCTTTTGTAGGGAACCCGGGTTTGGGTTAATCCACTGCAAAGTAA